>JAKZAP010000005.1:19572259-19912232 GCA_023053575.1 Branchinecta lynchi
AAGACATGCTGAAGACGATGGTGAGAACTATTTTCTCGACGGACAAGTATTTCGACCGGAATCCGGCCGAAACCGGAAAGTTTGTCAAAATTAAAAGTTTAATTTGGAGTTGATTGGATGTTCGATTTAGGGCAAGAAGACATGCTGAACACTTATGTGAAAACAAGTTTCTACCCGGACATGTAGTTCGTCCGGAATCCGGCCAAAACCGGAAAACTGTTGGAAGTCAAAGTTTTATTTCTAGTTGATTAGATAAGTGATTTAGGGGTACGAAGAGATGCTGAGTCCCTGTGTGACAATCGTATTTTACCCGGACATATAGTTCGACCGGAATCCGGCTGGAATCGGAAAATTTGTTATAAGCTAAATTTCTATTTGAAGTTGATTGATGTTCATTACTGGGGAAAGAAGATACCCTGATTTCGTCTTTGAGCTTTCTTTTTTCGCCGGACAAGTAGTTCTGGAGTTCGGCCGGAACCGGGAAATTGGCAGAAGTGGCAGGAAGTTTTCGTCAAAACAGATATGACTTATAGGGATAAACACACATGCTGAATCTAAATCGGAACTTGGTTTTCTCAGGTGATTAGCTATTTGGCCTTAATCTGTTTCTGAATTTTAATTGTAAAAATGTTCAAGGAGTCTGGCGAAGACTGGATCTGGCTAAGACAAGACCCAGTTGTCTGGATCAGATATTGAATTTTTGGGATCCCATCGAAACCTTTGGTCTTGTTCTTTTGGATAGACATGGTAGGCCACCAGGTCGTTCTTATATTTTGAAATTATTTGTTTGCTTCGCTGTCCCGCTTTTTAATCCACGGCGCATTCACTTTTCAAATATGTTGCATCCTGCCGCCGCGTCGGGGAGCAGGAAGGCTGGTAAGAGTCGACAAGCGCTAGCAAGAAACTCGCTAATCGCACGTGGAAAGTAATGTTATTTTCAAAAAACGATACCGCTGATTTATTTCATCATGAAAAGATCACTTCTAGTAAGAGTTGTGCTTCAGCACTAAATCGACTGACACATTGGCTTAAACAAGAGCTGGAAGCTCATATGACAATTGCAAGACTTGGTAAATATGAATGACGATGGATCCTTGGAAATTACGAGATTGTATTGTTTGGTAAAAAATTTAATCATCCAAAAATTATCATGGGCTCAAGTGGATCATGAACTGTAGATTTTGCGTAAAAGTATTTTTTGTAATTTGCGGTTAAGATGAGTAGGTACTTTAAGGGATGGTCGGATCTGGGTTAAGTCTCTAATGTTCAAGCCAAGTTTCATCGTCCTAGCATATCTGGAAGCGGCCTACCTTAAACTGCGATCACTGGAATTCAAGACCCCCTCCAACTCCCCCAGACTGACCGAATCCGGTCCGGTTCTATCACTAATGTATCTAAGGCTTACGCTTATTCTTCCCACCAAGTCTTATCCCAATCGTGTCACAAAATTTCTGCTCCCCCCCCCCCCCCCGACTCCCCTACATTGATCGGATCCTGTCCGCACTTGAAATGGGACACCTGAGACACGAGGTCTTTCCAAATATCAAGTTTCATCAAGATCTGATTCCCCGTTCAAAAGCTATAAATATGTCAATATTCCGGATTCCCCCTCCATCCACTCCCCCACGGTGGCCGGATCGGGGAAGTGACTGTTTCCAAGTTAGTCTGGTCGGGTCCCTAATATGCCTGCCAAGTTTCACCGTCCTAGCTCATGTGTAAGCATCTTAAGTCGGGATCACCGGAATTCGGGAACCCTCCCTCCAACTCCCCCCACACTGCTCGGATCCGATCCGGTATTGTCAACTATGTATCTGGGGTTGTGCTTTTTCTTTCCACCAAGTTTCATCCCGATCCATCCACTGTGAATGTGACACACGGCGGTTCCCCCCCCCCTTCCAACTCCCCCCAAAGTCACCAGATCCATTCCGGACGTGAAGTGTGACATCTGAAAAGGAGGTTTTCCAAATATCAAGTTTCAGTAAGATCCGATTCCCCGTTCAAAAGTTAAATACGTCAATATTCCGGATTCCCCGTCCCTCCACTCCCCCATGGTGGTTAAAGCGGAGAAGTGACTATTTCCAAGTTAGTTTGGTAGGTTCCCTAATATGCCTGCCAAGTTTCATTGTCCTAGCGCATCTGGAAGTACCCTAACTCGAGATTAGTGGCCTGACAGACATACCGAAAAGTGATCAGTATATGGCACTTGAGCGGAGCTGCAAGTGCCATAAAAACTGTTCTGTTCCCCCACCCCCGAATAAAGGGGTACAGTATGGGATGGGCCCATTTACGAACATGGCGTGTGCTTTGACCCAAAGAATCCTCACACCGAGTTTGGACAAAATATCTCAACCCATTCGAGAGTCATCGTGCTAATAGACGGATGGAGACACTTTAGTAATAGTAAATAGACTAATCCTACGGCGCCCGTTCAACACTTTGGTCACACAACATTTCCGAGAAAAGGCAAATTCGGACAAAATATTAGAAACTGGCAAAATACCTCTCGGACTCCCCCCGTGGGAGTCTAATTCAGCCCTCTCGAAGAAGTACCACATTATCGATGCTTCCGCGAAGTGCGAAATCATACAGTGTCGTGCTAGATCCCGGGCTCTCAAAAACATATACGAATCGCCGTTGACTCGCCTAACGTATTTATAAGTTTTATAAAGTTTGTGTAGTGTTTCGTTTTCTTTGTGTGTAATTCATTTTTCCTTCTTTCTATTACTTCTCTCTTTCATTTGTTGCATAGCGGGCCTCAATGAATTATTATTTACGAAGTCATACTCATTCCGGATCCCAATGATACGCAGTACAGCCTGCTTCACCTCATCATCGTCGGGTCAGACAAACTGCGTGATGTCAGCATTTATCTGCGGTAAATTTGTTCGAACTAAATTATACTGTTCTGGAATCATGTCTATCAAACCAATAAGTAGCCTACAAACTATTTGCCATCTTACTACGAAAACCTAATATTGTGGGTAGCCTATACATATATGGAAATAAAAGAGTACCCCTCTACCTACTTCACCGATGAAGACCTTCCCCCCCCCCCCCGGATGTCGCTTTTCCTTGAGAGCCCTTCAATAAGTTTTTAACTGGGTGCGAGCGTCAAGAGTGGAAGCTGATACGGGTTGTTTATTGTTCCATCTTCAAAGTTCAGGTGCTTAACAAGCTCGAATTACCGAGCCATCATGACTCTCGACCGGTCAAATAAACAAATGCGGAAATTTGGAAGTGGCACGCGACGCGCTATTTACAACCGAGGGTGGACAGGTGGTCCATGGAGATATTGACCAGCTGGAGAGAGAAAGGTCCCATTAATTAATTTTACGGGATTGTGTCCGGACCGATCACATGACAGACACAAACAGAAACGTGTTTACTTAAAGCTTCGGCAATCAAAATGCCGTTTTTCTGCTAGTTTTATTGGACAATACAGCAGCTTTAATGTAAGAGCAACTTCATCCTCGATTTTTTTGTTTTTCATGCGCGCGTTTACGTCGAGATTTATGTTCAAAAGAGGTTCGATAACAATACCGAAGAATCACATTTCTTTGAAAAGATTAATACCAGCAACAGGTAGTTTGTCCGAGGTACCAATCGGGATTGGGAGTAGACAAGGGATTACCCAAACCACGGCACTTGCTGTATACCGACCCAGTACCGGTCGAAACCAGCGGTGTCGGCCTTAAATTAGGCGATTCATCGCTAAGGATGCTGATTTTAATACTCAAACGCGTGGCAATCTGTGAGGGCTAGTGTCAGTCTGTGCCGGCGCCGGCAGGGAGCCGCGACACCCAGCACGCACTTGCTGTAAACTAAAGTCGAGAGTGAACATAGACTGTATAGCTTATTACTAGAAGACACAGGATAGTTAAATTACGAACTGTCCTGCAAATCATCTTGTCCCAGAGTCCCAGTACTCTCACCATGGTCACGGGCACCATGGTCACCATGGTCAAGGGTTTGCCCACTCGCGATTCTGATGTACAGCCCGGCCGGTGCCGGAACCGGTTGCCACGTGTTAGAATATTCATATTAGCATGTTCAGAGATAAATCGCCTAATTTATGACGGGCACCTGTTCCCGGAAAGGTCGTACAAGAAGTGCCGGGGATTGGGTAATCCCTCGGGTTTTATTTCCGAATGGTTGTACGAGTTTCTAACCCAAATGCTTGACAACTTTCTGTGGACGCCGTGGTTAAAAAGCGGCAAAGCCAGGCAAAAGAAAAGGAACCTGGTTTGTCAGGTGTTATGACACACAAGATAGACCTGTTGGCCTACCAAGTCTGTCAAAACAAAATTTGAAGGTGGATTTTATCTTGCACTCCTTCTTATCTTGCTCGTCTCCACTAGAGAAATGGCTGCTTAAAGGACGAAGTGCCTGAACCCCTATCAGAGAAGAAATAAAAAGCGAAATTCATCTTCAAACATCGGAACACAAGCTACATCTCAGAGAACTCTCTTGACGTCTCCCTAAGGACCGGCGGTGAAGCTAGAGCCAGCATAAGAGCTATTTCAATTAATCGCAGCTATTAGACTCCCAGCAACAAATCCGTTACTACGAGCCTATCAGATCCACGACTCCCAGCATCGGCCACTTTCTGTAGTCAATCCACTCCGGAATTATTCCAACAGCAATATCGAACACTGAGATCTTAATTGGAAGGGGAGTGCATGTGGCCGCCGCTGCTGTTAGACGCCGAATTTACGGCCGGGAGAGGCGCTGAGGAACCCCAGCTCCAAGCTCTTTAATGGCCATTACAGGACCCTAAGAATAATGAAGTCCTGTGGAAGGGAATGCTAATGTTATTTATCCCTCCATAAGTGTTGGAAAGAGAGACGGCTCCTGGTTCTGGGTGTGGTTTCTTCATGTCAAAATCTGGCTTGAAACGACTCAACGAGTCGGCAAACTTATGGACAGTTTTTATGAGGCGCTAAACCAAAGAAAACGGAATAAATTACCGTTTCAAAAGGATTCCTCTTATGACCAAGGGGGGGGGGGGCCGAGGATATCGGCAGGAAAACTTCCAAAAAAGCATCCACACATTTCCCATTATTTGGGATGTTCCAGGTCAGAAGCAACAAGAGCAAAGGTTTCGATGAGATCCCAAAAATCTAACTTGTTCCAGACAATTGCGAACGAACTACCATACCTTGTCCAGAAAAAAAAAGAAAGTTCAGAAGCAAATTCAGCATATCCCTTTATCCTTATAAAGAACATCTAATCAACTTCAAGTAAAACTTCTTTTAAAAGAATTCGGTTTCAACCGGATTCCAAGCGAACTATATGTCCCAGTAAAAAAAGATTGTCATATACAGATTCAGCGTGTCTTCTTACCCATAAATCTGTCATCTAATCAACTTCAAATAAAACTTTCGATTTTAACAAATTTTCCGGTGTCGGTCTGATTCCGGGCGAACAAGTTGTCAGGGTAGAAAATACTTTTCAAATAAGTGTTCAACATGTCTTCTTACCCCTAAATCGAACATCTAATCAACTTCAGATAAAACTTTTACTTTTAACAAACTTTCCGGTTTTGCCCGAATTCCGGGCAAACTTCTTGCCCTGCGAGAAAATGGTTTTCACCATCGCGTTCAGCATTTCTTTCTACCCATAAATCGAACATCTAATCTACTTCAAATAAGAGTTTTACTTTTCACGGTTTTGGCCAGATACCGGGCTAACTACTTGTCCGGCGAAAAAATAGTTTTCACCATCATGTTCAGCATGTCTTCGTATCTCTATATCAAACATCTAATGAGCTTCAAATAAAACTTTTAATTTTAACAAACTTTCCGGTTTTGTCAAGATTCCGAGCGAACTACTTGTCCGATGACAAAATGGTTTTCACCATCGTGTTCATCATGTTTTCTTACCCCATAATCGACTATCACATCATCTTTTTAAAAATATTTCATGTGCCCTTTAATTTAAACCCCCTCCCCAAACCCTAAATGTATGACTACAGAGCCCATCTGCGAAGTCGACCTAACTTTTGACCCAAAGAGTCCTCCAAGTTTCATCAAAATATGTAATTCCCTTAGAGAGTTATAGCGCGCACACACGGACAGACGGGCGGACGGACAACTTTTGCGATGCCATAGGCATCCCTCCACTTACGTTTTGGGATCCCAAAAAATACTCTTCTCTAACCTAGCATTTCACATTTTAGGCCTACGGAGGAAAACGTAGTTCTATATTTCCTGATGGAAACGAAATCTGAAGCCCAACAAATACGAGCAATTACTTTATAGAAAGACCGCATTACTTTTATGTGGTCTCGTGCTTTTTGTTTCCTGATTAGCATTTTAAAGCCCAGAACTGGGAAGAGATGCAGGATTATAATTTTTCCCAGGACATGCAAAACACTCAAATTATTGCTGTAAAGTGCACAAAGTTTTCCCGGTCAAAATAAAATGGCGAGCAAAGCATGCAGACGAGTACGATGAGAACAAGACCAAAGGTTTCGATGGGATCCCAAAAATTCAATATTTGATCCAGACAATTGGGTCTTGTCTTCGCCAGTCTCCTTGAACATTTTTACAATTAAAATTCAGAAACAGGATAAGGCCAAATAGCTAATCATCTGAGAAACAGGTTCAGATATGGAGTCAGCATGTGTGTTTACCCCTATAAGCCATATCTGTTCTGAAGTACTTGTCCGGCGAAAAAAAGAAAGCTCAAAAACGAACTCAGCGTATCTTCTTTTCCCAACATTGAACATCCATTCAAATTCAAATGAAAATTTAACTAATAACAAATTTCCGGCTCCAGCCGGATTCCGGTCGAACTTTAAGTCAGGGACAAAATTATTGTCATACACGGATTCGGCATCTCGTCTTACCCCTAAATCGGATATCTAATCAACTACAAACAAAACTTTAACTTTTAATAATTTTCCGGTTCCGGCCGGTTTCCGGCCGAATTAGTTGTCCGGGTAGAAAATTGCTTTCAGAGAACTGTTCAGCATGTTTACTTACCCCTAAATTGAACAACAAATCAACTTCAAATAAAACTTTTACTTTTAACAGACTTTCCGGTTTTGGCCGGATTCCGGGCGAACTACTTGTCCGATGACAAAATGGTTTTGATCATCGTGTTAAGCAAGTCTTCTTACCCCATAATCGACTATCACATTATCTGTTTAAAAGTATTTCATTTGCCCCTTAATTTAAACCCCCTTCCCCACCGCTAAATGTAAGGCTACAGAGTCCATCTACGAACTTGACCTTACTCTTGACTCAAAGAACCCTCACACCAAGTTTCATCAAAATATCTCATTCCCTTCGAGAGTTATAGTGCGCACAGACGGACAGACAGACGGACGGATGGACAACTTTTGCGATGTCATTACGTTTTGGGATCCCAAAAACTTCATGTGACGAACCGAAAGTGGGATAGCACAAAAATACTTCACAAAAGAACTTCTGATTCTCTTCCGTTAACACGAAAACTCAAAATCTCTAACTCTTCTTCTGCGAAGAAAACATATTTAACTGTCAAGGAGATAATTGCTGTGTTTTTGCAGATACCTTGGTATCTGATACAACGGTCTATAGTCGTTTTAACAAACACCGTGGTAACTGATACCATAGGCAAAAGGCGTTTTTCCAGTTACCGTGGTATCTGGCAAGGTAGCCTAACGTGGTATCTGATATTCAGACACACGGTAGGACCGTGGCAACTGATCGTATCTGAAAAATTCATCTCACTTTCATCAACACTAACACAGGAGTCTCGTTTTTTGTCTAATTGGTGGAAAAGGGCTTGTGTCACTCTAGATGTCAATCGACATCAAGTGTGGCGTTTTTGCAGATACTATGGTATCTGATACCATGGTAACTGAATCTGCATTTTGTCGTTTTTGCAGTAACCGTGGTATCTTATACTACGCTTGCTTTGCAAAAACGACAGTTGTCGAAATTGCGCTCTTCGAAGGCATCCCAAAACAAAAACTGAAATCTAGTCACATTAGCCTACTAAGTGCCAAACTTTTTTCCCACCGATTTGACAAAATTCTATTGTTGATTATGATGAAAGTGAGATGACTTGCTGAGATACCACGATCAACTACCAGGGTCCGACCGTGGTATCAGATACTACTGAAACTACGAAAACAACTTTAGACCGTGGTATTAAATACCATGGTATTTGCAAAAATGCAACTAGTATTTCTTTTTGGATGATTTCTAAAAGCGCAAATCCGGCAATTGTCGTTTTGCAGAGCAACCGTTGTATCAGATACCATGACTGCAAAAATGACTAATTGCAGATCCAGTTACCGTTGTAAAAGATGCCATGATATCTGCAAAAACGCAACTAGTATCACGTATGCATCTCAGTAGCCTATGCATTCACCCGACTGGCTGCGTGTCTACTGATGCATTTAGTAAAGTTTCCTAAACAAGAGCTAGAAGTCATATGGCACTTGCAAGGCTGGGCAAGAGGATGCAAATAGGAATTTGCGTGGGTTTGTTGTAATTAGTTGTAAGCAAAACCCTTGAGATAAGAATTATCACGGACCTTGGAAATCACGAGAATGTATCGTTTTGTACAAAGAATTTTATTTTTGCAGTTAGCTGTCACGATTCGCACAGGGCGCTAGAAATTCATCTGTAATCAAAACCCTTGAGACAAAACTTTTTTATTCATGATCTTTTATATATTTCGTTTGGTCAAAAGTATTTTTTTTACTTTCGGTTAAGATGCCCAGTTTAAGGGTGCTAGACATTTATTTTTAAGCAAAACCATTGTGGCACTAAGACCATGGGCCCTCAGGGATTATGAAATGGATCGTTGGGTCAAAAGTCTTATTTTCACTTGGCATTTAAGATTCGCACTTCGAGGGAGCTCAAATTTAATTTCTAAGTGATCATGGGCTCATGGAGATCATGAAAATGTATATTTTGCTTGAAAGTATTTGTGTATCTTGCGGTCAAGATCAGTACTTTAAGCTCTTTAAGAAATGGTCGGATCTGGGAAGTGGAAATTTCTAGGCCAATCTTGTGAAGTCTCTAATAATAATAATAATAATTTATCGCAAAAAAAAGGCCCAAAGCCTCTACAAAGTTCTTTTGAAACATTTAGGGTCGTACATTTGGGAAAGAAACATTCCATCAATTTCTTTCTTGAATTGGCTTATTGATGGGGAGTTTGCTATTTCTAAATCACGTTTCTAAATGTTCAAGCAAAGTTTCATCGTCCTAGCACATCTGGAAGTACAAATGTTATCACCGGTATTCCGGTTCCCCCCTTCCAACTCCCCCACAGTGTCCCAATTTGGTCCGGTTCTGACACTGATGTATCTAGAGCCAAGTTTCGTCCCAATCGCTCCACTCTAAGCGTGTCACAAAATTTCCGGTCACCTACATTCATCAGTTGAACATACATCAAGATTATGAATTCCCCCTCCCTCCACTCCCCGCACGATATTTCTACGTAAAAAGGTCGAGTCCCTGATATGACTGCCAAGTTTCACCGTCCTAACACACCGGGAAGCACCTTAACTCTGGATAACCGGAATTTCAAACCCTCCTTGAAACTCAACTATGTATCTAGGGCTTGGGCTTGTTCTTCCCACCAAGTTTCATCCCGATCCGTTCACTCCGAACTGTCATACGATTTCCGGTCCCCCCCCCCCCCCCTCCAACTCCCACCAACGTCACCGGATCCATTCCGGGTTTGAAGTGTGACATCTGAGACACGAGGTCTTTCCAAATATCAAGTTTCATAAAAGTCCGATTCCCCGTTCAAAAGTTATACATACGCCAATATTCCGGATTCCCCCTTCCTTGGTGATCGGATCGGGGAAGTGACTATTTCCAAGTTAGTTAGTCGGGTTCGTAATACACCTGTCAAAGTTTCATCGTCCTAGCACATCTGGAAGTACCCTAATCCGCGAACACCGGACTGACCGACAGACCGACCGACCGCTGGAAGGCAAGATCCATAAAAACTCACAACTGCTACACAGTTCAAAGTTTAACTCCAACTGACCAGTAAACCAGTTTCTTGTGTCATGATACTTGCAGAAATACAACAGATATTGAAAATAGTTCTATGAACACTTTCTCCAAGTTCAATCTTCTTGGAACAAAGTTTGGAAACTCGCAGTGTCGAATAAGGCAACCCACGTTTCTACGTAACTGAATGCCCAACCCAGTCTCTGTCAAACGCAATAAGTTGTTGAAACTACAGACCAGCTAAAAGTTTCCACAGACTCTTTCAGAAATTTCAAGGAAAATTCAAAAGCAAGAGTGATTAAGCAGTTTCAAGTTCAGACAAGCTGAAAAATTTCCACAGAACCAACTCCTTCATCACATATCCAAGAAAATTCAAAAGTTAGTGCTATATATGCTGTGTCAGAAGTTTGATAACAGATGTTTGTGCTTGCGTTAAATGCCATGAAATATATGTCATGACCCTTTTAATTGTTATATTTCGAGATAAAACTTCCGTTATGACCCATTTTGGTGTTATGATTTGCGAAAATATAACATTAAAAGGCTCATAACAAACATATTTTTCATAACATTAAACACAAGGATGCGCTAACACATACTGTCTGTTATCAAACTTCTGAGTTGGCCTTGACTTCGAATTTTCCTAGATACTTTCTGAAACAGTCGATGCTGTGGAAACATTGAGCTGGTTAGCAAAACAGCTCGTATTTGATAGTGCAAAACTGATACGTCAGCTGAATTTTATTAGAGCTCTATTTCGGCCCTTCTTGGCAAGGGTTCTCTTCAGGCTCAAAGCCGCTCAAGGTTTTCCCACAAATTCGTTTTTCCAACTTGAGCGGAACCTTGAAGAGGACCCTTCCCAAGAAGGGCCGGAATATAGGTCTAATAAAATTCCGCTGACGTATCCTTTTTGCATTATCAAATATGATCGCAGTCAGCTTGGACTGAAGGAATATGTAAACAGTCGATGCCGGTCAACCAGCTCGCAAAGATTCTCGAACGCTGTTCTTTCACTCGTAACCAAGGTCAAATAATCGGTTAAATACTAAAGGTCTTTTTCCGCGCCACAATTATGGGCCACACACTTCTGGGTGTTTGTCGCAGAAACACGATTGTGGGACGCACAAAAGGCCGCCGAAACAAACTTTTGAGCCACAATCGACCCACAAACTGTTTCTGAGAGCATGTACAAATGTCTTCAGGTTAAACGAAGAGCCGATAGCTGCTTCCGATTCCTGAACCTTGATTAGCTGATGTTAGCACAGATTAGTGCTGGACATTCAATGGCTAAACGACTTCTGATTTTTAAGGGGAATCTTAGAAGCTGAATTTGATAGGGAAAGGGCAAGGACTAAGGGGTCTGTGCATAACATTCGTGGATAGGTTTTTATGCCATTAGGTCACTGAACTCTTAAAGCACAATCGACACTTATAATGCCTTATTTTGTATTAGATGCTTCACAAATAAACATTTCCGACTTCCTTTAGAAGGCGCTACGAAAATCAGCCGTTTTCTTGTTATCCCTTGTCTTTACCTCTCTGGCATTTCGGCGATCCAAATCTTAGGAGCTGGGATATCGTGGCAGGAAATTCAGAAACTCACAGCGATGCTTGATAGAAAAGGATATATTTGAGATGTCACCAATAAGTCAAGCCGCAGATTCAGTTTACCTGATTGCTCTAGTGTGTCATCAGAAGTTCCATGTTTTAAGTGCCTATTAAAAGTTTAACCTTGTGGAGTAGTGTTGTGAAGCTTGTTTAACTTGCTTTATAAAATGTACCAGAATATGCAATAAGTTTATAAGAAATAACATAGCTACAAAAATCATTCAAAAACAAATAGCCTATTCAAATCTGAACTAGACCTACGTTGCCCGGGCAACGTGAAGTGTTGCGGCAACCTTTGTCCGGCTTCGCCGGCTAAAGTGTTGCGAGAGCAACACTTTGGTTTTGTTTCTTCGCTGTCGGTTAAATGCTGAAATTGTCAACTTATCTAAGCTTTTAAAACGGTATGTTCTAAAAAGAATAATCACATAATCAAAAGATGTTCTTTAGCGTTGTAAAACCAACAACAAAACAATATCGGAAGAAGGCTATCCGTAACGTTTCAGGATTAAAATACCATAGATGACACTATTAATTATTACAAAACTACCTTATTGTTTTACATTACCGTATCGTTTGTACCCGTTGCGTAAACAGTTAGTCCTAGGTTATAGCGATAGACCATCGATACAAACTTTCTTACTGTCATATTTACAGAAATCGAATACAATGTGCACCAATTTTCAAAAATGTCTAGCCCCTCGTGCTTACTTACAAGTCCCTCTCCCGTGATTGACATCAAATTCACCGGAAACAAATAATGGATACACCAGCTATCAAAAGTTGCAAACCCCTCATCGCTGAAGATGATTATAGCATAAAAGCCGATTATTACTTACAAGTCCCATGCATGTCTTACAATTGGGAACAAAATTGTTCTTACCATCGAATACACCTGAGACAAATAACAGGTATACCAACTAGCAAAAGCTGCAAACTCCTCGTTGCCGAAGATGATTATGAGCTAACAGTCGACTGTTGCTTACAAGTCCCTTACATGTCTCACAACTGGTATCGCCTATTTTTGGTTTCAGTGTGTACCTTACTCCTAAAGTTGTCAAGCCCCTGAAACTTTCAAACTGGTTTATCTCATGAAGGATTTTTGTTCAAAAAAATGGATGGCATATATTTTGATCAGCTCTTCAAGGGCTATCGATTGCCCTAACCACAACAAAAGCATATCGGAAAAAGGGACTAAATTGACTTTGCAGTCAGTTGAACTTTATCCTTTTCAATCGTAGACATCGTGACGGATGAAAACTTGGAATAATATCCTATATAATCTAGTTGGTATTATAAAGCTATCCGTAACTTTTTAGGATTAAAATACCATAGATGACACTATTAATTATTACGAAACTACCTTGTTTTACATTACAGTATCGTTTGTACCCGTTGCGTTAACAGTAAATCCTAGGTTACAGCGATAGACCAACGATACAAACTTTCTTACCGTCAGATCTATATAAATCGAATACAATTTGCAACAATTCGCACAAAATTCTAGCCCCTCGTGCACCGATTCTACTGACAAGTCCCTTTCCCGTGATAGACATCAAGTTCACCGGATAAAAATAATGGGTACACCGACTAGCAAAAGTTGCAAACCCATAATCGCTGAAGATTTGTGTAGCATAACAGCCGATTATTACTTAAAAGTCCCTTGCAAGTTTTACATTTGGGAACCAAATTGTTCATCAAATGACAGGTACGCCAGCTAGCGAGAGCTGCAAACCCCTAATTGCCGAAGATGATTATGAGCTAATAGTCACCTGTCGCGTACAAGTCCCCTAAAAGTCTCACAACTGGTATCGCCTATTTTTGGTTTCAGTGTGTATCTTACTACTGAAGTTGTCAACCCCTTGAAACTTTCAAACTGGTGTATCTCATAAAGGAATTTTTTTACCAAAAAATGGATGTCATATACTTTGATCAGCTCATCAGCGGCTATCGATTGCCGTCGAAGTCGAACTTTATCCTTTTCAATCGTAGATATCGTGACGGATGAAAACTTGGAACAATATCTTATATAATCTAGTTGATATTATAAAGCTATCCGTAACTTTTCAGGATTAAAATACCATAGATGACACTATTAATTATTACAAAATTACCTTATTGTTTTACATTACCGTATCGTTTGTACCCGTTGCGTAAACAGTTAATCCTAGGTTATAGCGATAGACCATCGATACAAACTTTCTTTTTGTCATATTTACAGAAATCGAATACAATGTGCACCAATTTTCAAAAATTTCTAGCCCCTCGTGAACCGATTCTTACTTACAAGTCCGTCTCCCGTGATTGACATCAAATTCACCGGAAACAAATAATGGATATACCAGCTATCAAAAGTTGCAAGCCCCTCATCGCTGAAGATGATTATAGCATAAGATTTTTAAACGGGATGTTCTAAAAAAATTAATCATATGATCAAAAGGTATTCTTCAGCGTTGTAAAAACAACAACAAAATAATATAGGAAGAAGGGACTAAATTAACTTTGCAGTCAATTGTACTTTATCCTTTTCAATCGTAGACATCGTGACTTATATAATCTAGTTGGTAATAGAAAGCTATCCGTAACTTTTCAGGATTAAAATACCATAGATGACACTATTAATTATTATGAAACTACCTCATTGCTTTACATTTTCGTTTGTATCCGTTGTGTAAACAGTTAATCCTCGGTTACATCGATAGACCATCGACACAAACTTTCTTACCGTCAGATTTATAGAAATCGAATACAATGTGCACCCATTTGCAAAAATTCCTAACCCCTCGTGAACCGATTCCTACTTACAAGTCCCTCTCCCGTGATATACATTAAGTTAACCGGAAACAAATAATGGGTACACCAGCTAGCAAAAGCTGCAAACCCATCATCGCAGAAGAGGATTGTAGCATAACAGCCGATTATTACTTACAAGTCCCTTGCATATCTTACCATTGGGAACCAAATTTTTCTTACCATCGAATACACCGGAAACAAATAACAGGTATACCAACTAGCAAAAGCTGCAAACCCCTCATTACCGAAGATGATTATGGGCTAACAGTCGACTGTTGCTTAAAAGTCCCCTATATGCATCATAACTGGTATCGCCTATTTTTGGTTTCAATGTACCTTACTATGAAGTTGTCAACCCCTTTGAAATTTTCAAACTGGTGTATCTCATGAAGGAATTTTTGTACCAAAAAATGGATGACAAATACTTTGATCAGCTCATCAGTGGCTATCGATTGCCGTCGAAAACAAAATTCTACCTGTCTGTTCTTACCATCAAATGACAGGTACGCCAACTAGCGAAAGCTGCAAACCCCTTATTGCCGAAGATGATTATGAGCTAACACTCGACTGCCGCGTACAAGTCCCCTACATGTCTCACAACTGGTATCACCTATTTTTGGTTTCAGTGTGTACCTTACTACTGAAGTTGTCAACCCCTTGAAACTTTCAAACTGGTGTATCTCATGAAGGAATTTGTGTACCAAAAAATGGATGACATATACTTTGATCAGCTCATCAGCGGCTATCGATTGCCGTCGAAAAAAAAAATTCTACCTGTCTTAGTTCAAAAGTTGACTTTTTTGCCGTAGGCCAACTTTCTAACGTCACCACTTAGAAAGGAGCAAAGGATAAGCTCTAGTTTCTTTAGCAATGAGAGAACTTCTAAAGTTTAAGAGGTACATCTGATACCATTTCTCTACCGCAAACCCAAGTGCAAAAAAACGAATGATAAACTCAGCTGAAATCGCGTACACAAATGGAACCAAATCGTTCTTACCATCGAATACACCGGAAACAAATAACAGGTACACCAACTAGCAAAAGCTGCAAGTCCCTCATTACCGAAGATGATTATGAGCTAACAGTCGACTGTTGCTTAAAAGTCCCCTACATGGCTCATAACTGCTTTCGCCTATTTTTGGTTTCAATGTACCTTACTACTGAAGTTGTCAACCCCTTTGAAATTTTCAAACTGGTGTATCTCATGAAGGAATTTTTGTACCAAAAAATGGATGACATATACTTTGATCAGCTCATCAGTGGCTATCGATTGCCGTCGAAAAAAAAATTCTACCTGTCTTAGTTCAAAAGTTGACTTTTTTGCCGTAGGCCAACTTTCTAACGTCACGACTTAGAAAGGAGCAAAGGATAAGCTCTAGTTTCTTTAGCAATGAGAGAACTTTTAAAGTTTAAGAGGCACATCTGATACCGTTACTCTACCACAAACCAAAGTGCAAAAAAAAAAAATTATAAACTCAGCTGAAATCGTCGCAGACATGGACAGAAACAATAGATGGCAGCACTTTCGGACCCGTGGGAAAAAGCCACTTTTTTGTCTCTGTAGATTTTTCTATTTATCACGCAAAGAAGATATGTTGGCTGTGGGGCCGGGTAACTGCCGCATATATTTAACACTTATAGATTTTAGTCCATCTTCAATTTGAAACTGGTGCCTGCCTGCTAGCGTGCTAGAACGGAGCTTTCCACTCGAAAGCAGAAACATGGTTT
The DNA here is from genome assembly GCA_023053575.1 of Branchinecta lynchi. Classification (NCBI taxonomy): domain Eukaryota; kingdom Metazoa; phylum Arthropoda; class Branchiopoda; order Anostraca; family Branchinectidae; genus Branchinecta; species Branchinecta lynchi. Next base: position 19,588,354 of record JAKZAP010000005.1, read on the forward strand.
GATGAAACGAAAGGTTCGCTACACAACTTGAGATGGTCCTCTCCGACATAGGCTATACAACTCCACTTCACTTCGCAAACCGTAGGCTCTGGCTCGATGACAAGCAAAAACCATCCTTATTGGCCCCAGGCAAGAGTTCTACGGAGCTTTCCAAAATGTAATGTCATATTCATCAATCCGGCCTAAGGTCCACACTTTCCGTAAAAACCGCAAAGGTTAGACCCTTCCCAGTTACCAGGAATAAAATGAAATCGGAGTCATAGGAAAAAAAAAAAAAAAAAAAAAAAAAAAACGAGGACAAAACCAAAGTGTTGCTCTCGCAACACAATTAGACAAGCTGATTTATGCATAAAATAAAGATCTACTAAGTGTTATAAGAAACATCACTTTTATCTTTGTCCAAGCTAGTAAATTGAGCATGTACTGGCCCAAAATATTACGCTTTGAAATATCACAGAGAGGAAACTGCTGAAAAAGCTGCTGAGCTAGGGGGTAAGCATTGTTCCTAGGTTGTTACAGAGTGAGATTGGGGTAGTTTGATGTGCCCATTGAACTTAACAGCTAGTCTGCTGTTTTGCCGGACGAGAGTCGATATACAACCGAATGCAAACAAACTATCAGCGGCACGAACTAGAGAAGTACAAGAAGTAGACGAGCTCCAACTCTTCCCCTCGACAATAAGCGGTTTCCCCTGTGACGACCTCAGACAGTACTCTTATTTCATGCAAAATACGTTTGTGTTTTCAAGTATTCAACTTTCAAAGTATTCAAAACATAAAAAAAAGTACCTAGCTATCCATATATAACAAAGTTTAGGTCCATTTTCTTTCGTGAAACATTTGCAGTCATCGTAATCCAATATCCAAGAAAAGGAAACTTGAAACTTTTCAAAGAGATCCGATGTCACAAGCTCATGTAACAATTATCAGGATTAACGTGATCTAGTGCGTAAAAACATCGAAAACCATAAACGTCTACGTCCAGACAGTTATTTATGTTTTCTCCAAGCAATTGTGACAGAATGACAGTTGCTAAGCAGCCTGAGCTCACAATCAAGACTGATACTCTATATGACTAAGAGCCTAGTCACACTGGGCTCATTTCCTGGCTTTTTGGGTTGCAAAAGTAGAAAAAAGAAAAAGAACAAGATACATCTAAATCTGAATGTTATCGTTTTAAATTCAGGAGATCAATTAGAGCAAAACAGCGTGTATAATAATGTTACAGGAACCCTAATTGACCCCTAAATGCAGTCTGCCCATTATCCCAAAACTGTCACAAAGTCCATCAAATCTCACGTCCCCTATGGATTTTCAGCCGTTTGTCAAATAGGCCGCGTTTTGAGCACAGTGTGACTAGGCTCTAAGTCCAAAACACGCCAGTGATCCTGAGGAAGAAGGAGTAAGCGTGTCCGTACGACTCAAACTCAACGACTCTAAGCCTGTATTAGTCAATCACCGCGATCTTTAGGGCAGCTGTGACACTACTTCTGCCTTTCTTCCGCTAGCTACCCGGAGAGGCCAGAGATTTTGTAGCGGCAAGGAGAGATAGTCATCAAGAGTATAGAGAGATTGCACCCGAGATTGCACCCTACCCGATGAAAACGGATATTGCTACATCATCATCACGGGATCATAACAACAAAATTTAACATTGGGAGGTATAGGACTTTCAACTTTGAAATTAAATTATCGGCGTTTTATCATCATTCTAAGCCAGGGACTTGCTGGAAATGTTAATTGGGCTATTCCTTAACCGTATAATTCTATTCTTACAAAAGAGTTTCCATGGAAGTAAGAGCTTGAAGGCTTCAAAGTTTGAACACAAAAACGGAGTCTCGAATCCTATTGGTCGGCGATGACGCGGATTTTGAAAATATGGGTCATAATCGACGAATGCGACGAGAGTCCGTCTTTGTTTACAAACTTTGACGCCTTCAAACTCTTACGTCCATGGAAACTCTTTTGCAAAAATGGAATTATATGGTTAAGGAATAGGCCAATTAAAATTTCCAGCAAGTCCCTGGTTCAGAATGATGATAAAACGCCGATAATCTAATTTCAAAGTTGAAAGTCCTATACTTCTTAATGTTAAATTTTTTCGTCAGGATCCCGTCCGTTTTCGTCAGGTATGGTGCAATCTCTCTATTGCCATTGCACTTCTGTTAATGATACCCTGAACGTCACAAATTTACAAAAGATGACCTTCGACCAAGGCCGTATCCAGGGGGGGGGGGGTTAGGGGGTTGACCCCCCCCCCCCCCCCGGAAACACTAAAAAATAGCCATTTTTGTAGGCTTTTCCCTCTGATCTATGTCTTTTTTGTATTTTTTTTGTCCGACCCGCAGGCAAACCCCCCCCCCCGAAAGTCACCCCCTCCGAAAAAAATTCCTGGATATGGGCTTGCCTTCGACACTGAACATTACGTGATAACTGTGCTGAATAAGATGTGATAAATGCATTTGACCGAAAATCCGTTTATTTTGCTGATTTTTAGTTGTTTTAGATGTTTACAGAAGGGCATCCTCTGTCTGCTGTATTGGCCGACTTTGGATTTGGTTTTGCATAAAGGTATGAGGGACGACTATTAAAATGTATAGATAGATAGATAGATAGATATGTTTGTTGATCCACCCGTAGCGCCGACATGGCACTAAATACGTCGACCATTACATTTAAATACTTGAATAATTGAGTAAAATACTTGAATATATACAATTACTAGATTGTATATATTCCCAAACCTTATGGGAATATTGAGGAATATTCTGATTGGCTGAATATGCTGAACCACGTCCGACCACGTAACAATGAGCTAAATTCACTTTCGTTTTTCAGTGTTTGCGAAACTAGCCCATCAGGATATTCCTTAATATCCTCCAAATAATCTGGTTGGCTAGTACCCTCAAAAGTTGAACTGATTTCAACTTGGGTCCGAGACCAGCCGGTACCCGAAACTGGCACCTGTATCCATTGCGAAAGGCAGAAACCTGGCAAAGCTTCGGTCCCAGGAGCGATTTTCAAAACTACCTGGTATCAAATATTAGCTAAAAACCAGTTGTGAATGGGCCTGTAGGTAGTTCCGAATGGCAACAGAACAGACATCTTTGTATTCTCAATGCGCCTCCAAGCAAAACCAGGAAACAGTGAAATTACATAATTTTAATTCTAAGGTACGATTATAGTACCAATTTACCAATCGTAAATTGGTTTCGAATTTTAATGTTCAGGATAGTATTAATACACTTTTTCGTTCGCATTCAAATCTACTTTCCCTCCACACACATCCTGCCCTCTCAGCCCATGAAATTATTAGCCAGTTTTTCATTCCTGAACCCGATTAATGTGGTTGTCACTGTGTACAAATTTTAAGTCTATTTAGTGTGTTTTTTATTTATATGAAAAGAATGTTGTTGTGTTTATTTACATTGTTTTGTTTAAGTGTTTTAATATGTATATTTTACTTTTGTATTTTATTCATACTCAGCTGTTACGCAAAAAGCGGGTCATAAATAAATAAATAAATAAGTTGCAAGTTCAGTCAGAGTTGCTGTAAGCTTGTGACTAAGAGGTCACGTTCCACTAATGGATACTGGATCCAGTATTTGGTCGTGATTGGTGGGAAATATGAAACAAGTTAATCTCGCAACTTTTTCATGAGTCCCTTCCCTTCCCATATTTTGCGGTTTCTGTATTTTTCACTGATACACCTGTATATTCTGTACTGCTCATCGATATGGCTTGGTAGTTTCCCTTCTAAACATACTTCGTCAAATCCGTGTGATACAGAAAACGCCATTAGAGCTTTTTCTGGAGTGCGGAATGAGGTTAGTATTCAGGGAAATAAAAATAATGCCTGCAGCTGGAATGCATGATTTGTATACACTGATTTTATTTATAAATACTATAATGGGTAGCTTCCAGATTGTTTTGAACGTATATTTTGTGAGAGGTCAGATGTTCACCAACACGATACTCGGGCAAGAGGTGATATTCAGGTTCGTCGTTTGATTTCAAGTAGGTCCTCGTTTTCATTATTTGTAGAGCGTCTAAAGGCGTATTCTCGCCGTTCCCCGAGGACTCCTCGGGGAATCGAAGGGAACGGCGAGAATAGAGGGAGTCACTCCATGCGGACTCCGCGTACAGAAACAGCGAGAACACGGGGAATTCCTGGAAATTGGATTTTGTTCTAAAAAAAAATGTGCAGTTGACGAAATTAGTCTGGACCACTTTATTTTTGGTTTTGTTTATTCTGATTGTTTTTAATTAATTTTACATTGCACCAACACCAGCAAAAATTGATTCCCCTCCGAATCTGAAAGGGAGTCCTTTCCGGTGATGGTGATGATAATCGGAGCACTCCCCGTCGGTGGGGACTCGCGAGAATACGGGGAGTGAGTCCCCGGGACAAACAAAAACGCGGGGACTCCTCAAGTGGAGTCCTCGGGGAACGGCGAGAATACGCCTTAAGCTTTGGAATAAGTACAAGTTCAAATGAATTAGGTAATTTTGATCAATTTAAATCGGAGCTACGTAAGGAGTTGCTTGGTAGGTATACTTTCGAAATGTATTAAGGAAACTTATTTACACTTTTTTTCTCTTTTTTCGTTTTTGTTGCCTTGGGATTAGAAAACATCATGTTTATTTTGTAATGTAAATAATTGTGTGGAGTGTTTTGGTACATGGTTTCACCCTCTTATTCCTTACGTCATTTGCTAGGCTATTTATGAGACCCTCGATTCTTTTTTTAATAAACTATTCTTCTACTACTCCTCCTACTATCCTATCTACTCTATTGGCAATACAATGATTATCTCGCTTGCCAGGTTTGTTCTCGCTTTACGCGACGTTACATGTGCCCGATCATTGTTTCAGAGAAGCTTATTCGTCGGGAGACGGGTTGTATGCAAATTCTAGAAAAATTGGCATCCAAGGCAAGGGACATGGAAATAAGTTAAAAGCAGCCGAAGCCGTTTGTAATTTTCGGTCAGCATAGCTTAGTTGTACAGTGATCAACTATTTCAGAACATCTTAGCGGAAATACAATGTAGTGCAAGATGTCCTTTAAAGTTGTCCAGTTCATTATCGTCTGCAAACTGATCAAGGTTCGGAGAGACACTTTCGCTGGTTCTCTGAACTGAACCTTCTTAAAGCCAAAACTTCGTGACGAAAGTAGACATTTTCGGATTCAGATATTTTGAGACCTTGCGTACCTTTACCCCTTTGGGTACGTACTCCCGTTTAGGAGCCACTGGCTTAAGAGGCATCACGCTCGGTAACAAGCTGGGACAGAGTAATCCCAGGTGCAAGTCGCGATAAATTCTAGATTAAGAGTCAACCCATGAACCCATCTTGAAGGAAACAGAGTACTTATCGAGGGGGTGCCCATATAGCAAGTGCCCGGTGCCAGGCCGGTGTCAGCGCCAGCAGGCACCGGTTGCCAGTGTTGCCACGTGTTAGAACATCAAAATCAGCATGTTCAGAAGCGTTTGAGAGATAAATCACCCAATTTATGGCCGACACCGGTGCCGGGAAAGGGTTTACAGCAGGTGCCGAGGAGTGGGCAACCCCTCAGTACTTACATGTTTTACTTGTATCCTGCCAAGTACATTTCTCCGCTTGCTTTTGGCATCGGAAAATAAAAAAGGTGTAAAACACCACAAAGAAGACCCGCACCAGCGACACTTGACTGGTTTATGCCCTATACTACTTTACTGTATACTACAGTCGATTCTTTTCGGTACACTTTGTATCCTGCAACCCGCGTGTCTTCCCAGCCACAAGTACTTTTGTGTGTTACTCTATATCACTATATCGGACAAAAATATTGATATCGAATATAGAATTTTAATTAAATCCGAAATTCCAGCACATCATGTTATGCACATTAGCACATTATGTTTTCGCAGTTCAATTTTTTAGGTGTTAAAAATATTTAACAAGAGATGATGCATAATGCCATTTGACGACAATCTTCACTCTTGAATTTTAGCGAAACGAGACGTGTATGACACTGAACATGGTCCCGAAATATAAACATATCTGATGTTTCGGTCGAAATACCAATACGTCGACTATCGAATATCGAAAGTGAAAATATCGGTACATCGAACACCACAAGCTAGAAAATAAGTTTTGCGGAAAGGTTTTCCGAAAACTGTATGTTAAAAATCCGGTTTAAATAAGTATGTTGCTGAAGGAACCCATGTCAGAATATTGGAAGTAAACTATATCTAAGGCTGTATTTTCCTTAAATTCAAAGGGGTTACAGTAAATCCTGCTAAACTACATGGCAGATATAAGACATGAAGAGTGTTTTCTTTACATACGCCAAGTTCATGCGTAAAGTGCAAAATTCACGTGGGGAGCAGGTCAGACCGTGACAAAGGCTCATGAGTCAGGAAAAGACGATACCAATCCCAGAGCCAGGCAGTTCTTCCACTATTTGCGGCTTACTAAAGTTCTGCTAACTTGACCAGTGAGAAACTAGATCTAGGCTATGGCTCGGCTCTTCCTCCAAATAAACTGGTCCAGGAGATGGTTATTCTAAGATTATTTCCTACATTACAATGGGCCCAGGACGACCAGGTTTTCCCGACTGATTTTTCATTCTATCGAATGCGATGGTAAAGCTGATACGGGCTCAGCTTTCCGTACAGAAGTGGTGACGGTGTAGGAGATCCAGGCCAGAATCACCCCAATCTGACTTCACACCATTAGTCACAACATTAATCTTTTTCTAAACTATGGAGAAAGGGAGGCCGAAAGAGGCCGATATCGTACCGCAGGCTTCATTTAATTTAAAAAAAGACACAAGGCTAGTAAGAACAAGAGCAAAGGTTTCGATGGGATCCCAACAATGTAATATTTAATCCAAACAATCGGGTCTTGTAGGTATCCGGTCTTCGCCAGACTCCTTGAACATTTTTACTATTAAAATTTAGAAACAGATTAAGGCCAATGGGTATTCGTCTGAGAAAACCAAGTTCAGACATGGATTCAGCATGTAAGTTTACCCCTATACGTCATATCTCCTTTGACCAAATTGATCAAAACTTCTGCCAAATTTCGGTTTCGGTCGGATTCCGGACGAATTACTTGTCCGGCAAAAAAATAGAGTCAAAAGTGAATTCAGCATATCTCCTTATCCTGTATTGCACCTCTAAGCAACTTCAGATAAAATTTTAACTTTTAACAAATGCTCAGGTTTTGGCCGGATTCCGGGAGAACTATTTGCCCGGCGAGAAAATAACTTCCATATACCTAATTAGCATGTCTCCTTACCACTAGATCGAACCTTTAATGAACTTCAGATAAAACTTTCACTTAAAACAAATTGTACAGTTTCAGCCGGATCCCGAGCGAAATATATATCCGGACAGAAAACGAGTGTCATATACGGATTCAGCATGTCTTCCTAGCCCTAAACTGAACATTTAATCAACTTCAAAGAACACTTTTACGCTAAATATTCTTTGAGCCCAAGCTGACTTTGAAACATTTATTCAAACAATGTTTACAACGGATACGTCAGCTATGATTCTTCATCAGCGATATTTCGGCCCTTCTTGGCAAGGGTCCTTGTCCCGCTGTCAATCCTCTTGTTCAACTTCGGGGAAGGAAACAAACCTGTAATCTTGATTACAGGTTCATTACAGGTTTGTTTCCTTCCCCGAAGTTGAACCAGAGGATTGACAGCCTGAAGAGGACCCTTGCTAAGAAGGGCCGAAATATTGCTGATGAAGAATCATAGCTGACGTATCCGTTGTAAACATTGTTTGAATAAACTTATACGCTAAATAGATTTTCCGATTTTGACCGGATTCCGGGCGAACTTCTAGTCCGGCGAGAAAATGATTTACATATTCCTGTTCAGCATGTCCTCTTACCCCTAAATCGACCATCTCATTAGTTGTTAAAAAATATTTTGTTCACCCCGAAAGTTGAACCCCCTCTGTAGGGCTACAGAGCCCATCTACGAGCTCGAGTTCACCCAAAGAATGCTCACACCAAGTTTCATTCATCAATATATCTCACTTCCTTCTAGAGTTATCGTGCGGACAGACGGACAACTTTTACGATGTCGTAGATATCCCTCCACTTACGTTTTGGGATCCCAACAAGTGAACCCAACTAGGTAAAGTAAAATTTTATTGAAATGGAAAATACCAGTATGGTTGGTTAAAGTATTTTTCAACTACACAAATAAAACCAAAGAGTGGAAACTTAACTATTCGTTGACATATACTTCTTGATAGCCTTTTTAAAAGGAAATATTTCGTATGATAGTCTTATATTCATATTTTTGTGCCACAAGAAGAAAGAAGCCTTTGCTCTTCAAACGCACCAATTCTCCACTATCAAGAGTAACCCCATCTCCACCTGATTTACCAGCAGCGTCCTGATATTGTTTTCAATTCTTATCCCAGCCTATCGGTGCATTGCGGAATACGACTACGTGTCGCTGGGAGTGGCATGAAAAATGGTCTTTTTATTCCAACATCGGGCTCCATCTGGCAAATAAGGTCGGGATCACGCTCTGTGACGAATGCGATGATAGTTTTAGGTGGACAAAAAAAATGCCTTCGCTTTTACGGCATAGGACACGATACCAAGATACGGAGCTAAGGCGTCATAACAGAGGCATAAAAGAATGGATAAAGGTTTTTGACCCAACTCCATTCATGGGCAAGAAGCAGCTTATCTTCAATCACTACTGCAGTTTTGACGTAGAGGAGTTTGAACGTTTATAATCGAAGGCTAGATTCAACTAATACCCATTAGAGAGTAGGCCCAAGGCCGTATTCAGGGGGGGGGGGGTTAGGGGATTGACCTCCCCCCCCCCGAAACATACAAAAATAATCATTTGTATAGGAAATGCTACGGACATGCTACGAGGCACGCTGGAGACCTGGTAAGTGAGCCAAGAAGTACGGTTCGTTCTAGCCATGTGGCAAGGCATGCAGGTACGGTGATCTGGAATACTTTTCCAGACACAGTTCGAGAAGCGGAAAGTGTACCGCAATTTAAAAATCGGTTAAAGAAACATCTCCTTGAGGGTGGCTGGTGAGTAGAGAGTTTGGAAGACGAGAGAGGACAAACTGATTAATTAAGTTTTAGTTTATTTTAGTGAAGGTTTGATTAGAATATGGTAGTAAATGTGTACTGGTTGTGTTTTTCAAGCACGTATGTGCTTTGTTTGTAACTGGTCGTCAAGCAAGAGTGAATTTTTTGTCAGTAATGTTATTGAATCCTAAAAAAATATAGGCTTTTCCATCTGATCTATCTGTTTTTTGTACTTTTTTGTCGGACCAGCAGGCAAACCCCCCCCCCCCCCTCCCGAAATAAATTCCTGGATACGGGCCTGAGTAAGCCGCAAGGCTAATTTCAACAAGGCCTTTATACCGTAGTACCAAAAAACCTTATAGAACTTAACTCCTAAGCAGGTACACGCGCCAGATTTATTATCCAGACATGACAGTTGCATGATTCTCGTGCAAATGAGACTGAAGTAAAGCAGTGGAAACTGGCCTACCCCCACTGTAGACAAACACTAAAAAGCTTTAACTTCAGATACCAATGTGTACATTCCGGCATACTTAAAGGAACACATTTTTTCTTGGTATGTGTGGGAAATAACATTACAAGGTTGAAAAAGACGAATATTAACGTCATCGAGTGGAAGAGAGTTATGGCCCAAAAAGTGAGAAAATTCGAAAAAGCTAAGAAATTGTATAGAGTTTATCTTCTAATAGTTAATCATAAAATAACAAAAACATAATTTCAAATATCAACTTCAAGCCGTTAGATCGAACTGCCACACTCCAGCCAGTCCTTGAGATTAACACAGCGTATCAGTCTGGGGTCAAAAACACGACAACTCGATCTAATTAAAGCGAAAAGAAACTATCTTCCTTATTCAACAGAGCTGAACTTAATCCCCACAGTCACTCGCATACCCTAATACCGGTGATATCGAACAAGTCCATACCTCAGCTGTTACTGCTAACCAGTTCTACTAACATCCATCAACCAACATGAGGAGGAACCGACACACAATGGAACACTGAGTTCCAAAAGAGAGTGATAGTAGAGTTGCCTCAAAAGGAAGATGAGCAAAAGACCATTCACAGCGCAGGCCGAGCGCTGGAACGGAGGGCGGCCGCCAAGGGAACAGCCAGAACGGAATCAGGGCTAGGAAGAACTTTCTAGGAGATCCGCTATCAGCTGTCCTAAAGTCAAACGGGAATCGGAAGGCAATCGAGTGGCCAATTGAGCGAAATCTGAAGTTGTTAAATGAGTTCGCTGCTTTGATGACGGTAATTGATCCTCTTTCTCGGAAGCAGAGAGAAAAGTGCGAGACGGGTTTATCGTAAGGACGAGTCGACAGGATGAAAGAGTTCGAAGATTCAGTGACACAAGACGAAGGATAAGGCTCTAAAAAATCAGCCGAAGCTCAGCCAGGGAGCGGAAATGGTTCTAGGTTAGCCAACTCGTAACAAATCCACTCGAACAATGTTAACCAAAAACAACAGCTACGAGCTCATATGGCACTTGTTACGAGTAGGCGGTATAAGGAAGTCGATGAGAACGTCACAAAATATACCCGCCATCCAAACAAGTTTCAAATCCGATCACCCATTCAAAAGTTATGCATGCCACTAGATTCCGGACTCCCCATCCATCCACTCCCCCACGATTTTTGGATCGGGGAAACGACTATTCTCAAATCAATCTGTTCGGATCCCTGACATACCTTCCAAGTTTCATTATCCTAGCGCATCAGGGAGTATGCCGAACTCGAGGGATCGCTAGAAATCCAGCCCCCCCCCCCACCAACTCCCCCACAGTGCCTGGATCCGTTCCGGTTATGTGAATGACGTATCTAGGACCTGTGCTTGTTCTTCGACCAAGTTTCATCCCGATCCCTCCACTCCGGATTTTAAGTTGGACGTCTGAGACACGAGGTCATCCTAAATACGAACTTTCATCAAGATCCGATAACCCGTTCGCAAGATAAAAATACCTCAATTTTTGGCTTCCCCCTCCCTTCACTCCCCCCCCCCAGATGGTCGGATCTGGGAAGTGACTATTTCCTATCTGGCCGGGTTCTTGCCTGCCAATTTTCATCGCCATAGCACATCAGGAAGCACAGAACTCGTGGGATCACTAGAAATTCGGACCGCCCCCCCCAACTCCTCCAAAGTGAGCGGATCCGTTCCGGTTCAGTCAGTCACTGATCTAGGACATGTGCTTGTTCTTTCCACCAAGTTTCATCCGGATCTCTCCACTCCAAGCATTTTCCAAGATTTCCGGTTTCCCCCTCAAACTCCCTCCAAAGTCACCGGATCCGGTATGGATTTAAAATGGAATGTCTGAGACACGAGTACCTTCCATATATCAAGTTTCACTAAGATCCGATCACCCGTTCGGAAGCTAAAAGTGTCTCATTTTTCCTAATCTTTCTGGATTCCCCACCCCTCCACTCCCCTCCAGATGGTCGGATCGAGGAACGGATCCGTTCCGGTTACGCCAGTGACGTATCTAGGACTTGTACTTGTTCTTCTCACCAAGTTTCATCCCGATCCCTCAACTCTAAGTGTTCTCAAGATTTCCGGTTTTCCCCTCGAACTCCCCCCAGTGTCACCGGATCCGGTCTGGATTTAAAATGGAACATGTGAGACATGAGTCCTTTCCATATGTCAAGTTTCATTAAGATCCGATCATCCGTTCGTAAGCTAAAAATATCTCATTTTTCCTCATTTTTTCGGATTTCCCCTCCCTCCACTCCCCTCCAGATGGTCAGATCGGCGAAACGACTATTTCTAATTTAATCTGGTCCGGTTCCTGATACGCCTGTCAAGTTTCATCGTCCTAGCTTATCTGGAAGTGACCGAACTAGCAAAACCGGGACCGACTGACGGACAGAAATTACAATCGCTATATCGCACTTGGCCGAAGGGCAAGTGCCATAAAAAAATGCAGCTAACACTAAGAAATAGATTCTTCTAGCTGGCTGAAACCGGGCTGATAACAACAAGTCAAAAACAAAACAAAGCCTTTTCATGGCACTTCCCCTTCGGCCAAGTGCCATATAGCGATTGTAATTTCTGTCTGTCAGTCGGTCTGTCGGTCCCGGTTTTGCTAGTTCGGGCACTTCCAGATAAACCAGGACGATGAAACTTGGCAGGCGTATCAGGGACCAGAACAGATTAAATTAGAAATAGTCGTTTCCCCGGTCCGACCATCTGGAGGGGAGTGGAGGGAGGGGGAATCCGGAAAAATGAGGAAAAACGAGATATTTTTAGCTTACGAACGGATGATCGGATCTTAATGAAACTTGACATATGGAAAGGACTTATGTCTCACATGTTCTATTTTAAATCCAGACCGGATCCGGTGACACTGGGGGGAGTTGGAGGGGAAAACCGGAAATCTTGAGAAACACTTAGAGTTGAGGGATCGGGATGGAACTTGGTGAGAAGAACAAGTACAAGTCCTAGATACGTCACTGACGTAACCGGAACGGATCCGTTCACTTTGGGGCAGTTGGGGAGAGGGGGAAGTCCAACATTTCTAGTGGTCCCGCGATTTCTTTGCTTCCTGATGTGCTAGGACGGTGAAAATTGGCAGGCGTGTCAAGGACCCGACCAGATTAAATAGGAAACCGACCATCTGGGGGGGGGAGTGGAGGGAGGGGGAAACCAAAAATTGAGGTATTTTTATCTTGCGAACGGGTTATCAGATCTTGATGAAAGTTAATATTTAGGATGACCTCGTGTCCCAGAGGTGCCACTTTAAATCCGGACCGGATCCGATGACACTGGGGGGAGCTGGAGGAGGGAACCGGAAATCTTGAGAAACGCTTCGAGTGGAGGGATCGGGATGAAACATGGTAGGAAGAACAAGCTCACGTCCTAGATACGTCATTGATATAACCGGACCGGATCTGGGGATCTGGGGAGTCCGGAATCGAGTGGCATGCTTTACTTTTGAACGGGAGTATTATGTCCGGGTCGGGTCCGATACCTGTGGGGGATTGGGGGGGGGGCTCAAGAAACGCTTAAAGCAGAGGGATTGCAGACCATCTGGAACTGCTTCTGAACAGCATTTTTGGATGGCGGGTGTACTTTGTGACGTTCTCATCTACTTTCTTGTACCGCCTACTCGCAACAAGTGCCATATGAGCTCGTACCTCTTGTTCGTTATTCTGGCGACGCAGTGTGAAACGTAGAAGCCGCTTTAAGCTGGCTTCGCCCAGAAACCGCCGCAAAATTTTATCACTAAACTTCAAGACGAAACACAGACAAAAATTCTTGACAAATCCACTCAAACAACGTTAAACAAAAAAAAAGTGCAGCTAACACTAAGAAATGGATTCTTCTAGCTGACTGAAACCGGGACCCAGACAAAAACAAAACAAAGCCTTTTTAGTTATTCTGGCGGCGCAGTGTGAAACGTAGAAGCCGCTTTAAGCTGGCTTCGCATAGAAACCGCCGCAAAATTTTATCACTAAACTTCAAGAGGAAATACAGAAACAAATTCTCGGTGCGACTGTACCGAACCGAAAAGAATAATCGGACGGAACTCAAGAGAAGAAGATAGTGTTACCGAATCATAGCCTACATTTTCCCTTTCACCTTGGTTCTAGTCACACGAAAATCGGATATACCACTTTACACATTTCAATTACTAGGGACAAATATTTTCAGCCCAAGCTGACTGGGGTGCTAACGGAAAAGTCAGCTGAATTTTACTGAACAATATTTTGGCCCTTCTTGGCAAGGGCCCTTTTCAGGCTCGAGCTGCTAAAAACAAGACCAGAGGTTTCGATGGGATCCCAAAAGTTCAAATTAGATCCAGACAAATGGATCTTTTCTTCGCCAGATCAAGTCTTCGCCACACTCCTTGAACACTTTTACTATTAAAATTTAGAAACAGATTAAGGCCGAATAGCTAATCATATGAGAAAACCAAGTTCAGATATGGATTAAGCATGTGCGTTAACCCCTTTAAGTCATATCTATTTTGACGAAGCAGAGGAAACTTCCTGCCTTACTTCTGCCAATATTCCGGTCTCGGCGGAATTCCGGAACTACTTGTCCGGCGAAAAGATAAAGCTCAAAAACGAATTCAGCATGTCTCCTTACCCCTACATCCAACCTCTAATCAACTTCAGATTAAACTTTTACTTTTAACAAATTTTCCGGTTTCAGCCGGATTCCGAGCGATCTATACGTCCGGTGAGAAAATGATTGTAATATGCGAATTCAGCATGTCTACTTACCCACAATTAAAACATATTATCAAATTTAAATAAAACTTTTACTTTAAACAAATTCTCCAGTTTTGGCCGGATTCCGGCCGAACTTTTCCGGCGAGAAAATAATGTTCATATTAGGAATCAGCTCGTTTCCTTGCCCCTAAATCGAACCTCCAATCAACTTCATGTTAAACTTTTACTTTTCACAAATTTTACGGTTTTCACCGGATTCCGGGTGAACTATTTGTCCGGCGATAAAATAAATTTCATATTCGGATTCAGCATGTCTCTTTATCCCTATTTCATTAGCTTTTAAAACGTATTTTCTGTTCCCCTTAATTTCAAAACCCTCCCCCACCCCTGAATATAGAGCTACATCAGGCACGTACGCAGGAATTTTTTTCGGTGGGGGCCCAAATCCTTCAAAACAGTATATGAAAGGCGCATTATATTCGTCTCACTAATTCGTCGTTTTTTACCCCAAAGCTGGAGAACACTCTGTTGTATTTTCGACATTTTTACACTTGTCCTTTCTTTAGCGTGCCTACGACCGCTTTATTCCCTAGAGAAATTCTGTCTAGATCAGTAATTAACCACTATCCCTTATTCTGTGTGAAGGATTAGAAAATTATGCGAAAAAAAAATCGTGAGATTTCGGGGGGGGGCCCGGGCCCGGAGGCCCCCCCTCTGCGTACGTGCCTGAGCTACATAGCCCATCTTCGAACTTGACCTGTACTTTGACCTATAGATTCCTCATGCCAAGCTTGATTAAAATATCTCAACCCCTTCGAGAGTTATCGTGCTAACAGACGGACGGACGGACAACTTTTGCGATGTCATAGGTATCCCTCCGCTTACGTTTTGGGATCCTAAAAAGGAGTTAATTTTCCAGCTTGAGCGGTTAGGGAAACCTACACCTTTCTACATGCTTTTTTTTATCCAAAATATGTGGCGTGAAATGTCAAGATGCAGGTACAGTAGAGGTATGCTTCTCTGGGGTTCCGGCTAAAAAAACAAGACCAAAAGTTTCGATGGGATCCCAAAAATCTAATATTTGATCCAGACAATTGGGTCTTGTCTTCGCCAGATCCAGTCTTCGCCCGGCCTATCATCAGAGAGAACCAAGTTCAGATATACCTCTATATAAGCCATATCTATTTTGACGATACTGACCGAAACTTCCGGCTTTACTTCTGCCAAACTTCCGGTTTTGCCCGAATTCCAAGCGAACTACTAGTCCAGCAAAAAAAAAAGAAAATTCAGAAACGAATCCAGCGGATCTCTTTATCCCTGTAAAGAACAAATCATCAACTTTAAATAAAACTATGACTTAAAAAAAAATTCAAAACCGGATTCCGGACTAATTATATGTCCGGATAAAAAATTATTGTCATGCACAGACTTAGCGTCTCTTCTTACTCCTAAATCTGTCATCTAATCAACTTCAAATAAAGCTTTCGCTTTTAACAAACTTTCCGGTTTTGGCCGGATTCCTGGCGAACCTGTTGTCCGGTGAGAAAATGGTTTTCACCATCGTGTTCAGTATGTCTTGTTACCCCTAAATCGAACATTTAATCAACTTCAAATGAAACTTTTACTTTTAACCAACTTTCCGTTTTTTGCCGGATTCCGGACGAACTAATTGTCCGGCAAGAAAATGGTTTTCACCATTGTATTCAACATGTCTCCTTACCCCTAAATCAAACATTTAATCAACTTCAAATGACACTTCTAAACTTTCCGGTTTTTAAATATTCTTTGAGCCCAAGCCGACTTTGAAACATTTATTCAAACAATGTTTTCAACGGATACGTCAGCTACGATTCTTCATCAGCGATATTTCGGCCCTTCTTGGCAAGGGTCCTCGTCAGGCTGTCAGTCCTCTTGTTCAACTTCGGGGAAGGAAACAAACCTGTAATCAGGTTGCCAAGAAGGGCCGAAATATCGCTGATGAAGAATCGTAGCTGACGTATCCGTTGAAAACATTGTTTGAATAAATGTTTCCGGTTTACCCCTAAATCAAACATTTAATCAACTTCAAATGACACTTCTACTTTCACGAAACTTTCCGGTTTTTAAATATTCTTTGAGCCCAAGCTGACTTTGAAACATTTATTCAAACACTGTTTTCAACGGATACGTCAGCTACGATTCTTCATCAGCGATATTTCGGCCCTTCTTGGCAAGGGTCCTCGTCAGGCTGTCAGTCCTCTTGTTCAACTTCGGGGAAGGAAACAAACCTGTAATCAGGTTTGTAAAACAAACCTGTAATCAGGTTTGTAAAACAAACCTGTAATCAGGTTTGCAAAAAAATTTGTAATCAGGTTTGCAAAAAAACCTGTAATCAGGTTTGTAATTACAGGTTTGTTTCCTTCCCCGAAGTTGAACAAGAGGACTGACAGCCTGACGAGGACCCTTGCCAAGAAGGGCCGAAATATCGCTGATGAAGAATCGTAGCTGACGTATCCGTTGAAAACATTGTTTGAATAAATGTTTCCGGTTTTTGCCGGATTCCGGACGAACTACTTGTCCGACAAGAAAATGGTTTTCACCATCGTACTCAGCATGTCTTCTTACCCCATAATCGACTATCACATTAGCTGTTTAAAAATATTTTGTTTGTGCCTTAATTTGAAACCCCTCCCCCACCCTCAAATATAGGGCTCTTCGAACTTGACCTGTACTTGGACCCAAAGGATCCACCCACCAAGTTTCATCAAAATATCTCATTGCCTTCGAGAGTTATCGTGCTTACAGACGGACATTTTTGAAATGTCATAGGTATCCCTCCACTTACGTTTTGGGATCCCAAAAACCGGCGACCCCCCCCCCCCCCCCCCGCATAACTAAAAAAGACAATTCCAAAAGAATCTCCTAGTCACAAATAATCCCTACGCCACGGATAGCAAAAAGGATTAGTTGGGATTAGCTGGGTAAACTGGATTGCCTTATGTACCTACTGAAGGGTAGCCTATTTAAGAGTAGAATTACTAGACGCAACTTCATTCGCAAACTTGACTCCACAATAATGTCTGAAGTACAGTGGGTATCCAGTAACAAGTGTCAGAATAAACTTATGCACGAAGGATATGTGTATGTGAAGCAAAAAGTGCTGGCTGGAGGTGTTCTTGGTTTTGAATGCGATAAGCGCAGGCAGATCAAAGATAACAAGGGGAGTGTAAAGCGAATGTGAAGGTTGATGGTGACTGATTAATTGCTGACGTGAACGAACATACTCATTCACCTGAAGCTGTTGACGCTGTTGTCAGTGAGGTGCTAAAGTGAAAGATCAAATCGAAACCCGTGCCACGATCCCCTCCCCCTCGCAACAAAGCCTTTCCCAATTCCTCCCCCTGCTTGGCGAGGAAGCTGGAGATGGGATGCCACCCATTCGTACAACGCGAAGGGCCATCAGAAGCTTTAAACAGACAGCCAATTACCCTCTCCCCTTGCGTGATTCCTGTTCCTCTTTAGTTATCCCTGATTCATTCCAGAAACTCGAAGATGGGCAGCAGTGTTTACTGTACCATACGACAGCGGCGGTGATGATGGCACACGCCTTCTTGTGTTTGGGACAAAGCGTAGGCTGACACTACATGGGTTGTACCGTCACTGGTTTTGTGACGGCACTTTCAAGATAGTCCCAGAGATATTCTACCAGCTCTTACTTTCATTGCTGCAACTCGTACAATTTCCCCAGTGAGCGCGTCCTAGTCGCAAGGGACAGACTGATTCCAGTGGAAGTACAACTGAAAACTGACTATGCTTCGTTTTCTTGTTGTACCAGAATTCCACTTGGAGTTAGACTAAGATCACGGGAAGTCAGGTTAAATGTCTTGGATGCATAAATGTAAAGGATTCGAGGGGGGGGGGGGAGGGGTAGCCGTTTTTTTTTTTCGGGGTGATTTTGGCACCAGGGGGGTGGCGGCGGTGGTTCTCGCCTAGACCCACTTCTCGGAACGTTTGTTAACTTTGAACACTGCCATTTTGGGCTAAATGGTAAAAATGACCGAAACACCCATTCAGGTGTTCTTATAAGTCCGTAACTGGGTACTCTGAATAACTGGTAGTTGACAATTGTCAAAGCAAGTTGATGGAATGGCACTGTCCAAAGTTAAGTAACGTTCAAAGAGGCATACATCAACTGTAGGAGTGACTCAAACGATGTCGAAGGAGTAAGTATTTTGTGAATTTTCGGGTTGGCAATTTCGAATTGGGATCCCAAGGAAACTAATCTAGACACAATTTACAAGCACAAAGGGCCCAATATTATATTCTTCTACTACACAGGCTTAACAACTCTCAAGGGGTTTCCCACTCCCCGGCACCTGCTGTACCCCAACCCCAGCACCGACCGAAACCAGCGGTACCGGCACCAGTGCACCGACCATACATTAGGCGATTCACAACAGGCTGATTTTAATATTCTAAATAGAGAGGGCAAACCCTCGACAACTCTATACAACCATGCCAAAGCCCTTAAATAACAATCATTTTATTAAATTATTTAAGTAAATTAACTAAGACGTGATTTAATAAATACATTTTTAGATAAACTGTTCAATAGCCTAAGAAATTAAAATTAAGGCTCCTTCGCAAATATATATGTTTCGGTAAATTCATTCAGGGCTTAGTGCGGGTTCAGCCACGGTCAGCGTGTCAGAGAGAAGAAGTGACGTCGGCAGGAACTTGTTCAACCAAATCCGTTTCTGCGGAATCTGTTTTGAACACAGATGCCTCGTAAAGAAGACTCGAGGAAACTGATGTTCCTGGGCGAAGGAAAAGAAAAACGAGAAGGAAAGGAAAAGATGAGAAATGTGCCTTAGTGTTGGTTTTAAGTGAATAAAAATTATGCACTCCTGCAGACGACACGGTTTTGCCCTTCGAGGGAGCGTTATGTCTGTTGCTTTGTTGAATGAAGGATATGAGCAAGTAAGTAAGTAGTTAATCCATTACCTGCCATTTTTAAAAGCTGATTAAGTGCAGCAGAGAAATAAAAAAACATAAAAACACGTTTAAACTGACACACACAATTTTTAATGTTTGGCCAGGAAAGATGATAAATGTGCGTTAGTGCTGGTTCTAAGTGGATAGAAGTTACGCACTCTTGCACATGACACAGTTTACAATATGAGGGAGCGTTATGTGTCTTGCTTTGTTGGATGCCTGATCAAATAAAATAAGTACATTCGTCCCATAAGTAACTTATCCATTGGCTGCCATTTTTAAAAGTGAAATAAGTGCAGCAGAAAAATAAAAAAACATAAAAGAAACAGAAAAAAAACACATTTAGAAACATCGTGCGCTGGTTTGGCCCAGTTCCCCAAGATTTTTTTGTATTGACAAGGAAACTTCCAAAAGGACATCGCTTGCATCTTGAACCTATAACTTTTTGTCAACGTGCGGTTACGACATAATTTTGACAAATAGAGCAGGTGCTTCGCATTTTTTAAATAGCACGATTCCATCTACTGTATCTACTGGATAATCACAGAACATGAGCTATACCACAACAAAATAAAACAGAAGGACCGCAAGAGTGCTATTACGATGTGACAGCGTAGGTTTTCAGTTTTACTTTAAACAAAATGAGATGCTCACTTACCCCATTAGGCAACAACGACCCCCTTTCTCGTCCAAGTACACCTTCACCTGGAGAGAAACCTCCTATTTTTTAGGCAAAATGAACTGAACTGGATTGAAGGTGTTGACTGAAATTTAGCCGATTATCTACGGGTCGTGACGACACACGAAAAGTCTATACGTTCCATTTATTAACGGAACTCATTGTACATAGAACGGTTTATAATTGTAAAGGCTTCCGGCGCCTCACTGGCCGCTTCGATTTATATATATATATAAAGATATATATTCTGCAACATTAATTTAATCAAATTTTCCTATTTCGTTCATGACGTCATAAAAACGTCACAGGCCGTAGATAATCGGCTAAAGTTTAGTCAATACCGGATTGAACTGATATCTAGAATACTAAGGTCCTATAAGACTTGGAGGAATCACTGCTGTTGTCACTTGATCTTAAAAAAAACTAAAAAAACTAAAACTAAAGCCGCTTGATCTAAAAAAACATTTTTAGAGATATTGGATAACACTTGCCCTATAAAAAGATTAAAAAATAAAAACCATAGTTTTCCTCGTAAACCGTGGATCACAAAATGTATTTTAAATTCAATACGTCAAAAAAACAAATTGTATAAAATTTACCTTGCAGACCCTTCGGATTTTAATTTACGGCAATTTAAAGAATATAGAAATGCTTTAAACAAAATAAAAAGAAACGCATTAAAACTTTTTTATTCTAGTGAATTTGAGAAAAATAAAGCTAATATGAAAAAAACTTGGAAAACAATTAATTCTCTAATTGGGCGTAAATCTAAGAGTGAAGTAGTGACTAAACTCAAAACACTGAATGGGGATCTGACAGACCCATTGGAAATTGCTAATCATTTGTGTGATTATTTTACGAATGAAGGTGCTAAGCTGTGTGAAAAGGCTCGTGAAAGAGATGTTACAACGACATTTGAGTTTCATGAGTGTTGTGAAGTGGAGGTAGCAAAAATTGTGAGTGATATGAAATCTAATTCCAGTGGTTTGGATGGTATACCATTAAAGGCTGTAAAAGTAGTGAAGACAAATGTGGTCCCATTTTTGTGCCATCTGATTAATAAATCAATGAAAAAAGGTGTTTTTCCTGAGGCATTAAAAATAGCGAAGTTAATTCCATTGCATAAAAGCGGAAAAAAAGATGAACCGACTAATAAAAGACCAATTTCTATTCTTCCTTTTTTTTCAAAAGTATATGAGAAAGTTGTTTGCTCTAGGTTAAGTAAATATATAGAAAGTAACCAAATCCTAATTAATACCCAATTTGGATTCAGAAAAGGGTTATCCACAGAGCTTGCAACAATTAAGCTAGTTGATTGGATTAATTCAGCATTTGAGTCGGGTCTTATCCCTGCTGAATTATTTCTGGATCTGAAAAAAGCGTTTGATACGATTGACCACCAAAAGTTACTTTTTGAATTACAAAGAATTGGTGTAACTGGTGTGAGCCTTAAGTGGTTTGAGTCTTATCTGTCTGAGCGTAAGCAAGTTGTATCAAATGGCTCAGTGTTGTCTCATCCACTTCCGGTGAAGTGCGGCGTACCCCAGGGATTCATCCTAGGCCCATTGTTGTTTTTAATATTCATCGACCGAATAAAGCTGTATCTGTCACAGGCTGGAATTATCCTATTTGCAGATGATTGCTTATTGCTTGTGGCAGCCCCATCGACTGAACTTCTATTTTGTAAAATGGAAACAGCACTACTGGAGTTTGTCCAGTGGGCCGATTATAATCTTCTTACTTTAAATTATGATAAAACAAATTATATAATATTTTCGAGGATAGGTACCGTTGATACAAATCTGTCGCTGAATGTACATGGAAATAAAATCAATAGAGTTCGGGAAACGAAATATTTAGGGTTCATCATAGATGAGAATTTATCATGGAAGGACACGCTAATACCATTTCACTTAAAATATCAAGATCCCTGGGCGTGCTTCGCCGCATTAAACATTTAGTGACCGAACAAACTATGAAAACAATTTATTTCGCTATATTTTATCCATACGTGTGCTATGGTTGCTCACTATGGGCAAGTAACTTTATTACGTGTTATAAAAGAATTCAGAAAATACAAAATAAAGCAATAAAACTTCTTTTTCACAATGATGTTAATAATTCGACACCTTCTGAAATTTTCTTTAAAAATAAACTCTTTGATGTTTCAAAAACAAGGGATTATCAAATTAGCATTTTTGTTTACAAATACTTTAATAATTTACTGCCTTCCTCTTTTGCAAATTTTTTTTCTACGAATAGTGATTACCACAATTATGAAACAAGGGGGTGTGGGGATATAGTTCATGAAATCCGGCAAACAACTCGTGCATCGTTCATTATTAGAAATTTTGCTACGAGTGTTTGGAATTCAATCCCAATTAAAGTCCGTGAGGCCCCGCACCTTGCTGCATTCAAAGCCACAGTGAAAAGGTTCTTCCTCACAAAAGAGTAAGCAAGAGTCAGTCGCTTTCTTTTTTTTTTTTTCCTTTTTTCTTCTTTTTTTTTTTTAGTATTTGGTTTAGTAATTAGTAATTAGAAATGTATTGTTAGTAGTAGTATTTATTTTTCAGTAGTAGTAGGATTTATTCTTCATTAGTAAATAGATGTGAATTTCGTTTTTCGCCTGTTATTTAACAAGTCCCCCGGGACTTTCCCTGCAGGTGATGCAGACAAATGTTACGCGTTGGTTTTATATTAAACATAATCTAATCTAAATCTAATCTAATCTAATCTAAAGCTCGGTCCACACAGAACACGGATTCGCATTCGATTAGTGAATTTGGCATAGCTCGCTGAAAAATTGTTTCGCCAGACCAAAACTCCGTGCTGCGCCATTTCAATTCCAACTTGATTTTTTTGGGTCGCGTCTCACCTGGCCTGGTGAAGAACGAAGTGACAGCGTAAGTTTTCAGTTTTACTTTAAAAGTAAATGAGATGCTCACTTACCCCAAATAGGCAACAAGGATTCCCTTTCTCGCCGACGTACACCATCGCCTGGAGAGAAACGTTAGAAACGTTTTCTGCAGTCTTATAGCATTAGCGAAGACTGGCAACCTTGCAATATGCTCTCCAACTGGTTGAAACGCCATCTAATTTCTTGCCAAGCGTGGCGATGACAGAAACGAAACACCTAGAATGTTAAGAAATAGCAAATAATTTCTTCGAAACGTAGCTTTCACAGAGAAATGGCCGAATCCGAATTAAAGTCAACACAAAACGACAACCATTAAAAACTATGCCCTCCGAAACCACGTAAAGACAAGAGCTTCGAGTAGGTGGTGGGAGAAAGTAGATGAGAACGTCGCAGAAAACCCCTTTGAACCTCCCTAGGATCAGACCTAGAAATACGATATCTAGTGTAACTCGAGTCTGAGCATTTCCGGCATCGCCTCGGATCATCTAGGGCAAATGACTGCCTTCCAAGTTTAGATCCACTCGTTTGAGCCCAAGACGTGGCCACACTATTACTGGTAAAAACCCCCCTCCAAATCCCCCTACCACGGCCAAATCTGATTTGGACACACAAATCTAGAGCATCTTCTCTTACCGCCTATCACTCGAATATGGTAATTTTTCCAGATATTCCGGTACCCCTCCCCACCGTGCTCGGATCCCATCCGGACCCTAAAATGTGTCATCTATGGCATGGCTAGTTGGCTACTATCTCTCTACTTTTCAAGTTTACTTTCCTAAGCGTTTCCCAATATCCCCTTCCCCCCTCCCAACTCCCCCCAAAATCACCGGATCTGGGTGGGATTTGAAGTGGGTTGTCTGAAGCACGAGGTCTTTCCAAAATCAAGTTTATAGATACCTCAAGGTTCCAGATCCCCCCTCCCTCGACTCCCCCCGCGATGGTCGGATCGGAGAAGTGACTGTATCCAAGCCACGTTTGCCTGCCACGTTTGCCTGTCACGTTTGATCGTCCTAGCTTATGTGGAAGTGTCCGAACTAGCAAAACCCGGACCGACAGACCGACTGACGGACTGACAGAAACTGCGATCGCTATATGGCACTTGGCGGTAGGGCAAGTGCCATAAAATTTACCAGTGGTCCTTCGTGCTCCTTAACTGAACCGTCGAACGGTTTACCGGGTAGAC
Organism: Branchinecta lynchi; assembly: GCA_023053575.1. Lineage (NCBI taxonomy): Eukaryota > Metazoa > Arthropoda > Branchiopoda > Anostraca > Branchinectidae > Branchinecta > Branchinecta lynchi. The sequence continues at coordinate 19,612,342 of JAKZAP010000005.1, forward strand.
GTATTTGTCCGAATGTTTTAAGGACCTATCGTACCTATAACGCTAATGCATCCTACTTCCATAACATCATTCATTAGTTCGAAGATCCAAACTTGATATGTTACATTCTGATCCCCAACAAGATCCTCATCCCCCAACAAGATAGCTTCAGGGGGTCTTGTTTATCGCATTATATTTATGATATGTAGTTTGTGTAGTACAAATAAATGAATGAATGAATGAATGAACCCGCTAATGACACTTCACTGATCTTTGCACTTGCCGTGATTCACTAGTTCCATGCGCATTGTGCTCCGAAGGAGTGTTCGCATATCAATGCTACTGATCCGTAACACCGGTTTTCTGAATTTTGCCGAGATCTTGCCAGAAGTCGATGGGCCTGGGAAAAGGCTTAAAACAGGCAAGGCCGTGGATAGTTAATAAAAAGCAGAGCCTAGCATTACAGTATTCAGATAATTTTGAACATACACAGTAAATAGTGCGAGTTATGCTTTAAGCGTGTATAGTCGACACCCCATTTTACTCAGCTGCTTTTGTATCCCGAAAATTTGTTTACTTTTGTAGTGTGTCAGTTCCTGTATGTACAGTTGATTGCGACAAGCTAAAAGCTTAAAACCAAATGTACAATAAACAAGAAGGCTTCGAAAAAGACACGCTCAGCCTTGATTGTGAAAAAAAAACTTGTCGTAAGCCGTCGATAATTTGTCATAGACATAATTAAGAGTAAAGGAATAAAAAACAAGCAACAACGTAAACCGAGTACGGTTTTTCCTATATTCTAGAGCACGACAAAATCGGACCGAAGTTCTTTCTGCACCTTTCATGTATTGGAGCAACTAGAGTTATGCATTTGGACTTTTTGGACTTCTTCCGCTTCTTGTCAAACCTTTCGGGGAGGATATTGCGAAGCTTGGGACTGAAAGGGTTCTTGTACTAAGACGCATGATTCGAGTGGCGAGTGGCTCTTCTTTCCTCCAAACTAGTGACATGAGAATTCTTCAAAAAGAAAATGGACGGTAACTTTCCTTCACCACTAATGACTCTGAGGGCTGTTTTTGGACGTTCTCAATACTCTTGATGAACTCATCAAGCCGATGAAGGATGAGTGACAATTGACACTATCGTTCGACAAGTGGCAACACTGCGTGTACCCAGTGAACAGCCAGATGCGACACGACAACAAACGTTTCTGATTGGTTTACACAGGATTTGAATCAATTTTAAGGGGTTCGTTTGGGTGACGTTTCTTGTTCTTCTCGAGGTTCACTGGCGTGTTTCCGGCTTAGTCATATAGAGTATTCAAAAACTTCGTTCAGTGGTAAGCCTAAAATGCCAAGTAGCACATGTATATTCGAGAACTGGTCGGAAAAAACTACAATAAAGTTGAAGGAGATCTTTCCAAGGACAAGAAATTTTAACAAGGAGTTTTAAAAGGACGATTGATGGTGATGCTGATTTTGAAATATTGCTCACACGAAAATCCCATTTTAGGTCAGCTGTTGCGATTAATTTTGTTACCAAGGCTTCATGGGAAATAGGATCCGAAAGCAGTAGCAGACTTTAGAAAGTTGATCGTCATAATGGATGATATTTTAGGGTTCACTTTCATACCTGCCAATGCAGCTTCTTCTCTGGTACAGCCTAAATGGACAGATTTAATTTTTATCAGCAAAAAAAAAATCCTCGTCGCTCCAATTTGTTTGGAAATTCATTGCCGAACTTGTAATATTTCTTAGGCAGCAAATGATGAAAGGTCGGCGACATCAATTTGGATAATCAGAATCACATTATTTATCATTGTGTTGCGAGAGCAACACTTTGGTTTTGTCCTCGTTTTTTTTTTTTTTTCCTATGACTCCGATTTCATTTTATTCCTGGTAACTGGGAAGGGTCTAACCTGTGCGGTTTTTACGGAAAGTGTGGACCTTAGGCCGGATTGATGAATATGACATTACATTTTGGAAAGCTCCGTAGAACTCTTGCCTGGGGCAAATAAGGATGGTTTTTGCTTGTCCTCGAGCCAGAGCCTACGGTTTGCGAAGTGAAGTGGAGTTGTATAGCCTATGTCGGAGAGGACCATCTCAAGTTGTGTAGCGAACCTTTCGTTTCATTAAACCATGTTTCTGCTTTCGAGTGGAAAGCTCCGTTCTAGCACGCTAGCAGGCAGGCACCAGTTTCAAATTGAAGATGGACTAAAATCTATAAGCGTTAAATATATGCGGCAGTTACCCGGCCCCACAGCCAACATATCTTCTTTGAGTGATAAATAGAAAAATCTACAGAGACAAAAAAGTGGCTTTTTCCCACGGGTCCGAAAGTGCTGCCATCTATTGTTTCTGTCCATGTCTGCGACGATTCCAGCTGAGTTTATAATTTTTTTTTTTTGCACTTGGGTTTGCGGTAGAGTAACGGCATCAGATGTGCCCCTTAAACTTTAAAAGTTATCTCATTGCTAAAGAAACTAGAGCTTATCCTTTGCTCCTTTCTAAGTCGTGACGTTAGAAAGTTGGCCTACGGCAAAAAAGTCAACTTTTGAACTAAGACAGGTAGAATTTTTTTTTCGACGGAAATCGATAGCCACTGATGAGCTGATCAAAGTATATGTCATCCATTTTTTGGTACAAAAATTCCTTCATGAGATACACCAGTTTGAAAATTTCAAAGGGGTTGACAACTTCAGTAGTAAGGTACATTGAAACCAAAAATAGGTGATAGCAGTTATGAGCCATGTAGGGGACTTTTAAGCAACAGTCGACTGTTAGCTCATAATCATCTTCGGTAATGAGGGCCTTGCAGCTTTTGCTAGTTGGTGTACCTGTTATTTGTTTCCGGTGTATTCGATGGTAAGAACAATTTGGTTCCATTTGTGTACGCGATTTCAGCTGAGTTTATCATTCGTTTTTTTGCACTTGGGTTTGCGGTAGAGAAATGGTATCAGATGTACCTCTTAAACTTTAGAAGTTCTCTCATTGCTAAAGAAACTAGAGCTTATCCTTTGCTCCTTTCTAAGTGGTGACGTTAGAAAGTTGGCCTACGGCAAAAAAGTCAACTTTTGAACTAAGACAGGTAGAATTTTTTTTTTCGACGGCAATCGATAGCCGCTGATGAGCTGATCAAAGTATATGTCATCCATTTTTTGGTACACAAATTCCTTCATGAGATACACCAGTTTGAAATTTTCAAGGGGTTGACAACTTCAGTAGTAAGGTACACACTGAAACCAAAAATAGGTGATACCAGTTGTGAGACATGTAGGGGACTTGTACGCGGCAGTCGGGTGTTAGCTCATAATCATCTTCGGCAATGAGGGGTTTGCAGCTTTCGCTAGTTGGCGTACCTGTCATTTGATGGTAAGAACAATTAGGTTCCCAATTGTAAGACATGCAAGGGACTGGTCAGTAATAATAGGCTGTTATGCTACAAAAATCTTCAGCAATGAGGGGTTTGCAACTTTTTCTAGCCGGTGTACCCATTATTTTTATCCGGTGAACTTGATGTCTATTACGGGAAAGGGACTTGTCAGTAGAATCGGTGCACGAGGGGCTAGAAATTTGTGCAAATTGTTGCACATTGTATTCGATTTATATAAAACTGACGGTAAGAAAGTTTGTATCGATGGTCTCTCGCTGTATCCTAGGATTTACTGTTTTCGCAACGGGTACAAACGATAATGTAAAACAAGGTAGTTTCGTAATAATTAATAGTGTCATCTATGGTATTTTAATCCTGAAAAGTTACAGATAGCTTTATAATACCAACTAGATTATATAGGATATTGTTCCAAGTTTTCATCCGTCACGATGTCTACGATTGAAAAGGATTAAGTTCTACTGACTGCAAAGTCAATTTAGTCCCTTTTTCCGATATTCTTTTGTTGTGGTTAGGGCAATCGATGCCCTTGATGAGCTGATCAAAGTATATGTCATCCATTTTTTTTAACAAAAATCCTTCATGAGATAAACCAGTTTGAAAGTTCCAAGGGGTTGACAACTTCAGGAGTAAGGTACACACTGAAACCAAAAATAGGCGATACCAGTTGTGAGACATGTAAGGGACTTGTAAGCAACAGTCGACTGTAAGCAACAGTCGACTGTTAGCTCATAATCATCTTCGGCAATGAGGAGTTTGCAGCTTTTGCTAGTTGGTATACCTGTTATTTGTATCAGGTGTATTAGATGGTAAGAACAATTTTGTTCCCAAAAAGCCAAAACGGCTTTTATGCTATAATCATCTTCAGCGATGAGGGGTTTGCAACTTTTAATAGCTGGTGTATCCATTATTTGTTCCGATGAATTTGATGTCAATCACGGGAGAGGGACTTGTAAGTAAGAATCGGTTCACGAGGGGCTAGAAATTTTTGAAAATTGGTGCACATTGTATTCGATATCTGTAAATATGACGGTAAGAAAGTTTGTATCGATGGTCTATCGCTATAGCCGAGGATTAACTGTTTACACAACGGGTACAAACGATACGGTAATCTAAAACAATAAGGTAGTTTTGTAATATTTAATAGTGTCATCTATGGTATTTTAATCCTGAAACGTTACGGATAGCTTTATAATACCAACTAGATTATATAAGATATTGTTCCAAGTTTTCATCCGTCACGATATCTACGATTGAAAAGGATAAAGTTCAACTGACCGCCAAGTCAATTTAGTCCCTTCTTCCGATATTGTTTTGTTGTTGGTTTTACAACGCTAAAGAACAGCTTTTGATCATGAGATTATTCTTTTTAGAACATACCGTTTTAAAAGCTTCGATAAGTTGACAATTTCAGCATTTAACCGACAGCGAAGAAACAAAACCAAAGTGTTGCTCTCGCAACACTTTAGTCGGCGAAGCCGGACAAAGGTTGCCGCAACACTTCACGTTGCCCCGGCAACGTAGGTCTAGTTTTTGTAAATAAAAAAATTGTCCTAGAAGCGTCCCTTGTTGGAAACCATAAAAAACGGGTAGACGGTCAGAGAAGACAATTTTAAAGTTAATAATGCGAAATCGCTTTGTAAAAACGAAAACTAAGAATGTACTAACTTGTAGATTGCGTCAAGCACTTCCAGCCAATCAGCGACAAAACCCTTAGACATCTTAAAGAAAATCAGACAACAGAAGTCAGTGTAATAGGTCGTACACCACAGAGGTCCTTCTTTGTGATTGGTGTAAGGTAAGCGAGATTCCAACAAGACCCTAGGTCCCTGACTTACTTATATCGTTGAAAATACTTGCAAGAGGTTTTGATAAATTTATCGTTAAAAGCTTTGATCAAATCAATCGTTATATCAGTAGGATATGTTGCTGTTTTTTTAATTTAATTTTTTATTCACAATATGGTCGTAATTATTTGAATGTTTTCCATTAGAGTTCTTGAGAACTCATAATTACGAAAATTGGGGGAAGAGTACCGCAGCAAGGTGTTTATTATGCTCATTCGCTGTTTGCGGGCTGATCTAAGTGGAACCACCAATTTTGATTACTGTGACTTGGTGGTTACTAAAGCAATGTTGCGTTTTGGCTTGTTTCAGTTCATTTTAAGCCGCTTTTACAACTTGTTTCTTAATTTGTTTTATGCAGGGCTATAGCTTTATCTTTTCTCCAAGCCGGAATATTCCTATTTCTGGGATCCGAAAACGTAAGCGGAGGGATACCTATGACTTCGTAAAAGTTGTCCGTCTGTTAGCACGATAACTCTCGAAGGGTTTGAGATATTTTGATCAAACTTGGCATGAGGACTCTTTGGGGCAAATTACAGGTTCTCTACCCCTATATTTAGGGGTGGGCGGGTGAAATTAAGGGAAAAAAATATTGTTTTAAAAGCAAATGAAATAGTCAGTTTAGGAGTAAGGAGATATGCTGAATCCGAATATGAAATTATTTTCTCGCCGGACAAGTAGTTCACCCCGAATCCGGCAAAAACCGGAAAATTTTTGAAAGTTTAATCTGAATTTGATTAGAGGTTCGATTTAAAAGTAAGGAGACGTGCTGAATCCGAATCTGAAAATTATTTTCTCGCCGGACAAGTAGTTCACCCAGAATCCGGCAAAAACTGGAAAATTTGTGTAAAGTAAAAGTTTAATGTGAAGGTATTATGGGGCAAGGAGACGTGCTAAGTCCAAATATGAAAATTATTTTCTCACCGGACAATTAGTTCGGCCGGAATCCGGCCAAAACTGGAAAAATTTGTGTAAAGTAGCAGTTTTATTTGTATTTGATAAGATGTTCGATTAGCGGGTAAGAAGACATGTACATGCTGAATACGTCTATGACAATCATCTTCTCACAGGACGTACAGATCGCTTGGAGTCCGGCCGAAACCGGAAAATTTGTTAAAATTAAAAGTTTTATCTGAAGCTGATGAGAGGTTCGATGTAGGGGTACGGAGACATCCTCAATTTGTTTTTGAGCTTTAGTTTTTGCAAGACAAGTAGTTTCTCCGGAATCCAGCCTAAAGCGGAAATTTTGCAGAAGTAACGAAGGAAACTTTGATCAATTTCGTTAAAGTAGATACGACATAGGCTGTAGGGTAAATACACACGCTGAATCCATATATGAACTTAGTCTTCTCAGATGATTATAGTTGTCCTTAATCTGTTTCTAAATTTTAATAGTAAAAATATTTAGGAAGTCTTTCGAAGACCGAATATATACAAGACCCAATTGTCCGGATCAAATATTAAATTTCTGGGATCCCGTCGATACCTTTGGTCTTGTTTAATCAGTTCTTCAGTTCTTCCATACGAAGTACATCAAATAAATGTCACTACGGAGAAACAAGAATGGTATCTTTTTTAGTTAATTTTATTTGAAAACAGCAATTTCTAGACTTATACAAGACGACACATCCTTCCAAGTTTCTGTGCTAATCCACTTTATAAAATAAATAATAATAGAAAGCACGAGAAAAGGCTTTCGCCTCTAAATTATGAAATCGAGCTTGGTCTGTTGATGGATGGAAATATAATACAAAAACTGTCTAGTGAATTTCAACAATTAGAGTTCCTTTTCTTTTCATACCGAATTAAATCAAATTAATTTCATTACTTGGAAACAATAATGGTGTCATCGTTGTGTTGATTTTGTTGGAAAACACTAACTTTGCTAGGGTTGCACAAGACGATGCATCCTTCCCAGTTTCTGCCGTAATCCACATTCTGAAATCTGGAAGTCCTTGGTCTGTTACTGGGTGGAAATAAAATACAAACATTGTTTAATGAGACTTAAACAATTGGAGTGGCTCGAGCTGCAACATAAACCGGTAGCCAAGGGGGGAAGAGAGGTGGGTGTCTCATACGAGTCCTAAGATCTGTACAGATAAAACCTAGAACAGTTCTACCTTTCATGGTGGCCTTTGCACATGAAATCAAGCCAGAGTTCATTAGCATTGCCTGCCATACAAATACCTGCGTTCGGATACTTAATCGTAACGAAGTCGATACTCGCATGTGGGTTATCTTGGAAAGTATAGTCACGAAAGTACGGCCATGATTTAGTGGAGATTATTTTGAGGAATGGCCTACAAGTTTTTGGGGGATAAAGAATTTGTATAGTTTAGTAAGTTTGGGTATAGAGAAATGTTTATATTTTTTTAGTTTTTAGTTATTGTTTGGTTTGTGTTGTTAAGTCGAGTGTGAAAGAAAGGGTTGATTTGGGTTTATATCATTAATTAGTGGATTTGTTTGGAATTTATGTATTAGAAGTTAGTTATTGTGTTGTATGTTTGTAATAACCATGGCCCATTTGGGTTTTTACTGCTAATAAATATATATCTATCTAAGCCGTTTTCACACGGCAGAAGCAGTTTCGTGGGCAGTAAAGGATAAGTCCTATTTGACAGTGGAAAACGGATATGTCAGCTGAATTTTATTAGCGCTATATTTCGCCCGTCTTGGCAAGGGTCTCTCTAGGCTTAAGTCGATCAAGTTCAAAAATGAACTTGTGGAAAAACCCTTCATTTTCGTTCATCATTTCTTCAATTTATATTTTGAAAGGCTTGAGCGGACCCTTGACAAGACGGGCGAAATATAGCTCTAATAAAATTCAGGTGAAATATCAGTTTTGCACTGTCGAATATGATTCGCAGCTTAGGCTGAAGGAATATTTAAAGGACAAGTCCGCAAACTTTGCTTTCAAAACTACCAGGAGGAAGGTTAGGAAGCTTCTGTAACTGTTTCTGTCATGTTTTCAACCTTCAATCAGTCTCATATCGGCAGGTTGACTAGCTGACCATGGTGGCTAAAGCCCCCTTCACATTGAATACGTAAGACCTTGCGTTAGTACTTATATTGCGGCTTAAGTTTCTTACGTTAAGTAGCCTATTCACACTGACAGAGTCCAGTCTACGTTACGTTTGACTATAACATCAATCAAACAAAGAAAATTAACACTTTCGTCGAGATTATTCTGCAAAAGGCCAAAGATACCCGTTGGGGAAATGACCGCTGAAGATGCTGGGAGATTACCCCTCTGAAGACCACCCACTATTAGGAAATTTTCAGTCATACCCTATGGGTCATCTAGTTCAAAACAGGTTACTACAAGTTTACTCAGAAGTTCAGTCATTGTAGGATTACAACGATTTGTTTCGGAAAAAGGTATATCAATTCTTAGCCTTGAAAATTACCTAATCTTTGTTTCAACCAAAAAACCGCATGCTTTTTGCCAGCACTGGTGAGCAGGGGATAGTCATATGTCATTTCCTCTAAATATCAGATATATCCGACGGCTGGCATGGATTTCCAAAAATCAGAGGTTTGTCATAGTAGACTGTACCTATATACTGAACACATTTTATTTAATTTCAACAGTGAAGCATGGCTGCTAAAATAAGCTACTGATTGACAAAAATAGCTAAATTAAGTCTATCTGTACATGTTTTCCCCAGGTAATCACTGAGTTTCTATGCAAAGCTTTCCCATGCATTATGCATTTACTTTCAAGGGTCTGTTCTAAAAAAAAAAAAAAGTAAATCTCTCTCTCTTTTAAACTAACTTGATGATTTCCTGCCACCAAAATCCATTTTCCAACTTAACGTAAGGTCTTAAGTTGAACTCTTTTCAACTTTCTTAAGTGGCTATGTTAAGTAAAAATGCCTTACGTTACGTATCACGTAAGAAGCTTAAGTGCACGTAAGACTCTTAAGTAGTCCAGTGTGAAATGCCCAGTTAAGCTTCTTGTGAAGGGAGCTTCAGACTTCCAGACATAACGCTAGGATTAAATTACACTGGCCTATGTGGGGGCATTCTTTCCCCAGAAAATATTCTGAAACTGAAGAAAATGTATCAACTAATCAATCAATCAATCAAATCAATCAATCAAGTATAATCCGAATAGCTAAAGCTATAAAAGGAATACAAACTAGCAACACCCCACCCACCCCGCCCTATCTTTCAACCCCTCACCGAAAAATCGTTGTTGCAAATGTAACCTTCACCAACTGGTTTCCGACCGGCTTCCTAATTGACCGGTAAAATCAAGACTTTATAGAAAGCGTAAGAAACGGTAGAGAATTTCGATGGTCGCTCAGATGTTTATGAATTTCTCAAGAAGGTTATTTTTCGGCATATGACACGAATGAAAGTAAGGTCCAAGAAGATGTTGTGCCATTGACGCTGTGGGATGGCTTAAAGCACAATGGACACTTCTAATGCTTTACTTTGTATTAAATGCTACACAAATAAAGATTTTCGACTTCCTTTAGAAGGCACTACGAAAATCGGCTGTTTTCTTGTTATCCCTTGTTTTTACCTCTCTGGCATTTCGGCGATCCAAATCTTAGGAGCTGGGATATCGTGGCACGAAATTAAAAACTCCCAGCAATGCTTGATAGAAAAGGATATATTTGAGATGTCAACAAAGTCAAGCCGCGAATGCAGTTTACCTGATTGTTCTAGTGTTTCATCAGAAGTTCCATGGCTTAAAGTGCCTATTAAAAGTTTTTCTTTGTGGAATAGTGTTGTGAAGCTTGATTAGCTTGCTTTATAAAACGTACCAGAATATGCAATAAGCTTAAAACAAATAACATAGCTACAAAAACCAGTCAAAAACAAATAACCTATTCAAATCTGAATTATACAAGCTGATTTATGCATAAAATAAAGATCTACTAAGTATTATAAGGAACATCACTTTTATCTTTGTCCAAGCTAGTAAATTGAGCATGTACTAGCCCAAAAAATTACGCTTTGAAATGTCACAGAGGGGAAACCGTTGAAAAAGCTGCTGATCTAGGGGTAAGCATTGTTCCTAGGTTATTACAGTTTGATGTGCCCATTGAACTTTAAGGGTTAATGAGGTGAGACAGAGAGATGCAATTTGCGGACACGGGTTCCAAAATTAGCCTAATTTGCAAGGCACTCATCCGGAGGTTGTCAAACAAAGCCTAAAGAGGGACCTGGAGCAGACTCCAGGTCGGTCAGAAGGGCCTCGAGGCACGCTTTAAACGTTAGAAGTGGTATCTTATCACAGGCTTTGTTGAGTGGGAACGTCTGTGCCACGAAACTTCGGAGGTGAGATACAGTAATATGGATGGAAATTTTAATGGTAGGCCTACCGAGCGCCAAGTGATCCACAGGTCCGGAGATGTCGCTCACTTGATCTAGAGCTAATCTAAATCTAAAGCTCTGTGGCTTTTGTAAAGTAGATGAAGACGAACAACCAGTTAATGACATTTATAGAGGGAAACTAAAATGCTTTAAAAAGATTGAGATGCCTGGATTCACTTAGATGTACTTGAAAATAAGTTAGAAAATAAGTTCACAAGCCGTAGCCCCTTTGTCATATCCAAGCTGTACAAATCTATGGTCAGGCCAAGGGTTGAGTTCGGCATGGTTGTGGCTAGTCCTGCTTTCAAAAAGGATAAATTCCTTCTTGAGCGTGTGCAAAAGCGAGCCTCAAAAATGGTCCAAGGCTTGAAAGATATGACGTGCGACTGCAGAGGTTGAAGCTCCCAACTTTAACATACAGACGAAAAAGAGGAGATGTCATCCAGGCCTACAAGATCCTCCAATCCAGCCAGTCTTCCAATGTCTTCTCACCAAATCCAGCCACTAAAACCCGAGGACACAGTAGAAGGATCCAAAAACCCCACGCTTCAACTAGAATACGCCATCAGTTCTTCTCTACCAGAGCCATACCCCTTTGAATGCCCTCTCCGAAAAAACAGTAAACTGCCAAACAGATGAATCGTTCAAAAAATCCGTTGATGAGGAGTGGGCTGACATCGAGTGGAAGTTGAACTGGGATGTTGTTGATGCAATTGTCAATGTTTGAAGTTAACCACAAGTCAAATCGTTACACGGACCTGCCAACCGGAGTCAACTACGGAACAAATCTACAGGAGAAATCCTTATTTTGCTCCAAGCTGCAATTTAAGGTAATTTAAGGTAAGGTAATAAGCAGCTAGCATTGTGGATGGCCAGGCGGTGGTAGGTGACGATCTCGTCGGGCCCCTGGGTGGTTTTGAGTTATTCTCGATATTTTTGGCTTTTGTTTTTGTTTTACTTTCTTTGCTTCAGTTTGCTGGCTTTTGTGGCATGGTTTGCACTAAGCTCTAGAAAGGAATGTGAAGTCTCCAATAACCCAGGGATGCCTTGCATAATGTTGTTCATGCCCATGAAATGCCCCTCTCAGCCTGCTCACCTAAACTTACCCCCCTCTAGCAGGGGCTGGAGGCCAGGCTGGCAGCTAGGGCAGCTGGACGTGAAAGTCATCAGTGACGGAAACAGTCGCCTGAAAGGTTGTTTCAATCTAAGCAATGAGGCTCTGTCAGCTGAGAAAGACTCATGAAAATGACTCAGATCCAAGGCAATTATAATCAGTCAATGAAGAGTCAATTTATTGACAAGACTGAGCTGGAATTCAGAAAAATGGCCAAGAAAATTGTTCAAAAGATGAAGGAAGATCGTGCATATCAGGAACAAAGAATTTTGAGGGGAAATCCCCAGTAAAATAGCGATGTTTCCATCAACTGTGGATTCACCATGAATTGCATATTGGGGGATTGAGATAATGGGCCATTTGCATCCTTAGTTTGGGCTAGAGCCTTTTGGCCCACCCCACATAACAACAATAGCACTGTGGATTCAAGTCTGAGTTACAATTCAGAAAAGTAAGAGACCCCAAAAACGAGTTCATAGATATTTTGTCCCTTCTTGGCAAGAATCTTCTGCAGGCTGCAGCTGCTTGCAGGTTTGTTTCTTCCGGCTACAGCCAGAAGAGGAGCCTTGTCTAGAAGTGCAGACCTGCTGCTGAAAAATCTCTTAGCTGATTTTTCGTTTTGATTTCCAGTCAGCTTGGACTGAAGAGCAAAAGGTCCCATTCCCAAGAAGAAGAAAGATAACTAAATTTTTGGGCATGGTGCCCCAACGTTTGGAAATGTCCCAATGAAGGTGCATGGTGCAGGCATGGTGCTCATATGTTGGGGCACCAGTCTAGTACACTAGCCCCTTTTCAGGCACGGTGCTCAAACGTCTAGCACCATGCCTGGGTGCTAGACGTTCAAGCACTGTACCTTGGATTTCATGTATGGTGCATGGATTTCAGTATACAGTGCATACATCAAAAACACAGTTTCTGTCATAACAACTGAGCACCAGCTCGGACAGGGCTGAAATCACTACCATGAATTAGAGAAATCAAAGACAATCCTTTATATATTTTTCACAACAAAAACAAAAGGGCTTGGCTGATGACAGATGTGAAAAACCTCATTTCCTTTTCTACATAGTCAAGGGTTTTGCATGCAAAGTGTCCTGTGCCTCAGCTTTTTCTACCTAGCAGCCAACCAGAATATTGGCTCTTGGGGAATAGATAGGGAAAATACATGGAAAATAGATAGGGTGCTTCTAGGTTTTTCATCTCCATCATCATTAGAGCCCTTTTGTTTTTGTTGTGAAAAATATATAAAGGATTGTCTTTGATTTCTCTAATTCATAGTAGTAATTTCAGCCCTGTCCGAGCCGGTACTCAGTTGTGATGACAGAAACTGTGTTTTTTCTGTATTCACTGTATACTGAAATCCATGCACCATACATGAAATCCAAGGTACAGTGCTTGAACGTCTAGCACCCAGGCATGGTGCTAGACGTTTGAGCACTGTGCCTGAAATGGGGCTAGTGTACTAGACTGTGGGGCACCATGTCCTGCATCAAGGACATGGTGCCACCACAAAAATCTACTGAATTGAGAACCGTCCCAAAGACAGTTCTACATAGTAGGGATCAGGTTCGGATCCAGGTGTTGAATCCCGAACAGGTCCCAAATGAAGGAAATAGCTTGAAAATACACATCTCACAAGACTTTTTCTGGAACTTACCCAAATTCAGAAACAATCAGAAGGACGAATGTGACCAAAAGTTGAAGGCGAGATGGGATAGGAAGGATAAGACCTTCTGATGGAAGGAAATACCTGATAGGCTATGTCTATTGCTATTGGGTTAGTTTGGTTGTCAAAATGGAAAGGGAGACTTACCCACCAAAATCGAACTGTAACTGGTAGTTTCTAATAGTCATAAGCATGTCGTCATGGCGCCTCAACATTCGGAATCCTTTCAATAGTTTCAGAAAGGAAAAAACTTAACTCACATGTTTAGTCAGAGTCAGGTCAGGTCAGAGCAAGGTCAGAGTCCACCTTTTCGCAGTATAAACCAGTCTCAACAGTAAAAAATAGGTTATGTTGTCCTTTTCACCAGATGAGTAGAAACATGTGTGTACTGTAGGACCTTTGTAGAACCAGTGAAAGACACAGGACTTCCCATTGAATATCTCAAATCCAAAAAATAAAAATCTACCACTCGATTATGTATTTTTGAAACGACCGTTCGGCCACTGAAGCACTGAAACCGAAACCTAGGGGATATTTTGGCGTGAATGGCTGTTGAGCTTGACATGTCACCGACTAGATGACGCCATCCACACGACAACGTGTTAACGTTGAGACATGCCTTGCACACAGGATCAGATCAGGGTCGAGTGCTCCCGGTCAGAAACTCCTTCCCGGATCTTTGGCCCCTTGGCACTTTCATATAGAAAAATTTAGATTGTTTCAACTTGATGATGAAAGTGCAGGACATATTTTAAAGGACCCCTCATACTTATTCTGCCTTTTGTAACATACCTAGCTCCCTTATGCAGTTATAAGCTGTTGATATCCCCATCTTTCTCCATTGTTTCGTTTTGTGCCTACGAATCTTCAGTGCCTTTTCGGCCGTGCCGATTTTTGCCCGTTACACAAAGCGAAGTTTGCCAGAATCGTCAATGTCCGCTGACAACTTTTTCACACGAGGATATGAGAATCTTCTGTTTTGACTAGTTTTATTTGTATTTCTTTTTTGTTTTACTTTTTATCCACGCCGCGTTCAGTTTTCAATTGTTTTGCGCCCAGCCGCCGCGTCGGAGAGCAGGAAGGCTATGCAGAGTCGTCAAGCGCTAACAAGAAAATCGCTAAATTCAGATGGAAAGTAATGGTATTTTTTAGAAAGTTCTTTCTGATCCATTTCATAGCGAAAAGACCATTTCTAGTAGGAGTTGTGCTTTAACAGAGCTCGAGGAGATTCGTTAAACGTGAGACGTCGCACGTCCGACTTTTCACCCGAAAAGGACCATCGAGCTAGGTGACATCAACGTGAAAAACCCATGATGTTGATGGATCAGACATTAACAGAAAATGGAGCCATTCACTACCTTTATGCACAACACAATACAACACTAACTTTTCTATATGGAAAAGTGCGGAGCCATTCACTACCTTTCTGCACAACACAATACAACACTAACTTTGCTATATGGAGGTGATGACAGTGTGGAAAATCCCAGCAGGACTTCCAGTCACCGTCTGTCAGAACCATAAAAGTGTGTGATTTAGCAAGGGATCTCTACATAATGGCATTTTCCAGTCCAGTTGACCACACATATTTTGAAAAGTGCCATCAGACGTGCTTTTCATGTGCCTTGGGACCTTATTCGTGTGTATCACCCTTTGTAGTGTTGTTTCAGCATGGCTTTGAACTTCGGATTTTGAGACAACACCTTTCCGTCTGAAAGCATCATTTACCAAAGCTTCGGAAGGATCATTATTTTGACAGAAGAGAGGAAAATCCCCTAAGCAGTCGTCATTAGCGATTTCTGGACGGACACTAACAAGCCTTCGACTAAGCAACCAAAAGCTTATTTTCTTTGTCATGGCACCAAGTCTTTTCCTACGCTGGGAGAGGGCACAAATCAGGCCCGTGATTAAACTTCCGGGGACGAGGTGAAGCGCCGGCAGTCACAAGAAGTACCATTGTTCAAGATAAAACCAGTCGTAAGTACAGTCTGTTTACTTACAATAAAGAATTGATACACTGTGGACTAACTCCACTCTAAGTGAGCTCTGACCGTATTGGGGAAGTGACGGTAACGGGCAGGGGCGTCACGACTAGGGGGGGGGGGGTACCTGCCTCCCCCCCCGAATGTTGTCGGCCAGTCGGTAAGCGCAGACTCGGCTATTTATATTACTAAGCGCTAACAGTGTCTTTTTACTCAATAATAGTCGTGTTTTTCTGCAAAAACAGTCTGTAAAAATGACTGGCCAGTTGGTAGATACCTTGTCCCCCCCCCCCCAAACATTTTGGCTAGTAACGCCTCTGGTAACGGTTATATATAAAACCAGGGATCCATAAATTTCACGTAATGACTAGTCATTACAGGAAATTTATGGGTCCCTGATAAAACTGTGAACCTCAGGCAAAATTTTGAAGGGAAGATCGTTTAATGTGTCTGGAACCCAAAAATTGTATCCACTTTTTTTACCCTTGGTTTATACCTAAATTTCTTGTAAATTATCAATATACACATCATTGGCCGGTCCAGAGGTCTATTTCAGAGGAGGCACTATTTTTTATTTGTTTTGGGGTGGGGGTCTAAAAATCAGGAAATTCTTCAGAGGGGGGGGGGGGTAATCTAGCGACTTTTAATTTTCGCGATTTCCCTTTACGTTGACGGTTTCGTTGGTCCATGCAAAATCAGCGAACATGGCAAAAGCAGCGTCGGTCAAATTCGCGAAAGCAAAAGACTCTCCATATAAAGGGGACAGGGGTTTTTGCAAAAACTGCGGAAGTGAATACCGCCACAAACACGTCGACACGGCCACACTGAGACAGCCAAACCCGCGAAAGTCATTACCACAATATGCTCGGCTAAGGGGAAGGCGACTTTACTAAAGAAAGATATACTTGAACTGAAAACAACATTGCATGGTGGACGGGCGCATGAGATAAGTGCACTTTCAAGTTGCCATTCGAAGGCTTGTATGTGACAGAGCAGCACTTCCAGTGTGTTCAGTACAGTACAAAGGAGTTCATCTTTTCCTTCTTGTAGCAGGAGCTACCCGCTTCGAAAAAGCTGTTAATTTTCCTGACCCACTACGGAATGTAGAACTTAAATTTCATTACTCCTTCGTCTGAGAGCTCGCTATTACCGATTTAGACCTTTCGACCGTATCACCGTCATTTGCTAGTATTTGCCGACAAGAGACGTATTCTCACCGTTCACCGAGGGAGTCCCCGCGTTTTTGTTTGTCCCGGGACTTAACCCCGTATTCTCGCAAGTCCCTACGAAAGGGAAATGCTCCGATTATCATCACCATCATCAAAAAGGACTCCGTTTCTGATTCGGAGGGGATCCATTTTTGCTGGTGTTGGTGCAATGTAAAATTAATTAAAAACAATCATAATAAACAAAACCAAAAATAAAGTGGATCCAGACTAATTTCGTCAACAGCATATTTGTTTTTTGAATAAAATCATTTTCGAAGTGTTCCGCGTGTTCACGTTGTTTTCACTCCCTGTAGTCTCGCCGTTCCCGTCGATTCTCCATGAAGTCCTCGGGAAACGGCGAGAATACGTCTCTATGGTTCGATCGAGGTATAGTTCATTCATTTAGGATAACAACTTTAAAGGTAGGCAGAGCTTAATTGAAAGAAACGGGCCTTGCAAAGATAAAAAGGCGGGTAATTTCTAATTAGAAATACAGGATGTTTTGTGTTTTTGGTTATTCTTAATGATAGATTTTAGGAATGCACACCACAACTTACAGCTGGACTGTAATCTCCAGTAGGTCAGGCGTGAGAACTTTTGTAACATCTACCATGCCAATTGACGGACCAAGGACAAATAGGTAAAATTGTGGTTGTCGTGAAATGACAAAGTGCGGCTTCTATGAAGACTACTGACATTGGTACTTATAGCCTATGATCACACTATTGAGACGCGTTTTGATGGGTCTACATTCTAATCTAACTACATTATGGAAAAGCCAGGCTTTTTTCTGATGGATATAGATCAGCCACAAGTGGGGTCCTCGAATCCGAGAAGGCTTCTACGTGCAAATATTTCTGGTCGCAACAAGCTTCGAACAGAAGAGGCTGCTGAAATTTTTCTCAGTTTGGATGATGATTCTGATCTTTCTGACTTGTTGTATAGTGATAAAAAAAAAAAAAACTCCGAATGGTCCAAATTGGTAGAGATACCTAGAGCTGGAGAAAGAACTGAATATCAGCGTTGACAAGCAGATCTTTCCTGCAGAAGGCAGACGAAGATGAAATACTAATAAACCCTCGACCTTTGGGGCTTGTAGAACCTTCCCAGTGAGGCGTCTGGAATTATGTATGACTTTCGAGGTTTACAAAGGAAAAACAACCCACATCGGTGAAGCTCGTAAAGAATCTAGAGGAGGAGTGGAAGATGCTATTGTTTCCAGGCTTGTCGAACAAATAGAGAAGCATGTTTACTTCTATATCTTTTACCCACCCTTCCACTCATCGAACTCATCGAAAAGACGCAGACGGTCTTCTTGCAGCTCTGAAGCAAAGCTGTTTGAAGAAAAAGAGCTGAAGAAGAAATAGAGAGGTACATTGTTGGACATGTCCGAGTCGGACAAGAGATTTAGCTTAGTGCTGGTATGACAACAACATATTCACTCTGGCTTCTAACAATGGTGGAGCTGGCCAAGGAGAAGATGTAAGATGCTGGAGCAGTGAAAAGAAAATGTATATCGAAGGTCAACGTCCTGATGTCACTGGAGACTACAAGCGTAACATGGGGGTGTCGACAAATTGGACAATTCGATTACCTTCTGGTTTCGTACAGTATAATATAATCGCATTCAAAGCCAAAGGCCATATACAAGAAAATACATATAAAACAACAAAACAAAATAACTTTACATGAACTAAACTTCGCCATAGCTCTCTTGAAATTTCACCACACCATCAACAAATCTGCAAATTTTACATATAACGCTTGGCTTCGTGCTCTTTTTTTTGTTGATTTTTCGTCAAAACGTTTGATTTTTTTCATGAAAACAGTCGGTTTTTGGGAAAATTGGTTGATATTTTGTCAAACTAGTCGTTTTTTCTGAAATCATTAAATCTTTCCGAAAATCAGTCGATTTTTTTCGAAAATGTCATTTTTGTTGTTGAAAATAGTCGTTTCTTCTGCAGAAAAAAGTCGGCAAAAATCACCAGCCAGTCGGTAAATGCCTGGTCCCCCCCCCCAAAAAAAAACATTTTGCCTAGTGCGCCTCTGCCTGCTACGTCAACAACAACATCAAAGCCAACTTCGAGCAACAAAAACGTAAGATATAAGTTGAATCGCTTTCAGTTCAACACTGACGGCCGGGAAGCACTTTTCAGATACGAGAAAGGTTTCAAAGCGACAAAAAAGGGATCAAGCATCAAGTGCTAAAAGTGGGATGTTGTTCTTTGCCTCAGTAAAAGTACCACTGTCAGTAAACTTCCATTTTGTATGATTTTATCTTGTATTGTACAATGACACTATATTAAAGTTTATCTGAAAAGGGCTGAGATAGAGATAGGACAATCGAAACCCATCACTTATTCACTGAAAGAGGCTTGAAGACCCGATGGAACTGAGTTACTTCGTTGATCTGCTATTCACGAATGATGAGTTTTCATATAGTGAAATTTCCTTGTCGGACTTGTGGACGTCTGTGCGACTCCACCTGCGGCTGTATGCTTGACGAAAAAATAAATAAAAAAATAAGTATTCAGGCAGTGAGCTACCTTCCGCAAGCTGATCACTGGCCACTGAACATCAGCGTTTATATTGAAATTCAAATTTTCCGCGTCATAGTAGAATTTTGCGTTGTGAGGACGGGCTGTAGATATTCTGAATGTCATACCAGAGCAAACTGTGAAAAAAAAAAATCCAAATAATGCAGTGCTCACAGTTAAATGATACAAAAATAAGTTGTTTTTTTTCAGTTAAACTTTAAAGCTGTGACCTCAAAAGCTCAGTACGTCATTTGACAGAGCTCTGGCTTATACTCTTCATGAAATTGACAGACCCCTATATTTCTAAGATCTATTGATCTAAGTGAATAAAACTTAAACAATACTGACCCTAACACTCAAAATCAGTTGGAATTATTTGTTTTTTAGCTCGAAGACAATTAATTCGAGTTCGAATTAGAAGCGTACTCCGAACGCTTTCTGGGCCTACTAATGCATAAAGTCGGTTAATTAAGAGACCATGTAACCTAGAAGATCAAAAAATTTGATGAGACACTGGTTTAAATTTGAAAGAACAAATCCGACTAAGGCCACTTGATTTTAAATTTTCCAAATCTTTATGTTATTTAACCATCCAATTTTATGTTCATCTGCTCTATCCATGTTTGAAAATTTTGAACGCCGTGAGTCAACCAATAATAAGACTGAATCACAATAAAAAAAACATAATGCATAGCCACAAGATTCAAATTTGAATTTTCATGTTAACGAAAAATACCATCACATTAGATAAAAAAGATACTTGAATTAGATTTTTGTTTCTGTTACAAGTGAGGTGTTTGAACGGAAACATATTTACTTGACCAAATGTTTCGATGGCATCCCAAAAGGAAATGTATGTGAACGTTCTGGTCTTTGCGGAACCCCGTAAAACGTGCGTAGTAACTAACTACCTACAGTAGGTAGGGAGGAACACGCTCTCTTTTACCTCTACATCGACGCTCAAATCGAATTCAAAATAAACTTTTGCTTCTACCAGAGCCTCGTTTTTGTTGCAATAGCGCTGCCGCAGCGCTGCTGCAGCACTTCTTTGCTTTTGCATAAGATGCGTTTTTGGATTCACTTTCTTCTTGGTTGAAGCGGCAGCGCTGCAGCATCTTGCAGGGAAGCACGGACTTGGTCGCATAGCAAGTCCGCGATTCTCGAAAGTGCTGCAGTCTTCCTCGGAAGCACTTCAGTGCAAAAACGGACGTAGAAAAAATCAGTCCGGAATCGGCCGAGAAGTGGACCTGCAGCATGCAACAAAAACGAGGCTCAGATTTTCGGATATTGCTAGTACTGCTAGTTGGGCGAAAAATAAAGATTGTTTTCGGATTCAGCATTTTGTCTCCTTGCGCGTAAACCGACTGTCACATTAGCCAAGGGATTGCTCTCTCCCAAAAATGATGTACACCAAGTGGCGCGTGCCGCGGTGCTCTCAGCACCTGCAAGCTAACAGAGGGACCGACGAGCAAAATCTCACAGAGATTTTGAGATCCCAAAAGCAAACCAACTACTCAGTTTTTGACTTGTGTACAAGTAAAACTAGCAACTTTTTTCCAGGTAGGTACTTTCGGTGGAGCTTGCGCCATCTAACACCTAGAAAAGCAAATATCCTGAGATGACGCGGGGAAAGCCGGCCGGCTCAGCTCAGGTTACAATTTACAATACAAGTTGAGGCTGCTAACTACTCGTGGTGGATGATCCTAGACTCCTGAGATCAAAGTTTTCTCACCTTTTTCCTCATATCTTACTGCAGGCAAGTTGCTTTAAACTAGGTGAATGAGACATCAAGTACAGAACAGTTTAGATATGTTTCTTTATACAACCGTTTTTTCGCTAAGACCAACCAGCAGATAGTGATAAAAAAGTGGCTTATTGTTAGAACTTTGGTTGTCTAACCAAAGGAAGAAATGGCTTATAGTGCGGTTATAGTGAGAATACTTGCAGATCAGTTAACTGTGTGACTGTTAAATGCAGCTAATTAAATTACAGCTCTCAGCAAAATCAGAACTTCGTTTTAGGCCTTATAAATCCTGTTTCCAATCATACTAGCTGAGACTGCATCGCTTGACCACAACTATGTCTACTCACTCCAGAGAAGGTCTGGGAAACATTTTCCATCGTTTAAAATTATAACTTCACCAAGTGCCGACAATTCAGTCCCAAAGGCAAAGTTGAACCTTGCCTTGCCTTGCAATGTTCAACAGTTTTTTCAACCTTTCTACAGACAGTGGAGAAATATCCATTTCCGTTGGATATGGTGCTATTTTTCTAGGCTAAGACAAATTAAGATTTATATTGACTAGGCTACAAGCATAAGAGCCAACCAAGTGGTTCAGCTTTCTTTTGAAGCACAAAATGGTCTTTCCTTCCATTGCATTGTATTCTTCTCTGATTTGGATAGGCTACCAGTCTAGTACACTATCCCCTTTTCAGGCACGGTGCTCGAACGTCTAGCACCATGCCTGGGTGCTAGACGTTCAAGCACTGTACCTTGGATTTCATGTATGGTGCATGGATTTCAGTATACATCAAAAACACAGTTTTTTGTCATAACAACTGAGCACCAGCTCGGACAGGGCTGAAATTACTACCATGAATTACAGAAATCAAAGACAATCCTTTATATATTTTTCACAACAAAAACAAAAGGGCTCGGCTAATGACAGATGTGAAAAACCTCATTTCCTTTTCTACTTAGTCAACGGTTTTGCATGCAAATTGTCCTGTGCCCCAGCTTTTTCTACCTAGCAGCTAACCAGAATATTGGCTCTTGGGGAATAGATAGGGAAAATACATGGAAAATAGATAGGGTGCTGTTAGGTTTTTCATCTCCATCATCATTAATATATAAAGGATTGTCTTTGATTTCTCTAATTCACAGTAGTAATTTCAGCCCTGTCCGAGCCTGTGCTCAGTTGTGATGACAGAAACTGCATTTTTCTGTATGCACTATATACTGAAATCCATGCACCATACATGAAATCCAAGGTACAGTGCTTGAACGTCTAGCACCCAGGCATGGTGCTAGACGTTTGAGTACCGTGCCTGAAATGGGGCTAGTGTACTAGACTGATAGGCTACTTTGGCCTTTGGGTGCTACTAGAAAACTTGTATATGTTTTTATTTTACCCAAATCCAACCCATGGAGTAGTCCTTGGCCATAAAAGGATACTTTGGGATCTCATTTGAACTCTGAAGAACCAGCTATAAAACTACACAGCATATCCTACTGTGTATTGACATAAAGTCAATACATAACCAAGTCCCTGAATGCCCCTACCAATATAAAACCAACACAGTAGAGAAATAACAGTCTGATAAAATCAGCAGCTACATGAGTGATTTCTAGTGACTCTATCCTAGAATCATAAAAAGGCAGTAGTCCCTTGAAACCAGCCAATACTTTGTTAGGAACGAAAACAAACACAAAAGTAAACTAATGGACTGAAAAACTACTTCTAGAGATAAACTAATGGACTGAAAAACTACTTCTAGAGATTTGGACCCCAAACCATAAAACAAATTACACAGAAATGACAGGGGTCGTAGTAGCAGTAAGTAATGTTACACCTTGGTGTTGAGCTCTGGAAACTGTATTTATTTTTAAAATATTATTTGCTGTATGGATACTAGTTGGTAACTACTATAATCTAATGTTGTATGGATAAATCTATGAATCATTATAGTCTGTCCCCTGAGCATTGCTTTCCACATTCCACCTTCCCATGAAACAGAAACCATGACTAGTTGTCTTTTTCATCACTTCTCTCTAGGAACTTCTGAGATCATAAACAAAGCGTGAGTATGACAAGAAAGATTGAAGAGACAATTGGGCTGTTTGTTCCTTCATTGTTCTTCCTAGGAACATTTATTTATTTATTTTTATAACCCACTGAAAGGACAGAATAGCAGAGTACAAACAATGAAAAGGAAAAAAAAACTGAAACAAAATAATAAAATTCAAGAAAGAAGAAGGGCCAAGCCGTGATGTGCGGGGAAGCTGAGATGGGACGTAGTTGAGAGGTTTTTGGGATCCCAAAACGTAAGTGGAGGGATACCTATGACATGGCAAAAGTTGTCTGTCTGTCCATTTGTTAGCACAATAACTCTCGAAGGGAACAATATATTCTCATGAAACTTGGTGTGAGGATTCTTTGTTGGCAAGGAGAAGGTAAAGTTCTTAGATCTGTAGCCCTAGATTAGGGGTGGGGGAGGAGTTTCAAATTAAGGGGCAAAAGTTTCTTTCTGGACAAGTAGTTCACGTGGAATCCTGCAAAAATCGGACACAAAATTTGTCAACTAATTTTCGGCTGTAGCAGTCCTACCCCTTTATTCTCAAACTACTATAGCTCTGCGCGTGGATGATGAGACATTCAGGGGCGTCACTAGCCTTTTGTCTTTGGGGGGGGGGGGGGGGTGCGTCCGGTTTGTGCTGACGGACTAAAAAATGTGCAGACAAAACACGCTGTTGCCGCTTCGTGGCAACGGCGTACACTTCCCGCCAGCCAGATTATTCTTTTGATGTAATTTCGTATATCAAAGTTCATATAATTGGCTTTTCATTTTACCTTTCGCTAAAAAGCGAAGCTTCCAATGACTGTACCAAGAACAAGTTAAACTAAGCGGCACACACAAAATTTTTTAAATCTTCCTTTTTTCCGGAAAAATTTAGCTATACCTACCATACAAGCTCTAGCTTTTAACGTGTTTCAGACCCCACACGACTTTCAATCTTAAAACACCAACTAAATGAAACAAGTTCTTCCAAATAAAGAATACTACAAAATGCGCTGTAGGCCAAATTTTGTATAAACTAACTGTAATGCATCTGTTGATATAATTCCTTTGTTATAACTTCGTATATTAAAGTTAACATATTCGGCATTTCATTTTAGCTTTTTGGGATCCCAAAACGTAAGTGGAGCGACACCTATGACATAGCCAAAGTTGTCCAGCTGTCTATCCGTCCATCCGTCTGTCCGTCCGTCTGTAAGCACGATAACTCTGGAAGGGAATGAGATATTTTGATGAAACTTGGTGTGAGGATTCGTTAGGTTGTCGGACCAGTCGAGTTCGTAGATGGGCTTTGTAGCCCTACATTTAGGGGTGGGGGTTCATAATAAGGGGCAAACAAAATATTTTGAAACATCTGATGTGATAGTCGATTATGGGGTAAGAAGACATGCTGAGCACGATGGCGAAGACCATTTTGTCATCGGGCGAGTAGTTCGCCCGGAATCCGGCCAAAACCGGAAAGTTTGTTAAAAGTAAAAGTTTTATTGGAAGTTGATTTGATGTTCGATTTAGGGGTAGAACGATGCTGATGACGATGGTGAAAACCATTTTCTCGATGGACAAGTAGTTCGCCCGGAATCCGGCCGAAACCGGAAAGTTTGTTAAAGTTAAAAGTTTTATTTTGTGTTGATTAGATGTTCGATGTAGGGCAAGAAGACATGCTGAACACTTATGTGAAAACAATTTTCTACCGGGACATGTAGTTCGTCCGGAATCCGGCCAAACCGGAAAATTGTTAGAAGCTAAAGTTTTATTTCTAGTTGATTAGATAACCGATTTAGGGGTTGAAGAGATGCTGAATCCGTGTTTGACAATCATATTTTACCCGGACATATAGTTCGACCGGAATCCGGCTGGGGTCGGAAAATTTGTTATAAGTTAAATTTTTATTTGAAGTTGATTAGATGTTCAATATTAGGGAAAGAAGATACCCTGAGTTCGTTTTTGAGCTTTCTTTTTTCGCCGGACAAGTAGTTCTGGAGTTCGTCCGAAACCGGGATAGGCTATTGGCAGAAGTGGCAGGAAGTTTTTGTCAAAACAGATGTGACTTATAGGGGTAAACACACATGCTGAATCCATATCTGAACTTGGTTTTCTCAGATTATTAGCTATTTGGCCTTAATCTGTTTCTGAATTTTAATTGTAAAAATGTTCAAGGAGTCTGGCGATGACTGGATCTGGCTAAGACAAGACCCAGTTGTCTGGATTAGATATTGAATTTTTGGGATCCCGTCGAAACCTTTGGTCTTGTTTTAAAAGGCGAAGCTCCCGACCACTGTACCAAGACAAGCTAAACAAAGCGCAGCATTCGGAATTTTTCAAATCTGCCTTTCTTCCGGAAAAATTTAGCTGTAGTACCATACGATTTCCGGCTTTTACCGTGTTTAAAACCCGAAGAATTTTTATCGTAAAGCGAAAACTAAATTTTGTGCAAAACTAACTGTAATGCATCTGTTGAGATTGTTCCTTTGACGTAAATAAATATATTTGAATTCACATATTCGGCTTTTCGTTTCAACTTTGGCTAAAAAGCGAAGCTTCCAACGACTGTACCCAGAACAAGTTGAACTAAGCATAGTCTGCGATTTTTTTTAAAATCTGTATCTTTCCGGAAAAATTTGCGCCCGACAAATCTTTGCGGAATTTGATTTCTTACGTACAAAAAGACCCGATTCGACACGAATACAGACGCCTGACAAAAGCATTCAGAATTCGGTTTCTTCTGTGTTTTGCCCGACAAGACAGTAAAGAACTTTTATTTACGCCCGACGAAAGTACTTTCTCAGGACCCCCCCCCCCCCTCCTCCCCATAGTGACCCCCCTGGAACATTCATTTGTTTATTCTATGGACGTCGGAGAGATCTAGTGTTATTGAAGGTCGAAGGGGTTGATATATAACGTTCAAACGAGTAAGTATATTGTTCAAGCGAGGATGTTGTTCAATGAGGATTCACTTGTAAAGTACAGGTCAAGTTTGTAGGTGGGTCCTTCAGTCCTGTCTTTAAAGGAAGAGGAGGGGTTTCGAATTTCTGAGATGGTACCACGCCTTGCACCAACAAGGGTTTCTTACTCGCGATACGACCGCAGTTTCGTACCTTCGTTCGTCAAGTTTTTTAATGCCCATGACGAATTGTGAATATGACCATTGAATGTACACAAATTTGAGTTTTAACTGTTATAGTTATGGTCAAATTGACGATTGTGATTTATTGTATAGGCCATTGACGACAATACTGCTATTCGGCATGTCCGTGGAAAGTATTTTGAAATTAAATTGAATTGAATTGAATTGAATTTACAGTAAAAATATGTATGTTTTATAAGCTAATAGATATCCATTAAGGGGGTAAGGAGATCCGCTAAATCCATATCTGATCTTGGTTTTCTTGCTCAACAAATGGTTCATCACGAATTTGGCTGAAACTAAGTTCAAAGTTGTTTCTGGAATCGATTAGAGATTCGGTAGCGGGGCAAGGAGACATGCCGAATCCATTCTTGAACTTCATTTTGACAGTACAAATATTCAAGGGATCTGACGAAGACTGAGAGGCGATTTTTGGGATCCCATCGAAACCTTTGGTCTTGTTTTACTTAGGTCCGAAAGCTTCAGCAGTATACCGGAAGCTTGTAACGCGAAATCAGGTGCCTGTTTTTGGGATCCCAAAACGTAAGTGGATGGATACTGTAAAAGGTTTTTCTGTATAGAGATTAAAGTTAACTGCAGTATTTGCTATTATTCTTATCTCTACGCAGATAAGATTAATACCAAATAGAGATAAGATGAATCCGAGTAGCAAATACTGCAGTTAACTTTAATCTTTATACGGAGAAACTTTTTACAGTTTATGACATAGCAAAAGTTGTCCGTCTGTCCGTCCGTCCGTCTGTGAGCACGGTAACTGTCGAAGGGAATGAGATATTGTGACGAAAATTGGTGTGAGGATTCGTTGGGCCAAGAGTGTAAGGTCAAGTTCGTAGATGGGCTCTTTAGCCTACATTTAGGGGTGGGGGGGTCCAAATTAAGGGGTAAACAAAATATTTTTAAACAGCCAATGTGATAGTCGATTATGGGGTAAGAAGACATACTATTAGGTAGTTCTTCCGGAACCCGACAAAAACCGGAAAGTTTGTTAAAAGTAAAAGTTTTATGTGTAGTTGAGTAGATATCCGATATAGGGGTAAGAAAAGATGCTGAATCCGTATATGACAATCATTTTTTACCCCGACATATAGTTAGCCCGGAATCCGGCTGGAACCGGAAAGTTTGTTGTAACTTAAATTTTTCTTTGTAGTTGATTAGATGTTCGATATAGGGGAAAGAAGATATGCTGGATTCGTTTTTAGCCTTCTTTTCTCGCCGGACAAGTAGTTACCGAATTTGGTAAGGGAGGAATTTTCGTCAAAATAGACATGAGTTATAGGGGCAAACACACATGCGAATCCATATCTGAACTTGGTTTTCTCCGATGATTAGCTATTTGGCCTTAATCTGTCTCTGAATTTTAATTTTAAGAATGTTCAAGGAGTCTGATGAAGACTGGATCCGGCGAAGACAAGACCAAATTGTCTGGATCAAATATTGAATTTTTGAGATCCCATCGTACCCTTTGGTCTTGTTGTACCAAGGTTAAGGAGGAATTTTGCATATCAGTAATATCAAGAATGGAAGGAATGTACATCTTGTTTCTTTAAAACTGAGGAGAGACCAGAAAGAAATTTGAAAGTCTTTTGTAGAAGAAGGGTGGGAAAGGGAAGACAAAATGAAAAAGACAATTTGTCAGTCTGTTGGGCTGCTTGGTAGGGACATTGACAACTGTGACTATTGTTGCATTATATCGCATCAAAACGTTTTGGTCCTGACCAGACTGATTCCGTCACAGCCAGGTTGCAATGAAGTAGTGAACTGAAAAATAAAAACGCTCCTCAGCCGGGATTTGAGACCAGGACCCTCTGCTTACAAGGCAGGAGCTCTTACCATTGCAGCTACCGAGAGGCTTGTGAACAGAGTTCGCAAACCACTACAAAAGTCTGGTAGAAGCCGGCCGTAGGAACAGTGATCCATCCCGAAGGAAAATTTATCTAACCAGTTCACATCTCCATGTCACAGAAGGTGATAATAGTAGCCTACATAGATGGCACTTTACACAAGGGACTTGTACCGTGACCAATATACCAAAAACAGTTTTTCCGAATTTTATTTAGAAGTCTAGGACCCCAATGTCGGAGCCACGTAGACATACCAGGACCCACAAGGCGGTGTCTCATGGTGAAAACCAAATAATGAGACCAAATTAATTTCCGTGACACGGGCACAAGTCATATTTGATGGTGCAAAAGGGATAAGTCAGCTACATTTTATTAGAGCTATATTTCGGCCCTTCTTTGTTGTCAACATCATTTTCCAGCTTGTGCGGCTTGAGCATGAAGAGGACCCTTGCCAAGAAGGGCCGAAATATAACTCTAATAGAATGTAGCTGACTAATCCGTTTTGCACTGTCAAATATGATTCGCAGTCAGCTTGGGCTGAAGGACTATCTATGGGTACAAGTCCCTTGTCTAAAGTGCCATCTATGTACTATTATCAATTTCTGTGACATGGAGATGTGAACTGGTTAGAAGAATTTGCCTTCGGGAGGGATCACTGTTCCTATGGCCGGCTTCTACCAGACTATTGTAGTGGTTTGCGAACTCGGTTCACAAGCCCCTCGGCTGTTCAAATGGTAAGAGCGCCTGCCTTGTAAGCAGAGGGTCCTGGGTTCAAATCCCGGCTGAGGAGCAGTTTTGTCTTTCAGTTCACTACTTATAAATTGTTTCCATCTCAAGGGCGACTTCCCCATTAAAATTATAGATTTGGTTTTACCATGAGACCCCGCCGTGTGGGTCCTGGTATGTCTACGTGGCTCCGACAATGGAGTCCTATACTTCTAAATGAAATTCGAAAAAACTGTTTCTGGTTTATTGGGCACGGCACAAGTCCCTTGTATAATGTGCCATGTATGTATTATTATTGTCCAGGCCCATTGACATTTAGCAGGAACTCGGAAAAAATTTACACAACCGATTTTTCTGATGACGGAGCTTCTCGCAAACAGGCGTTGGGAGCATTGCATCAGAAATGGCGAAACAAGGCATGTTTGAATGGTAACATTCAACCTCTTTTCCAGAAATGGCTGATGTCCAACCTGCAGTTGATGTGCCAGCACCTCCTGCACAGGCTGGTCTTGGTGGCTCATTTTTTGGAGTGACCAAATCTTTGATATCAAGAGCATTGATCATTTATTTCATTTCATCATTTTTCCGGCGTCCAACACCTACACCGGGTCAAGGGGACCCAGCTGGAGGAGTGGCAAGAATTGCTGCAACAAATCTTTACAGTGACAATACAGAGTTTGTAAGTGTTGTTTATAGTTTTGTTTCTTCTTGTAGGCCATGAGTAATTTCATTTTAGCTGAAAACCAGCTTTCTGATGTATTCGCCGGCAGTGCCTGCAACCTTGCCAAAGCCTATTTGGACAGTCGAGCACAACACGAGGCACAACAAGTCTACTTAAGTGGGTTAAATATGATTCAGCGTTGGGTACAGAGATGGGCGAATCCGATCATGAAAGGATTCAAATCCGAATCCAGGGCTCGGTACGAATCGGGTTCTAAATCCGAATCCACCATTTATGCAAAGGATTCGAATCCGACCTTACTTCAATGGGCCCTTCAAACTACCCCAATCCCACTCTGTAACAACCTAGGAACAATGCTTACCCCCTAGATCGGCAGCTTTTTCAACTGTTTCCTCTCTGTGATATTTCAAAGCGTAATTTTTTGGGCCAGTGCATGCTCAGTTTACTAGCCTGGACAAAGATAAAAGTGATGTTTCTTATAACACCTAGTAGATCTTTATTTTATGCATAAATCAGCTTGTATAATTCAGATTTGAATACGTTATTTGTTTTTGAATTATTTTTGTATCTGTGTTATTGTATAAGCTTGTTGCATATTCTGATACATTTTATAAATCAAGCTAATCAAGCTTCACAACACTATTCCACAAAGAAAAAAATTTAATAGGCACTTTAAGCCATGGAACTTCTGATGAAACACTAGAACAATCAGGTAAACTGCGTCTATTTTGTGACATCTCAAATATATCCTTTTACATCAAGCATTGCTGGGAGTTTTTGAATTTCCTGCCACGATATCCCAGCTCCTAAGATTTGGATCGCCGAAATGCCTGAGAGGTAAAGACAAGGGATAAGAAGAAAACGGATTTGTGAAGCATTTAATACAAAGTAAAGCATTAGAAGTGTCCATTGTGCTTTAACAAAAATCAAATCATGTACATAGGTTACAGTTCAGAAATCAGAGGTGACAAAAAGAATTGATATCTAAGGTAATCAGATAACGTGATAGATTACTGAGGATGGTTGGTGGTGCAGACCAAAAAATTGGATTGCTACTGTGTAAAAATTGTGAAAACCGGTAAGCGGAAGGACGTAGTCTAGAAATTTGAAAAATTAATTTCAATTTCAATATCATTTATTCCCAAAATTCTGATCTAACAAAATGCACGGGATTTGTCATACATGGTTACAATTCTGTTAAGTCACATTAAAACTACGGATAAAATAAGGCACGAATGAATTTAAGGGTTTGGAATCAGAATTCGAATCCGGTCTGACAAGCAGAAGATTCGAATCCAGCCAAGTTACAATCGCAGCGGGACGGCGAATTTGACTTATAAAAATACTCGCTAGCCTAAATATGCGTTTAATGCACGACGTTTTTGAAATCAGAACAGGTTACATCCCAAATGTTGTGTGTTGAAACTGCGCATCTTTGTGTTATCTCTTGTGAAACTTCTGACAGTATAAAAAACAAACAATGAAAAAGTCGAATGAGGCCATAGTCCTCACCACGGAACACGCACGATCAAGAATGAATGAATGAATGACTGTATTTAAAGCCATTTTTCAGACCGTCACTGTCCGTGATTAGAATGAAATTTGTATTCTTTATAATATGATAGTTAAACGATTTTGTGTTAATGATCAGACATTTTATTTGTTTTTCAGGACCTCTATGCTTTCATATCAGAAAACGAGCATTTCCGGAACTTCACTAAGGACTCTGATTCCATAGTATGGTATAAAGAAGGTCTCAGATATGGAGACTGGTATGGAGGACCTCAGGGAGATGGATCTTACAGTATATCAACACAGATCCAACTATCGCCAGTAAGTGAAGTATTGTTTTGACTCCATTCTTTTTGTTTGAAATATGACAAGGGGAACATGCGTTAAAGTTTAACTGAAAGGGCAGCTTATTTTTACATTTGATATTTGAATAACTAATATATTCTGACCCATCCAAGTGATTTTGTATTTTTTCACCGGGGACTGGAGTAATATTGTTCAGAAGGTGCGCTGCTGGCATGACAACCCAAAAGTCAGGACGCGGAGAATTTGAATTCCAACAAAGGTCTGCATTTCCAGGCTAGAGATGCGACATCAGAGAAGTTACGCCTGTAGAAAGTAAGAAGATGATGTTCGGATAGGAAGGTTTAGGAAGCTTAAGATGAAGGCGTCTGGTGAGTATGGTCAGATTTTGGGAGAAGATAATTCATCTTCCTCATGTTAGAATGTTGAAAGCGGCGTATTTGGAGTCCCTTAGGGACACAAGTAAGGAGTCATGGGCGTATCAGGTTAAGAGAATTTTAGATGATTGTAGGGTCGATGATAGGTGGAATGAGGGTACTATTCATGAGTTGGAGTTAGGGGTGGTAATAAAAAGTATACACAGGGACCAGGAAATTCAGAGGTGGCAGGTTGACGGAGATAGTTCGAAATCCCTGAGGTTTCATACAGAGGCGAAAGAGACATGGGATGGGGTGAATGTGTTTATTTTAAAGCGGGTTTATACAGGGAGAAATTGAAGTTTTTAATTAGTTTGCGTGCTGATATTTTACCTCTGGGGATAGGAGGAGATACACGGGTAGACCGATTGGAAGAATTGGTCCTTTACTTCTGCCCGATGTGGGGAGATATGAATGAGTGTGTGCGACATCTTATGTGTGAGTTTAGGGATTTGAATGATTTGAGAAGTGAAATATCTCTTTCACAACTCACTCGAAACAACTCTTTCACACATAAGGATGGGATAATCTTCTGTTTATTACTTCTTTTATTTGCTTAGTTTTCCCACTTTTTAACCAAGGCACGTTCAGTTTTCAAATCTTTTGCTACCAGCCGCCTCGTCGGGGAGCAGGAAGGCTGGATACAATGGACCAGCGCTAACAAGAGAATCGCTAGTTTCAGGTGGAAAGTAATGGTATTTTCGAAAAAAAAATTCTAATTCATTTAAAAGGAAAAGATCATTTCTAGTAAGAGTTGTGCTTAAAAATGTAAAACGTTAGTCGAACTTCGTACCTAAACCGGCGTTAGAATCTATCGGCAAGAAGTTTACGCTTTTTAAGAGGTTTAACAAGCCCCCCTTGAGAAATTAACCTATATATGACTAGAATAAATAAAAAAGAAGAATTGAGAAAATAGAGAAAGAAAACTTATGCACATACTCGATTCTTGGTCCAAGCTAAACACTCCAAAATCCTGTCTCCTAAAATCAAACTAAACAAAAAAAATATATATTATATAGAAAGGGTTTGATTATTTGCATCCAAACTCCTTACCTAGACCGGCTTTAGTCGAATTTTTTTTCCAAGGAAAAAAATCTCTTTGGTTCTAAGAATTTTTATTTTTCTAGAGTTTGCAAAACAATGGATCCTTTTATCTTCATGTTGCTGTCGTAGAAAGTGGAGAAGATTTGGAATCCCCAAGGAAGATTGTTCGCTTCAAGCGATTGAATAAATTCAGGAAGGTTAAGTATGGCAAGACGAAAAATCTGCTAACGGGAGAACGCTCCGCCAGTTTGGAAATACAGCAGGTATGTGTTGAGCGTGTTCCATCCTACTTACCGTAGTTACTACGCATGACGTCACAAATTCTGGCTTTTTGCTGTCAAGGCTGGAACGACTTTTCTATTTTCCAGCAGAATATCATGCCACGGGCGAATCCGACCAATCACGTTGCAGAGATGCGTAGTTACTACGCTCCCGAGCGTGGTAAGCAAATAGTTACTATTAGTTACTATTTCGAGAAGGTTGGGACGGTTAGCGTAGTAACTTTTGGTGAGGTTGGAACGGAAATAGTAACTAATAGTTCCTATTTGTGGAAGGGGGGAACACGCTCGTTGTTTTCTTTTGTTCCAGACACTCTCCAGTCTTTTCCTTTACTGAGGATGATTGTTATTTATTTAATTCAGCCATACACTTAGGGAAAAACAAACATTAAGTACTACTTATTACTCATACCAATTGGCGAAATAGGGGGGGGGGGGGGGGGGGGCACGAACATTGTTGGCGTTAAATCGTCAGTGTTTGTCGGTGCTTCGCGGCAGCCACGCGTTTTGTCCGTTAATTGTCAAGTTCTGTCAGTAAAATCTGGGCTTGCCTCCCCCCCTCACGAAAATGGCTAGTTTTGCTACTGCTCATACGCACTAGTGTAATTACTGCATTTTTCCGCAACGGTAGTGAGAGCTGAAAAATTGGAGTTGAGAGAATTTCGATCAGGTTATTATCATACTTCAAAAGTCTTTTTAGCGACAAAACTGTTTTGGTTTTATTTCGTAAAAAGAAGGCATACGATTATTCGCGAATATGCGCGAGCGCTACAACGGTGCGGAAGTCCGTTAAGTGTTTATACCAGTTACTGTAAGTCTGTACTGTAAGTACTGTAAGCAGTGAATGTTTTACAATGAGCAATATGGTAAAACTGAAAACAAAAATTATGAAATAGTCTATCACGGATAACGGCAGAACAGAACTGAAATTTTCTCGCAACTACATTTCCTCGAACACACAGACTTCTTGTCAAATAATTCATATGAGTTGGAGCCGGCAGATATGGCGTAAACCAGAAGCCATGGTATTCCATAAACTTATGTCACTTTATCTACAGAGTTTTGAGGGCCCTTTGGGATCCCCAGTAAAAGTCTAGGTAGTACGAATTCAGCCCCCCCGCCCCCAAACGACGCCCATGAAGAGACCAATGGAGTGCTATACTTAAGTTTGTTCTTTTTTTTTTTGCACAGAAAGCTGAAACTATAAAGGAAGAAATTCTTTCACATTGGCATCCAAACATCAGTATCAACGTCATTGTCGACCAGACAGCATGGACCCAAGGAGCAGTTCCGGTTCCTGTGAATGAATGTAAGTGAATTGCGTATCCAAACATGGACTTCTCAATCCCAGTCTAATCTTCAACTTATGCCTCATACAAATCCACACTCTGTGGTGGGTCACCTTGAAGATGATACAAGATTTCAGGCACCAACCGTTCCTTTCCTCAGTAGAAACATATTTCGATTAAAAAAAAAAACACGAAAATCAAAGAAGATACTAAAAATATTCGCAGGTATTTTCTGTTAACAAGACGGCGTCGAGTAAGACTCACTTGTGTGTCGTTGCTCATCATTTGTAGATGGTTACTTGCACAGGGGAGGAATTTAGGAATCCCGGTGTCGCCACATCGTTATTTTACTTGCGTGTCATTTGCATGGTTTATTTTAGCATTTGTTTTTATTAACATTTAAGGACAATTCCCTATTTCCTTTTTTATTTAAGGCACTTGCTTGCCCATTAATTGAATATGGCCACGCAACAACAAGGCCCTTCTATATCAAGGATGTTATCGCCATTGAGCAAGTTCAAAGAAGAGCAGAAAAGCAGTGCCAGCCATTCCCCATCTGTCTTATGAAAACCGGCTTCAAAAACTACGATTACCCAGTTTATTTCACAGATTTCTTCGAGGTGTTTTCATCGAAACTTTTAAAATTTACCATCGTTATTATGATAACATTAGGCCTGATGTCTTCACTTTCAGTCACAGCGGTCTCAGAGGACAGAACTTGAAACTGAGTGGTAAGAAATTCCGAAAAAAGATCGGAAAATGGAGCTTTAGAAACCGAATAGTAGAATGTTGGAATAATCTCCCAGAAAGTGTCGTAAATGCCGAAAAGATCAACCAATTCAAAGCAGGTGTCGCCTACCACCTGGCGGAAATTCAATTTGGTATGTAAAGTGTGCCTTATTATTGCAATTATATTATGTGACTGTGGCTTTGTCACACAAGCTACTTCTAGTTGTTTCTTCGACTTCAGCTACCAGACGACTATATTTTCTCCTTTACAAAATGATGCTTATATACACAAACACATATAGTACACAGATATATAGGATTAATTAGCGAGCTCCTGTCACCCGGATCTTGGGTTCCAAGAACCCAAGCTCGTATCCGGGTGAAGGGGTTCGCACTCGCAACTCATAAGTGTACACCCCATCACATTCCTCCCCCCTAAAATCTCAACTAATGTCGAGGGGTTTTGGCTACCAAGGATGTGACGGGCCATCTTCTCATGAAAACTTCCAACAGCTACTGATGACTTCTTTGATCAGAAAATCGGATACAGCCTCTGTCAAATAAGAGGGTATTTCCCTGTATTGATGCGTTGCTTTTCCAGTCGGGTTCTACAGCTCTTGTGTAGCCCTCTTTCTCGTGGATAAGTTTGGATAGAACCCATCTGCTGCTAAAGCTCTCCGTACATCGTCCGTACATTGGAACTGATTCCTGCGATGAGATGCTATGCTGATAACGGCCTGTTCTTCCTGCTGGGTTATGTTCTTTCTGATCTGCCGTGTCTGGCCGTCTATGCGCTGCACTTCATGGGCCGCCTCTCTGTCATTGTTCAAACTGGCCTGGGCACTTGCTCTTATGCCCTGTGAGACGTTGCCTCCTTCCTCTGCGGCCCTGATAACGATCTTTCTCATCTCATCTGTGACTTGCTTGACTGCTTGATCGATCGTTTCTTTACCCTGCCCAAGAACTTGTTCGACCCAGTCCTTCATTCTCTGATACTGAGCAATTGAATGAATGAATGAATGAATTTATGACCCACTGCCCAAGGGCGTAAGTGCAGTAAAAAAAGATAAAGAAATTTAAAATTATCGCAAAAAACTCAACAAATATTTTCCATAAAGGTTCACTAATTTAAAATCACGTTGATGGGCGCGTTGAACTGCGCTGCCTGCCGGTGAAGCGTGGCTTGCCTCGTCGTTGGTATCTTGGGCAACGTCACCGGCCTCGTCTTGGGTAAGCTGTGCTGCATGTTTTTTTTTTCACTGTTGCCACACTATCGACGACGTCCTTTTCAGGATGTGCGGCTGGAACAGTTACACCTTCCGACCCCTGCAAGCCTTGCTGCGCCGTGTCGACGGTTTCTAATGAATTGATTGTATTTTAAAATTAAGTAAGAAACGGTCTTGTGGTTCAGATGGTATTTCTGCTGTCCAACTTATTCATGGAACTTTACTACTGTTTGATTACCTTACTCTTCTGTATCAAATGATTTTTTGCACAGGTATTGTCCCAGATTCATTTTGTGTCGGTATGATCACACCCGTGCTAAAGAAGGGCAAACCTGAGAATTCTTGCGCGTCCCCAGTACTGTTTCATCAACGTTATGTAAGATTTTTGAGCGTCTAGTATGTGCCAGTATTCGTAAGTTTTGTTGGATGCCTGAATTCCAGTTCGGTTCCAGGAAGAGTTTAGGTTGCTTGCACGCCCTGCTCGTGCTTTCTGAAGTGCTCGTTGATGCTAGTAATTCTGGGGAAACTCTAGCTCTTGGGTTCCATGACGTAAGCCGGGTCTTCGATTCGTCTATTCATCCACAAGTGATTCTGGAAGCGTACAGACGAGGTTTGCCACTGGATATTGTGAAGGTTTTGTATTATATGTACCGTCGGCTTAAGGCTTGTATCAAGGTCCGAAATGATCCTCATAAGATTGTTGAAGTTCCCGTTGAGAAAGGTGTCCGCCAAGGATCAGTTATTTCCCCTGACCTCTTGAACAATAGTGTACTAGAAGCACAGTCTAAAATCCGTACTTCGTGTATTTTGAAAGGGTTGGATTTGTCCTTGCTAATGTATGCAGATGATCTACTTAACCTGTGCAGACTCGTCCCTACACTTACTGAAAATTATGATATCCTCGAAAAGGAGTACAAAAAGTTGGTTTAACGTTTAACCCCTCGAAATCAAATATTTTGTTCTTTAATGATCGTTTATCTATTAGCCAACCTGTTAAACTGGGGAGCACCGTTCTTGAACCGTCTGATCAGGTCATTACCTTGGTGCCCCAATCGAGAGGAGTCTCCGCGAAACCCGTTGTTTGCTTATTGAGTATTTGGGGAAAAAACTCCGAATGGCGTACGCATCCATAGTGGTAAATAAGCGTCGATTCTGTCGGAAATATCTTGCTATTTTGTACAATACTGTAGCCCTTCCTCATGTCCTCTACCTCACCCCCTTCTTGAAAATTTTTACCCGTTTTGAAATCAAACATATCCGTTCATAATTCTTTCGTTACCTTAAATTTTTGCTAAAATCGCCACTATGGACGCGGAACACCTATTTAATCAACAGATTTAAAGTTAATGAACCTGTTAACGCGGTGGAAGATCTCCGTGCTCGAATCCTTCGTTCTTGCAACCACCCCTGGATCACCCGTCTGTGCGGCCAGGAATGATCGAGTATGATTAGTTACCGTCCTTTAAGTGTTTCCTTTTCCAGTTTCCTTTATTATATATACTCCACTAGTCCTCATTGTAGTGCAGTGGGTCAATAAAATTCCTTCATTCAATGCCATTGCTGCCTGGCCACCGCCACGCCTTAGGCTTCTATCCTGGGAGGCGATGTCATTCGCCTTATCAAGCCCTGACTGAACTTTTTCCGCAGCTCCGCTAATGACATCAGGAGCATGCGTCTGAGCCACCAGAGTTTCCATGTTAGCCAGTTGTGACAATCGACTCCTGACATCTGGGAAATGCGTTTCGGCTACCAGCTGAAATGCTGCTGTTAGCATCCGTAGAAGTTCGACTAGCTCACTGCCACCAGCGTTGCCTCCTGCTCCGCCAGCGTTGCCTCCTGGAGCTCTATCGTTGCCACCTGCTTCGATAGCGCTGCTGACGGCCGTCCTGGGTAGCTCCTCGTTTCGGCGAGTCATCTCTAGCGTGTGTGGCGTCTTTTCTTCTGGCACTAACTCCCAGAGGACCTTCTCCTTGGTTGATCTGGTGATGCGCCATGCGCCTTACGCCGCTCCTGTCTCGATGCTGCAGATAGCAGGTTAACGAGATGTGATGAATTGAAGGTCTTGGATTTGACAATCCCTCCTCTGCTCACTAATTATGTGACGGTGCTCGTCACACAAGCTACTTCTAGTTGTTTCTTCGACTTCAGCTACCTGACGACTATACTTTCTCCTTTAGAAAAACACATATAGTACACATATATATATAGGATTAATTACTGAGCTCCTGTCACCCGGATCTTGGGTTCCAAGAACCCAAGCTCGTATCCGGATGAAGAGGTTCTCACTCGCAACTCATAAATGTACACCCCATCACATATTAGTATTGTTCTTTCGAGTTTTCTTTATTCTCTTATGTGCCGTTATGTTTGTCGTTCAGCATCTTAAAAGCTGATCATTAAAAATCCCCGAAAATCTCGATTTTTTGTCCTTAAGATTCCCATAATAATGGTCATATTTATTTGAAAAAAAAACAAGTCGAAAGGTCATACAGCGTAGAGAACAGTTAGAACAAAACAAAATAACGGTTACAGTCTAGACGAAATTAAGTGCTTTCGGTACAGATTTCTAAACTTCAGCGATAAAGTTGGCGTTCATAGTTTTCAGAGCATCAGGAACCTAACCAAACCACCCCCAACAAGTTTGCCCGTCAAAAGCCGAAGCACCTGTCATTGGAATGGTAATAATAATGTTCGTATCTTTTGAATCCTGAGGACCACATAGAAAAATAAATTTTTCGCTCGCAATTTTGAAGCTGCAGACTCTACAGAAGTAAAAGAGGAACAAAACAAAGCAAAAAAAAAGAAGAAAAAGAAAGAAAGAAAAACAAAACCGCTGCCTAGTCTATCTACGTAAATAACTCACATTTTTAAGAGTAGTTAATTGATTCCTTGGTTTTTGTTTAGATATCGACTTCCTTCCTAACGGACTGCAGTACAAACCTATACTCTTCGTCAACGACTACTGGAACTTGGTTAAAGATTATCAGCCACTCAACGAGACGGTTAAGTAAGATTTCGTACCTTAGCTCGAACCCTTTGGTTGCGGATGAGTGAATGAATAATGAATTTACTTTCCCCGAAATTCAGAGGTGCCCCGCCGAGAAAAACAAGTAATAATACAGATTCTTGAGGGAATTCTTGAAAGCGTTGATCAGAGTTTAGTATCATGACATGGCTAAGGACGCTGGGAGTTATTATGCTGACTCCCATTAAGTAATTAGCTGGCAACGCTGCCTGGATTTGAGACGCATTAGCGGACAGAAACAACCATAAGAATGTGTGAGTGGTCTTCAATATGCCTGAATAGCATTATACTTCTGGATAGTGTATACGGAACGGGCATAGAGCACATTTGAGGACCATAGGTTCAGCCGTAATTACAGCTCCTTAGAATGGGCTGGCCTACGAGGCCTGGTGTGTAATGAGAGGCAGATGGTCTTGTTTGTGTTCGGTCTGCAAATAGTAGTGTAAATTGACCACTAGTTTCAGCAACGAATCCGTGAAACTCTGCATCTCCTAAGC
Organism: Branchinecta lynchi; assembly: GCA_023053575.1. NCBI lineage: Eukaryota > Metazoa > Arthropoda > Branchiopoda > Anostraca > Branchinectidae > Branchinecta > Branchinecta lynchi. Next base: position 19,651,901 of record JAKZAP010000005.1, read on the forward strand.
ACCACTGCATCCTGACAATAGTTGCGTTTTTTGTCTCTGTTCTGTTCTCTGTTTTCTCTCTGTCTTAAATTTTTCCCGTTTTTGTCAAAACACGGAACACGCTGTTTCTCATTTTCCCGTTTGTGTACGCTGTTCCATGTTCCGTGTTCTCTGTTCCGCTGTCTGTTTTGCAAAACGCGGAACTTGCTCTCCTAGCATGTTTTATCACTGTTCAGATAGAAAATTGCAGAGAGATTCACAGATAGAAAAGAAAGAATTGCAGAAGTTTGGAGGATAAAGCTGAATATTCTTTGAGCCGAAGCTGACTTTGAAACATTTATTCAAACAAATAAATAAAGCTGGATCCTAAACTACGGTGGTTTTGGACGAGTAAATTAACTATAGACGTTATGGTTCATCTCGGCTAGTAGGCCTTGGGCTTGACTGGATATGTGAATTCCAGCTTCGCTAGGATGTGTGAACCAGCTTGATTAGGGATTTCATGTAATTTGCAATTTAACAAATTTTCCGCTTAAGACATGCTCAGGATCCTAAATTTGCGTTTTCGTCAGAACCGCGACAAAACACGAAACACGGAACAGCGTAAGCAAAATACCGTTTTTTACCCAAACCAGACAACTGTGACACAGAACCGGAACAGGAACTAGAGACAAAAAATGCAACTAATGATGACCATGAGCGTGTTCCACCCTTCTAATAATAGTAACTATTAGTTACCATTTCCGTTGCAACATCACGAAAAGTTACTACGCTGACCATTCCTCGAAATAATAACTAATAGTAACTATTTGCTTACCATGCTTGGGAGCGTAGTAGGCGTGGTAAGTACGGATCTCGGTAACGTGATTGGCTGGTTTACCCCGTTGAATGATATTTTTTCCGAAAATATGAAAATGCGTTCCTGCCTTGACGCCAAGAAGCCAAAATTCTTGACGCTCCATGTAGCTCCGCTTAGGACGCCTATCATCTTTGGTCTCAGACCTACTATGCGCATCGCCATAGCATCGGTTAAGTATGCACGAATCTTCAGTGTACAAATCGGAGCACGAAGTAGCTGATCTTGTGCTCAGTACATGCAGGATTTTAAATTTATCTTTCTTTCATAGGTCGATAGACCTGCAGATCACTTTTCAGCCTCTTACAATGTTCAGATGGCAGCTATATGCAGCACAGGATATGCGTGGGAAAATGATGAACGGTCCAATGGGATACGCCACAATGCTTACAGGTAGGATGTGTTTCTTGGAATGAACCCTGTTCTTTACTCAGGAGTGCAGCTTGCTGCTGAGATGAACGGATATCATTTTCCGAAATTGCATGAAATTAGTGATTTTCTTGTTGGTGCTTGTCAACTCTGTCTAGACTTACCGCTGTCCGAAGTGGATGTTCGTCCTTTGACCGCTGTAGACGCCGTGGTTAAAAAGTGGCCAAAGTCACGCAAAAGAAAAGGAATCCGAAACCCAACAGGTCTTCCAAAACGAAAAACCAAATTTTAAACTTAGCATACCCTTCTTTTCAAAACAGCACTGGGCCGACCTTGAAGCTTGGTGACGTTGTTCGCGCTGCTTGACTGGCAAACTAGTGTCTTCCGAAATATTGCTGAGAAGTCGTAGGTGCAACACAAAACAATGGCGCTCCGAATGATAATATATGATAGCTCGAAGAAAATTTTCGAGAGTTAGTCGAATGGAATTAAAACGAAAAAGTAGTATGCAGTAGTAACCGTTGCCACTGTATCCTGCTACTAGCAAACTAGATGCTACTATAGCCGAGACTACGTCAAGATTGGATGCTATCGGATACTGCTACTTAAGGTTAACCCAGTCGGAAGCATGTTAAATGAAAGTTTCAATACTACTATACACAGTCAAAGAATAAAAAAAAAAGCAAAAAAAAAAAAAAAAAAAAAGGCTCGACAAGTACGAAAGGTCCTTTATTATGCATGCATCAGCTCAACAAACTTGATTTCAGGAGAGAGCGAGGATGATGCCGATCAAGACGGGTTGAAGGAAGCCATGTTGGATACGAACCCCATCCTACTCGGCATGACCATCGTCGTATCTCTGGCCCACAGCATCTTCGAGTTCCTTGCTTTTAAAAATGGTTAGTACCTGTTTGAACAAACTGGTCCACTCCTCACTCCTGGTCACACTCCTGATTGCTCGTTCCATTATTTCCACGAAGCTTTGAGTTTTATTTCTGTTCTGACGACATTCGACCTATTTTCTCTTGTACGACGGTTGATTATGTTTTGGACCTTTTGCCTCCTATGCAGAGATGGGCGAATCCGACCATGAAAGGATTCGAATCCGAATCCAAGGCTAGGTACGAATCCGAATCCACCATTTCATGCTGAGGATTTGAATCCGGAATCGAATCCGACCTTTACAAAAATCAGATCATATACGTAAGTCATAGTTTAAAAATCAAAGGTGACAAAAATCACTGGTATCTAAAGGTAATAGGATAATGTGCTAGATTACTGAGTATGGTTGATGGTGCAGATAAAAAACTTGGATTGCCTAAACCCACTGTGTAAAAATTGGGAAACGGAAATTAAATTTGAGTGGATTCGTAAGATTGAGGGTCTGGAATCCGAGTCCCAATCGCCTGACAAGCAGAAGATTTGAATCTGTGTTCGAATCCGGCCAAAAGGAAGAATCCTGGATTCGAATCCGATTTCGCCCATCTCTCCTCCTACGGCACGCTCATTTTCGTAGCTGTAAACTGGTAAATTAGGTTTCTCGAAAGTCCCTCGCTTTTCATACTGAGGCAAACGGACTAACCTATAGTCACTCCTGAGCCTCGTTTTTGTTGCATGCTGCAGGTCCACTTCTCTTCCGATTCCGGACTGATTCTTTCTACATCCGTTTTTGCACTGCAGCGCTTCCGAGGAAGACGGCAGCGCTTCTCGAGAATCGCGGACTTGCTCACCGACCAAGTCCGTGCTTCCCTAAAAGATGCTGCAGCGCTGCCGCTTCAACCAAGAAGAAAGGGAATCCAAAAACGCATATTGTGCAAAAGCAAAGAAGTGCTGCAGCAGATGCGGCAGCGCTATTGCAACAAAAACGAGGCTCTGGTAAAATGCTGGGACGTATCTTAGGTCAAGTAATAATGGAACCGGCTATGGAGGAAAGAAATATATCAGTTAGTGTCGCCCTTCCGCTTCAGTAATGTCCCGTTTTCAACTCCACGTTGAAAGCTCATACAATTATTTTTTTGAGTCCAGAATATCTCTTTCTACACGAAAATAGGATATGCCATGCCAGTACAATAAAAAGATTAACGTTATAGTAACCAAAGTTTATGGTAGCTTATAGGTCAGTTTAAAGTTGAAGTAAGAATACACATTTCCTGTATAACGGTAACAAGAAAGTCAGTTAGAGTTCAAAATAACGACCGGCACACTTTACCCGGTAAAGTTTAAAAACAACGAAAAATTATATGTCCATCAATCTATGTTGCTTAGTGTTTGAATTTTTTGTTCCTTTACAGACATTCAGTTCTGGAAGTCCCGGGAATCTCTGGAAGGTCTTTCAGTTAAATCTGTCCTATTTAACGTCATTCAGTCGCTCATTGTCCTCCTCTACGTCTTGGACAATGATACCAACACCCTTATCCGACTTTCTTGTTTCGTCGGCCTGGGAATCGAAATGTGGAAGGTCAAAAAGGTATGCCGATTTGAGTCTAATTTTCTTAATCTCCGCAAACCTTGGGATATCTAGACTTTCATATTAGTTGCGTTTTTGCAGATGCCATGGTCTGTGGTCTTTTTTCGCAGTTTCCGTGGTATCTGATACCACGGCAAAAAGACGTTTATATCTTGCCAGTTACCACGGTAACTGATATTCAGATACCACTGTCCGACCGTTGTAACTGATCGTGGTATCTGAAAAAATTCATCTCACTTTCATGATCACCAACACAGGAGCGTGGGTTTTTGACAGATTGGTTGGAAAGAAGTTTGGCACAAAAAGTGCAAAGAAGTGTGAGCTGGATGTTAGTGGTTATTAGTATTTCTCTTGGGATGACTACTGAAAGCGCAAATTCGGCAATTGTTGTATTTGCAAAGCAACCGTGTTATCAGATACCACGGTAACTGCAAAAATGTCAAAATTCAAATCCAGTTACCGTTGATGCAGACACCATGTATCTCCAAAAGCGCAACGATAGTTTGTCGTAATGTCCTGCCTTTAACGACATAAACGGTTGAATGGTCCATACCATTTTTGTTCCGACGCATCTCTGTTGAAAAGGACCTCTCGTGAGGTCATGTACATATGTGTTCAGTAAAGATGGAACCTCTCCTCGCGTTGCAGGTAGCGCTTGCCTCGAACTTAATGGATCCTACTAACCCCATGTGCCTTTGCATTTTTTTTTTATTTCGTTAGATTGCAATACTAGTGTTCGGAATTACAGTAATGGTGTTTGAAATTTGTACGTATGTATGTACGTATATGTATACGTACGTATATATATGAAAAGCACGTACTAGGTCTCCCCCCATAGGCTCGTAAACACAAAGTTACGCAACTGTACGGTTCTACTGATTCAGTTGTGTCTGCGGACCAACTCTGTGGCGAGTTTGTTACTTCTCTAGACCGGGGCTACTCGTATTATAGTGCGTAATTAGTCCTGTTAATTTAGTCTGACTTCAAATATCGATTGCAATGTCAGTCCGTCTGTACCGGTTTTGCTAGTTTGGCCACTTCCAGATAAGCTAGGACGATGAAACTTGGCAGGCTTATATTAGACCTGACCAAATAGATAGATAGATGAATGGTTGATGGAGCCCTTGGGCCATGAACAAAAACACTCGATATTTACATTCAGTATACGGACGAACTTCTAATCAATTGAAATGCACAATTCATCCTCCATCAATCATTACATACTTTTAATTACGTTACTTAAATGGTCCAGAAATGCACCATCCCTGCATGTAATCCTAGGGTTTATAATATTAAGTCTCGATCCTTTTCTGACATAATTATACTATTCAAAAGTTTATCACGTGGGAAAGACAGCTCCTGGCAAAGTAATAGCAGTATGTGCTGAGTGCCTACTAGGTCTTACTCGGCTCGATGGCTCGTAACCGCAAAGTTACGCGACTGTACGGTATTACACATCCACTTGTGCTGATGGACCAACGCTGTGCCAAATTTGTTTCTTCTCCAGACCGGAGCCAGTCGTATTATAGTGAGTTCGTTTAATGTTGTTTAGTTAAGTCGAGTTTTTGGTTTATTAGTTGCATTTTTGCAGAAACCATGGTACCTGTAAAAACACTACTATTGTCTTTCAAATACTGAATTTGTGCACGCCTTCTGCTATTTCTTATATGGGATAATGCAGTTTTGATTGATTGTTTGAGACCAGTAAAAGTTTGTCTAGGTGATGATGGGTCTCTAGTTTTCTTCTCATTCGGTAGTCGATGGTAGTGATCATTTCATTCATTTATTTGCGGCTTTTAAGGTCTGACTGAAAAAAACAGGAAATCGCCCAACTGTTGTACATTTGTGTGTCATTAATGGCGTTTTTTATTACCTATCTCCTAAGGTCTTTGTTAAATCTCCCCTTTTTACATCAAGCGCCTACTCCTCAATGCTCTTTTGACGTTTTTTTACCTTAAAATTACCTTAAATCGCACTTCCAGTGAGAAAAGTTGGGGTGATCCTCCTGTAGAGCCTCTCGCTGGTTGGCAGCTTGATTGGTAGATTGTTGTCGTTCGTCGGCTCACTGGCTGTCCAGTGTAGCCGACATTTCATGGTTGGCAGATGTTGTTGTCACATCGCCTCACTGACATCCCAGTCCAGCCGACAATGTATAGCCCTTTGTCCTTTCTGCCCAGGCCTGCGAAGAAATGGGATTGGCAACTAAGTTGACCAAACTGCTCAGGAGAATAGCGCTTCCAAAATTGTCAATTGGCAGAAAAGACAGAAGGCTTCGGAGAGAGGCCTGTGGTCTTTTTGGCAAAAAAAAAGGACTAATATATCCTTTCGTTCATAACATACTATACGACACTGAAATCCTTATTTGTCTAGTGTCCTAAACATAGTAACCTAGTAGTCCTAGACCTATTCCCTCAACAAAAAACTTTGAGATGTTGGTAGGGTTGAGGGGGATCGACTAAAAAGAGGCACGGCATGACTTAGTGTAGGAGGCACGAGTTCTGAAAAGAGGCAGGAAAGCTAAAAGGGCCTTTTCATGCATCAGAGCGATGGGGAGGAACAATGTTCTAACGTGCCTTCTTTTATGCTCTGAAGTTGCGAACTCTCACTTACTTTTCTACTTATACTACTTGGTAATCTCTTTTTATTACTCGTGCCTCTTGTGTCATGCCGTGCCTCTTTTTAGTCGATCCCGGGTTGCGATGGGCATTACTATCAGGTCCTTCTGCGAGAGCCTTGGGCGATGCATTATTGTGGAGTTTTGATAATAATTATTATTTACAGGTTTTGAATGTTTCACTGGACCGTGAGAACCGGATATTTGGTTTCCCGAAGCTGGTCATTTCGGACAAGAGCACCTACGTCGCCTCGCAAACGAAACAGTATGATGATATGGCATTTAGATATTTGTCAAAGGCTCTGTACCCACTTCTAGCCTGTTACGCAGTTTACTCACTAATTTACGAAGAACACCGGGGCTGGTACTCCTGGGTCCTTGGAATGCTCTACAGCTTCTTGTTGACCTTTGGTAAGTCCTGGGCAAACAGATCGATGCAGCGCGCAAGCTTCGCCGTCATCGCACTCGCTATCTGTGCAGCTATTTATGCCTCAGAGTCTTCCCCTTCGTAGAGTTTTTTTTTGTCCGTCAGGTGACTCCGTTACATCACGAGAAATCCAACAGCGTTGTATCTATGATCAGTAAGACGATCATAAGTTAAACAAAAAATTTACTTGGAAACGTAGGGCTGTGTCTCGATAATCAAGAATATCGTAGTAACTTAAGACACCGAGTTTTCGCATTCTGTAATGTACAGGCTGTAGGATACTGCCGTGTGCCATGATTCCGATCGCACTGTCATACTTATTATTTTATTTTTTCTGTAACGCGCGTGTTTACTGTCGTCCATAACGATGATAGTGGGTTACTGAAGTGGATATATAAAGGCGAGCGGTTAGCCAGCCGCCTTCACGCAGTGATGGGACGCTCATCGGGTTGAATAGTGCAAACTACAGTTTTTAATAAGATTTTACAATTCCTATATACTAGAATTGGGGGGAGGTCGCTCGCTAGGGTGGTGGTGGCGTGGGGTCCAGAGGGGGTTTCTCCGGGGGGGGGGGGTCGCCTAAGCCCGATGATAATAGTAATCTCTTCACTTACCAGACTTTCAGTATCCCATCTACGGATCAGTCAGCTAACGCTTGATTTCGTTAAACGGATAGCAAGTTCATGTTTTCACTGGAGCCTGAAGAGGACCCTTTGCAAGCGCAAAAATGTAGTCGAAACTGTGCCAACGATGTCGATGCTTGTCTTATCGAGAAGAGAATTCGCCTCAGCAGGGTTAGAAAAAAATGTCCAGGTTAACACTGTGAATTCGCCTTATTCCTGATTAGCGCTCACAGCGGACTCTTGAAAGTCCCACTGTCTCATTATCAGCAGTTGTGACAGAGCTAGTAAAATATGGACCCGTATATAAGGTTTGAAGCCAGGCTGACCATTCATTACGAAAGAAATAGAAAACCGTGATTTTCGGTTTTTTTTTGCTTGTCTATGGACCCGTCAAGCACAAGTCTTAAGAAAATACCATTACTTTCCACCTGAATTTAGCGATTTTCTTATTAGCGCATGTCGACTCCATCAAGCCTTCCTGCTCTCCGACGCGGCGGCTGGACCCAAAACATTTGAAACTGAACGTGTCGTGGTTAAAAAGTGGGAAGACTAAGCAAATTTACCAAGTAAAAACAGAAAATTTTCGTATTCTTATGTGTGAAAGAGTTGTCAGCGGACGCTGAAGATTCGGAAAACTTTGCGTTGTGTGACTAGCAAAACCCGGCACGGCCGAAAAAGCGCTAAAAATTGTGAGGCACAAAACAAAATAATGGAGAAAGGCGGGGATTTTAGAAGCCCGTAATTCCATAAGGGAGCTAGGTATACATTAAAGGCAAAGTAAGCAAGAGGGTTCCTTTAAGGTAATGAGCAGGAACCATTAGCTTTTATTCAAACAATGTTTACAACGGATATACGTCAGCTACGACGTATGAATAAATGTTTCAAAGTCAGCTTGGGCTTAAAGAATATTTAACCACTAGCTTTCACTTTCTACTTCAAAGCGAGTGCAAAAACTTCCATTAGCTGCGTTCTTTGTCACGGGAGTTCTCACCGGTGGTCTCCGGTTTTTCTTATAAGCCGTTTTTGCATCCACCGGTGACTTCTCACCAGTCTTATAACCCGTTTTTGAACTAACCAGTGTCCGGTTTTATCTCACCGGTGCGCACTAACCAGAACCTGCTCGTGAGCCCGGCTGCAGCGAGGAGTTAACCAGTTTTCATCAACTCACAGGTGAACACGCGTTTTAAGGGAAGAACCGGACACTGGTGACTAAACACCAGAGACAGCCCGAAGTGCAACGAACGCAGCTATTGTTCGGAAGCAGATTGCATATTTTCTTTGGACAACTGCCAATAATGAGACACTCAGAAAAACTAGTCCGCTTCAAAGCGGACTTTCTGGCAACACTTGTTCGAATCGTTTGGCAACAGGGAAGAAAGTTTCGCAGGCTTTATTTCTCTTTATTTTCTAGGATTCATCATGATGACGCCGCAGCTATTTATTAACTATAAAATGAAATCGGTTGCTCACCTCCCTTGGCGAATGATGACGTATAAGGCTTTGAACACATTCATCGATGACATATTTGCCTTTGTGATCAAAATGCCGACCATGTATCGTCTAGGCTGCTTCAGAGACGGTACGTATTTAGGCTAGAAATCGGTCTACCGCTATTTTATTTATTAAACTAAGGGCCAGCTAGGTCCACTCACACAAACATTAAAAAAAATAGTAATATCTGACTAATCAATAACGAGAAAAAAATCATAAAAAAAAAAAAAAAATGTGCTCGAACATCAAGGTTGTTGTGCGTAGATGTCACCAGACCAAGTCTGTCCAAGTGCGAGACGGGCGATAAAGTAAGTAAGTAAGTAATTTATTTATAACCAGCCGTTTTCAGAAAGCGGAGTAAATGAAGAAAGTAAATAAAACACATAAACATACACAAAAAGACACTTAATTTCAATCGTCGGCCAGGAAGCAGTGTAGAAGGTCGTGCGCTGGTTGGGTTCTGTTGTCAATGATTTTTAATAGCGACGAAGAAACATCCAAAAGGGACCGCCTAAATAGTTGAGTAGCGAGTTGGCTAATAAAAAAATAAACGAAAAAGAGCTAAAATTACCACACGCAGCGCTATTACATCACTCTATCACGCTTACATTTTATTCGGCTAAAGGACATTTATTATCTTAATTGTTTTGACTTTCTTTCTGGTCTCCAGGATATCAGGGAACTTAAGATAATACCAACTAAGAAAATGACCCCAGAAACAAGGGAGGCGCATAAGTATTCAGCATTGCCCATGCCTAACCTTCTTGTGAGCTATTTCAAAGAAATGAGAAGGTCAAGACGAGAAATGTGTGTCATCCTTTGTAATAGGTGGTTAAAGTTGTGCACTTCCGCACAAGACAGGTTCTGCCCTTCTTGGGAGCGTTATGTTTGTTGTTGCAAATAGATTTGAGATTAGTTGTTTATTGATCGATTTATCAGAAAAAACGAAGCAATTAAATACTGATTCGGTTTTTGATGGTTAGGATGATCAATCAGTCTATTTTATTTTGTCGCCAATAGTACACGGGCAGAAATTGGGAAAGCCTTTGAATATCGTTATGTAAGTTTAAGGGATGGGCCATGCTGAACACTGCGCGGTCTGCTACGTGTCTGTCTTACAATCAGGCACTTCTGCGCAGGGGCGTCACGTATCTGGGGGAGAGGGGGGATGCCCCCCAATGTTGACCGCCGGTCGGTAAGAAATAAAAGTTGATTTTTGTGGAAGCAGTTTATTTTTCTTCAAGACAGTCAATGAACTTGGTTTGAAGTTGGAACTTAGGAACCAGTGATTAAGCTGAGATTTTGGAAAAAAAGATAAAAGAGCAGATCATCGGTTTACTGATAGCTTTCCTTTGTTGTAGACATCGTCTTCTTCATCTTCCTGTATCAACGCTGGGCCTACCGTGTGGATCTTAAGCGTGTCAACGAGTTCGGCTTCTCTGGTGAAATGGCCGACCAGGTCAAAAGCCAAGCGAACGGAGAAACTCCAGTCGATGGATCTCAACCGAAACCAATCGAAGAAAAGAAGAAAGATTAGAATCTAACCTTCTAATTAGGATCTTGGAATTATTCCCTGTTTTGATGTAGATGTTGTTTGCGTGTTAGTTGTCCTATAAGGCCAATCTAAGTTTCTGGCCATTGGTTTCCGGAAAAAATTCCCCTACCGGACCTGCATCAGATGAACTTGGTAGTTGGAACCTAGGTTACGACTTTTTAAGTAGCTTTGCTCTAAGGATCAATCACCAGTGCTTTTGGGCATACCTCAGAGTACACTCCACTTTTGGTTATTGTTGTCAAGGATTTAGAATACCCCTGGCGGTGAAAAAAAAATTGTTATCACTTCTCACTTCCTCAACTCATGTCTGTCGGACCTCGTAATCCCAGTATCTCAAGAGCGCAGGGATGGGCAAATCACGGTTTACCAAGAGCGTGTTCCGCCCTACTTACCAACAACGTTACGCATGATGTCACAAATTTTGGCGTCAAGGCTGGAACGTATTTTTCTATTTTCGCCGAAATATCACTCCACGGGGCAATCCAGCCAATCACGTTACAAAGATCCGTAGTTACCACGCCTACTTTCCCGAGCATGGGTAAGCAAATAGTTACTGTTAGTTACTATTCCGAGACGGTTGGAACGGTCAGCGTAGTAACTTTTCGTGAGGTTGGAACGGAGATAGTAAGTAATAGCTACTATTGTTAGAAGGGTGGAACACGCTCCAAGTCTGTTCTTCTTTAAAGAGAGGCACGACGTAATCTAAACCATAGAGGCAGTGGAAGCTTAAAAGGGTTTGGCTAAAAAATATGTAGTCGACAGGTCGCGACTGAGGAAGGAAAGTTTCGTACGTCCTACTGCTCAAAAATCAAATTTAGTCAGATAACCCAAAAGTCAGGGAGATTGTACATGACAAGACATAAGATCCGGCTAAACTTTTTAATAAACATGTTCGGTAGGAAACCGTCCGTAGGGGTATTTTTCATTCTTGCTGTTATCGATTACAGAACTCCTCGCCACCCACTCATTATATCTAAAAAATTGTATCGCTTCAGAATGTTTGGTAGGCTGTTAAGAGTCTAGTTGTAGAAAGCCCCGGATGTGTTTTTTAGGATGCGTTCATACCCTGAGGCATGCCCAATGGGTTAAGTCACTAAAATAGGGGCTAGTCTTAAGACTGACAAAATACTGCAGCTCAGTGTTTTTGCTCAGAGTAGACAGAATCGTGTGTGTTGCATGTGAATGAGAGTGTACAGACCCACCTCTCCTATACCCTCAAGTGCGAAATAACATGATTTTACTAAACCTACCAGTCTCAGTGCAATCTAGTATTTTTTACGTTCTTGTTCTAATGAGAAAGGAAATACACTGGATTTGTGTCTTCGATTGGTGTCTATGTGAATTGTCACGTGTGTGCAAATTCTCACATCTGTGCCTATTGTCATGTCTGTTTATTGTTTGGTGCCATGCGACACTGAGGCTTTCCAAACACCCTTTCGATGGTTACAGAACGCGATTGCCTTTTCGCTGGCGCTTGTGTTGATGCCAGTTTGTTGTAATTTTCCGTTCTTGGTCGAACTGAGGATACTTTCTGCGTTCGGAGCATTGAACGGTAGAGGGGAGCTCGCCACGCGCTTTCCAGAACTTATCGAACAACAAGGATTCAAACTGATACGGCTAGCCCTACTGATTTCCATCGATATATATATTACAAATTACATAGATACGAAAAACGGAGACATCAATAGAAATATATATTAGAAATTAAACAGATACAAAAAACTTGTGCAACACCACTGATGTTTCCTCTAACTAATCACTTCTGTAACTTGTACGGGTTCCTTGTGGAATGAAATCCTTTCGAGAACACCTTTCTGGTGGTTGTGCTCGTTCTTGAATCCGTAGATTTCTAGGTATTTCCCGTCATTAGTAACACCAATCTTGATCTTAAACGGGCAGTCGAGTCGCATAGTCCTGAAACAGAAAACCCGAGAGAAATTAACAGGTCGTCAGCCAATCAGGCCAAAGGGGATGTCATCTCGTACCAACGAGGGCCAATCTTCGTCGGAACGACAAGTAGCCTATCATTGCGTTGATGCCAGTTTGTTGTAATTTTCACACAACACAACACAAACTCCCCCAAAGTGCCTGATCCGGTCCGGTTATGTCAATGACGTGTCTAAGACTCGTGCTTGTTCCTCCCACCAAGTTTCATCCCGATCCCTCCACTCTAAGCGTTTCTCAAAATTTTCGGTTCCCTCCTCCAACTCCCCCCAGTGTCATCAAATCCGGCCCGGATTTAAAGTGAGATGTCGGAGACACGAGGTCATCCTAAATATCAACTTTCATCAAGATCCGATCACCCGTTCGCAAGCTAAAAATACCTCAAATTTTGTCTTCACCCCCCCCCCCCCCCAGATGGTCAAATCGGGGAATTGAAGATTTCCTATTTAACCTGGTCGGGTCCCTGCAATGCCTGTCAATTTCCATCGTCCCAGCACATCAGGAAGCACCGAGCTCGCGGGATCACTAGAAATTCGGACTTCTCCCCCCCCCCCCCAACTCCCCCAAAGTGAGCGGATCCGTTCCGGTTATATCAGTCACGTATCTAGGTCTTTTGCTTGTACTTTCCACCAAGTTTCATCCGGATCCCTCCACTCTCTTTTCCAAGATTTCCGGTTTCCCCCTGCAACTCCCCCCAATGTCACTGGATCCGGTCTGGATTTAAAATGGAGGGTCTGAGACATTTGGTCCTTCCATATATCAAGTTTCATTAAGATCCGATCATCCGTTCGTAAGCTAAAAATATCTCGTTTTTCCTAATTTTTCCGGATTCCCCCTCCCTCCACTCCCCTCCAGATGGTCGGATCGGGAAAGCGACCATTTCTAATTTAATCTGGTCCAGTTCCTGATATGCCTGCCAAGTTTCATCGTCCTAGCTTATCTGGAAGTGCCCGAACTAGCAAAACCGGGACCGACAGACCGGCTGACGGACAGAAGTTACAATCGCTATATGGCACTTGGCCGAAGGACAAGTGCCATGAAAAACGAAACACTTCGGTTTTATCCTATGCCGCCGATTTATTTCATTTTCACTGGACTACTATATTTAAAGTAAACAAGACCAAAGGTTTCGATGGGATCCCACAATTTTAGCATTTGCTCCCGACAATTCGGTCTTCAACAGACTTCTTAAACATTTTTACTTTTGAAATTTACAAACAGGTTATGGCCAATGGTAATAATCTGAGAAGACCAAGTTCGTATTTGACAGTGCAAACCGGATAAGGCAGCTGAATTTCAACAAGTTCAAATATATTCAGACATCCGTTTTGCGCTGTCAAATATTCAAATTTGGACTCAGCATTTGGTTTAGCATATGGTTTACCCTATAGCCTAGGTCGTATCTCTTTCTTCCTTACTTCTGCCCAACTTCAGGTTTCGGCCGGATTCTGGAAGAACTACTTGTCCGGCAAAAAACTGAAGCTCAAAAACGAAATCGTCATGTCTCCTTATCCCTAAATCCAACCTCTAATCAACTTCAGATTAAACTTTTACTTTTAACAAATTTTCGGGGTTCCGGGTTCCGAGTGATCAATACATCCGGTGAGAAAATGATTGTCTTATGCGAATTCAGCATGTCTTCCTACCCGTGAATCGAACATCTTATAAAATTTAAATAAAACTTTTACTTATAACAAATTCTCCGGTTTTGGCCGGCTTCCGGCCGAACTAATTGTCGGGCGAGAAAATAAATTTCATATTCGGACTCAACACGTCTTCTTGCCCCTAAATCGACCCTTTAATCAACTTCGTACTAAACTTTTACTTTTCACAAATTTTCGGGTTCTCGCCGGATTCCGGGTGAACTATCTGTCCGGCGAGAAAAAAAAATGTCATATTCGAATTCAGCATGTCTACCCCTAAATCAACTATCTCAACAGCTTTAAAAAAATAGTTTTGTTGTCCCTTATTTTTAAACCCTACCCCCAAATATAGGGCTACAGAGCCCATCTTCGAACTTGACTCACTTTGACTTACTTTGACCCAAAGGATCCTCCCACTAAGTTTCATCAAAACACCTTCGAGAGTTACCGTGCGGACAGACGGACAACTTTTGCGATGTCATAGGTATCCCTCCACTTACGTTTTGGGATCCCAGAATACACAACCAACAAAATAGCCGCGTTCGTTCTCGTCGTTGTCGGTACAAGAATCGTTTAATTTGCATTTTAGTGTTTTCTTCGGGCGTTCTGTAAACGTCGTTTCACGAACGAAGTTGATTCAAAAACGTCAATACTCGGAACTAACTTTATCCCACAGCAGCTAAATAAAGTACAATAATGGATTTTAGCATTATAGGTACACGGTTTTAAACTTGGTTTACAAGTTCAATTTGTTTTGTCGAGGATTTTGAAAATTTGCGTCTAATTACTGACCCGAGTTGTTGAAACGGACATTACGCATCCCTTCGTCGTTTCAGCAATGACGAATGACACGGCGGTTCAACCGAACCTTGAAAACTCTTTATTCTAGGCAGTTCAACGTCGTTCACGAACGACGGTATAAAGAAAACGGCGGTTGGAACGGCAAACCGAACGTCTCAGTCTTCGTCTGGCCCAGAGCAAAATAACACTAGGGAGTAGCGCCAAGGCTTGAAAAAAGTGACACACTCGAATAGCAGCGACACTAGCACCACTAATGATATAAAACGTCCCTACTGAAACTCAATCAGTCGTGCACCAACGCTGGCTCTAATAACTAAAAATCCTGAACACAGCAACAAAAAGGATACAAATTCCCCTGTTTCTTCGATGTATGCATACCCGATGCTTGCCTAGAAATTTTTAAACCCAAAAGTTTGTCTCGCTTTAAATACCAAAAGCGTAGTAGGCGGCGCTACAAGTATGGACCAACTGTGAATAACGGAAAGCACTTGGCGCTCCTCCCTAGTGTTTTTTTGCTCTGGTCTGACCGTTCACGTGCGCAGTCGAGTAAGAGTCGCAGCTCTTAAATTAAATTTACAGTAATCCTTCACGGTTAAAACGACGGTTGACCGCTGACCGAAACTCAACGGAATCCAAACCTAGCATCTAGGAATGCCAACCGACTGGGATGCTGGACTTTGGTACTCTCAAACTCTCAAGTCCTAAACATCAGAGTTTTATTAGCGGAGAGCGACGATATTGTGACAATCTGCTACTGAATTCTTTAGCCCTCAAGCCATTGGAGAATCTAGGAAACTGTTGTGGCAGAAGATTTATCCTGGTGTTCTGGTACCTCGCCGCACTGGACCCAATGCACCAGTAAATAGATTGACTGATCTGACTGCTGTCTGCCATTGAGGAATGTGACAGTACATACTCTATTGTTCCACAGTTCGTCATCAACACGAAAGCCTGGGGAACTTCATTTGCTCTGTGCAATCCAGAGGTTCTGATGTGGTTTCCATCCTCTCTTGTGTAGACTGGATGTTTCACTATACAAAACTGTTTTCTGCCTGCATGAAAAGGTATCTTCCGTCTTTTCAGTCTGCACTGACCGTTACTTGTCATCCAAGTTGAAACAACATGATCCCCATTACAGTCTCTGCCATCCAGGATACATTGAAAAGCATGAAGAAAAAGAGGAATCCAGACAGATGGCATTTTCCATAAGCACTTCAAGTACAATTTACCAGCTCTTAATAACCACCTTCAGTTTGTATTCCGGCCAGATAATCCTGTCAACATCCCCCTTACCGGAATGTCTGGAAAGTTTTCTTCTGGGTACGATTACCCCCGTCTTAAAAAGAGGCAAAGATGCAAATCGTTGCATTTCTTACAGACCAATTATCGTTTCATGCATCTTCAGTAAAGTTTACGAATACACTTTGTCACCATAGATTGCTTGTGAATGTGGTATGGTATGGTTTCCGAAAACACACTATATGCTCGCACGCCACAAGTCACTGATCCAGATTCTAAAGCAAGCATCAGCAAAGAGAGAGACAGTCCATCTTTGCGCAACTGACATCCCTGGAACGTTCGACAACGTTAACCACGTCCAGGCTCCACTCTCTTTGATGGAAAACAGCGTAAATAGGTCGATCCTATTAGCCTTGAGATCGTGGTACTCCAGATGCAAGCTGGTAGTCAAATAGCAAGACAGGTTGAGTGACCATATTACAGTGAAAAAGGGCGTTCCACAGGGCAGGGTCCTACCGCCACAGATTTTTAAGTATGCGATTTCTCAATGCCTAAGAAAGCTTACGCCAACTTTTCACTTGCGGGCCATCGATGTCAGCTACGTGGCCTATGCCAATGACGACCTCCTTATCAGCCGATCCAGGAAGGGCCTTGAAACAAACGTTGCTAGCCTGAACCAATCCCTAGGCGAGATTGGCCTTTCCATCAACGCTAGTAAATGTCAGTACGTTTGCTTCAATGCTCCGCGGAAACCGTCTCTGAATGTTGGAACGAATGTTCTCGGAACAGAGGAAGAAATTCGATGGCTTCGGATAAAGATTGCGCAAACCTGCGAGGAAGCCGTCAAATCAGCCGCTAAAGGAATTAGAATTGGTAACTGCAAAATTGTGCCGAACGGTTCGAGGTATAGTCCTTGCTGGACTACATTTTATACTCAGAAAAAAGGACCTTCGACGCATAACTCGACATATTTCAAATATCTGAGATTTCCGACTAACTTACGGGGCGCAGGCGGAGCCGCTACCTGATCCGCTGGTTGTTAATTTCCGACCCATCGTAGACGCTTGAAAACCTCTCGTCTAATTTGTGTTCTCCGATTGGAAACTTACCTGTCCGCGACTCCATGTTTTGTGATTATTTTATATTTCTGTCCTTCTCTACTGCACTTCTGCCCTTGAGCAGTGGCTTATGAATCATTCATTCATTCATTCACTGGTTTTCACGAAAAGTTTTACCTGAGGCCGGATGATATTGTATTTTGGAAATTCGTGGAACTCCTACCTGGGACCAAAAAGGATGGTATTCACTTATCACTCATAGCCTACAGTTTGTGAAGTCAGAGAGGACTGTCCTACGGCATAGAAAGGGGCAAACCCTAGTGTTGCTCTACAACACAACTCTGCACCCTTTACTACAACGCCGCAAATACTTACGATGGTCTTCGCTCGCCTCTTGATTTACTTTTGTACTTCTTCCCGCCTTGAACACAGCAAAACTCCAGCTTGTAGTAAATGAGGCCAGGATTGCACCGAAGAGCTTTCTTTTCTGTTTTCTTATCCTGAACGGCTTTTTCCATCTTCTGAGAATCCTTTGTAAAGAGTTTTATTCCTTGCTCTCTGCAGTACATGCCTATTGCCGTTTGCATTTCTTGATGTGACTTGAATTTTGAGCCAAGGGCGATAGTCAGGCCTGTAAGGAAGACAGCAATAAAATACAACCGAATCTACAGCCTTATTCCATTTCCTTATTTCTTACCCAAAGTCCTCCTTTGTCTCATTTTCGATACTTATGGCAGAGAGATACTAAAATACGGATACATAAAGGGGGTGAGCAGAAAATAATGGCTTTGACTTCCTACTCAACCAGAGTAAAATTAACTAGAGAGTAGCACCAAGACCTATGTTTTCCGTGCATTGGAAACGGGCCTCAGTTGTAGCGCCGCCCACTACGCTCGCGACATTCAGAGTGATACGAACTTGCGGGCTTAGAATGTCTCTAGTACAGCTAAAATGCGGCCTGCATACATCGAAGAAACAGCGGACGCTGTATCTTTTTTTGTTGCTGTGTTTGGAAGATGGAGTTACCGCAGCCAGCAATGGTGCGCGACTGATTGAGTTCAGTAGGAACGTTCCTTATCGCTAGTGGTGCTAGTGTCGCTGCCATTCGAGTGTGTGTCACTTTTTTATAAGTCTTTACGCTACTCTCTAGTGTTAGTTTGCTCTATACTCAACAGACAGTGCAACTTGTTGATCTGTTTCACTGTATGCCTATCCGTGGACAAGTGCTGATAACGAAGCACAGTGGGAAAAATAGTGCAAACACACAATCCGGATTTTCTTCAGTTCCATTGCCAAAGTTGAAAGCAGCTCAACTTTCCATATCGAAGCGACAATGGGACCAAAAATCCGGGCAGAAATCCTAATTTGCGAGGTTCCAACCGTCTTTTCATACACATCAACTAATCCTCTCCGATGCACTGAACTGGAATATGGTCAATGCGACAAGGAGACAGATAAATATAGTGAACCGACACGAAGGGTAATAATTCCGCTAGGAGCAGGGTCGTCACGACCGCCCCCCTCCCCCAATGCTGTCGTAAAAAATAACAGAGTATTTCATGAAAACAGTCGATTTTTTTTCAAAATAGTCGGTTTTTCCGAAAATCAGTGGATTTTTCTGAAAGTCAGTCGATTTTTTTCAAAATGTCAGTTTTGTTGTTGAAAACAGGTTTTTTTTCTGCAGAAAAAGTCGGTAAAAATTACCAGCCAGTCGGTAAATGCCTCGTCCCCCCCCCCCCCCCTCTGGCTAGGAGACACCACATTCTTGCGTGAAAGTGGATCCTCGTTAAAAGATCGACACAAAGCTGAATCGGTAAAGGTTAGGTTGAATGAATCAGCAAAGACATTCTAAATGTTTGGTAGCATGATAGACTCATGCAAGGCAGACGTTCTCTGAACGAAACATTGAACATTTTCCTATCTTCTCTCCGCAATTTCTTCGCGCTGGCAAGACGCGGACAAGAGGTCTGTTCTATGCTGGACTGAGGACTAGGCTAGAGAGATTGTGATACTCTGATCACGCAGTACGTCAGCGTCATTAGCTACTGAATCTTCGGCTAGCAAAGATAGATCGAGGACAGGGTTTAGCTCGTCCTGCAATAAAATGATACAGAAGCCTTCTGCGCTACTTTTCACATGTGTCAAGTTCTGTCTGGATCTATTTTTCTACGTCTGTGGAGAAGTGCGGGGGTTTTACATAAACTAGTCCGCTTGAAAGTGCTGAAATGGAATATGTCTGATCCCCTACCGCACTATCAATCAATCAATCAAGTTCAATCCGAATAGCTAAAAGCTAGAAAAGGAATACAAATTTACAAAATACACAGACACACAAGAAACAATTTAACTAATACACTTACAAGAAATTACCAGAAATAAATGATGGAATGAAACTACGTAAAAATTGGGTAGAAGAATTAGCGGGATATGGGGAAAACTTATTGCCAGTATTCCTCTCGGACCGACGCACGGAAGGCGGGAGGGGAGGGGGGAATGGATGGGTCATCTGGGGACAACACGTTATCTTAGCTCCAAATTTGTTTGAAAGAGTATTTCTACGCAATTCCCTATTTTCCTGATACTCATATCCAAAATTCGTCATGATTTTCAGGCTCTAGATGGCAGGTGATCTTACCATGTAACTTCTTGGTTGACTTTCTCTTTCTCTGTACGAATTTGAACAAATAAAGAGAGATTGCACCCTACCCGATGAAAACGGATATTGCTACATGGTCATCACGGGATCATAAGAACACAATTTAACAATGGGAGGTATAGGACTTTCAACTTTGAAATTAAATTATCGGCGTTTTATTATAATATGAGGCAGGGACTTGCTGGAAATGTTAATTGGGCTATTCCTTAACCGTATAATTCTATTTTTGCAAAAGAGTTTCCATGGAAGTAAGAGCTTGAAGGCTTCAAAGTTTGAACACAAAAAACGGGAGTCCTGTGTCATAATCGACCAATAGGACGAGACTCCGTCTTTGTTTACAAACGTTGACGCCTTCAAACTCTTACTTCCATGGAAACTCCTTTGCAAAAATAGAATTATACATTTAAGAAATAGCCCAATTAGCATTTCCAGCAAGTCCCTGGATCAGAATGATGATAAAACGCCGATAATTTAATTTCAAAGTTGAAAGTCCTATACTTCCTAATGTTAAATTTTTTCGTTATGATCCCGTCCGTTTTTGTCGGGTATGGTGCAATCTCTCTATCACGCAAGTGAGGTGCAAAAGTCTTTTGTTCTTGACAGCATTTCACTACCTTTCATTTAACACAGGCAACAGAGCTATCTTGTTCCCTGTTTATTTAGGGTCGATGTTGTCCAGCTTTACGTTCTGACGGAATATTTATTTAAATCAAAATACGGGCCGGTTATGACCATAATACAAACAAAATAAACACAAGTGGGAATCAAGTTAGTATCAAATAAGACAATTATCTCCAAAGTAGGGCATGATCACTACCCATTTTGCCATGTCTGCGTGTCACTTAGCGGAAAACGAGGAAATTAACAAGGGGAAGAAGCTCGCCGAGAAATCACGCCAGAGCAAGTTCTTTCTGGATAATCATTAACAACACATTATGGCCTTTCGATAATAGACAGAACCTAATCGTCCTCCATGTCGTACTCATACGACTCTGCAATAACAGACTGGATTGGGTTGTTCTCTACCCGTTCAACGACCCCCAGTTCGTGGTTGTGCACTCCGTTTGCTGACACAACTTCGAGGTACTGCCCACACTGAGAAATCCTCGCCTTCACACACCATGGACAGTCCACTCTAATTGTCCTGAAATATAAATACCCATACAAAAAAAAGAAAAATGCGGTGGGAAAAAATTGATATTTCTTTGTTTTTGCAAAGCCTCCTAAGGTTGTCCAAAACGATGAACGCATTTACTAGGCTGGTCTCTCTTAATTCACCCTTTCCCGACTCAGCGCCCCTGGCGGACTATTGTACAACTCGAGACTCGAGAATCGCAAAGTTCAGCCTAGATGATAAACTTAACAAAAGAAAACTACGGCAAGGAATAGGCTGGTAATGATCAATAACAAACAAAAATAGCCGTAACTAGACAGAAGCTCGAGCTTTGGCAGAGTTTCAGGCGTAAACTCGGAGTAAAGTTTCCTAAAGAAATTAATCTGCTAAACTGGGAAGTTACACGCGAAAAAATTACCTATAGAGAATGTGTTCTTTAGTCGGATATTATCAGTCAAGAGTAATGTCAACAACAATATAACAGTATTGCCCGAGCGAAGCGAGGGTGATAGCGTGGGCGTGGCGAGGTCATGAAGCTCAAATTTAAGCAGCCATGTAAACTGTCTGTATCACTAACTCTTACTCGTTTTATTTTCTCGCAAAAGTTCGGAAACTTGTACATAAAAATTAAACAACGGTTTCTGTCCAAAAATCAATCTAATACGGAATAGTTCACTTACGAAACATTTCTGGCTCCAGTCCCTTTGCTCAAGTACTTCCTTCCCCCCTGAACACAAGCGAAGTCGATAAAGTAATATACGAGATTTTGGGCGGCTTTTAGGGCTTTTCTTTTGGTTCGATCACTCTTAGCAGCAGCGGCTAATGTTCTGCTGTCACGTTTGAAGTAACGAAAGCCGCACTCATTCGAAAAGGTTGCAACGGCATTTTCTAGCTCGTCGTAGGAGGTGTATCGTGTACCCCGGTCCATAAACGAAAGATCTAGAATCAAAGCCTGCTTTCAAGAAGTATAAATATTCCTTCAAGAAGTATAAAATACAATTTCTGACGCGGCCACGGTTCTGAATACTCTAGATGACTAACTCTTCGGGCCGATGAAGAATGGCCGCGTGTTCAGCGAAAAGCAAGAAAAGTCACGACAACAAACGTTGTTGACTGGTTTACACAGGATGTGAATCAATTCAAAAGGTTTGTTTCAGTGACTCTGCTTTCCGCTTTGACCTTTCTATATTGCAGTAGCACATACGAGTTATCAGACAATCCCATGAGATCGCCAGTTCTAAATGTCTTAGACGGCAGACAAATGGAATCAGACGATTCCATCATGTTCGCCCTCTTAAAGGAGATCTGAGGTACTACTGTTTTCCATCACTTCTCAATGACTGCTGTTGTCGGACAATCTTTTAGTATTCTATCTAGCTGCGTTTCAACAAAACCCGAAATCGCCGCGGGAATTTTCGGCTAGTATAAACCGCCATCCAGTTTCTCGGTCGTGACTGCAAATTTCTGGATCCGTTTGAAACACTCGGATCAGCTTCTGGAGTCCGAACCGGTTTTAATTAACACGAGTCTGATTCCAAGGGAGCATTTTCGCTTTATCTCCATATGGTTAGTCGCGATGAGCCACTGTGAGGGAGCCCTCACAAACCAGGAGTGTTGTGTTTGTGTTTTCTTCTCCGTCTCGATCAAGGCAGAACGGGGCTACCATGAAACTATAAGCTTCTAGGGGATTTTCAATGGATGAGCAAGCATAGACCAAACTGAAGACAAATACCTCAGGTCGATACGTGTTTATCATCTGATAATTCTTGTCAACTCACAGAAAAGAGTCTCTACTCGGCTAGGCTTTGGTCTCTTGTCCACGGTTCCAAATTTCCATAAAATATCTTCAGTAGAAAGAAGAAGACGAACCTGGTTCTCACTGATGTTGGCACGTGCACATTATGCGATAACCGAGGACTATGCAAGACGGGGGTTCCGGCTACCCCCCTCCCCCCAGTCAAAAGTCCCTTATCGGACACGTCTGGTCGTGCTGATAAAGTTTTGGAAATAAAAATACTATGGAAAGTATATATACAGGCGAGCGGCCGGCGAGCCACAGCCGTCACGCGTTTACAGTTAACTCTAACTCGTATGTCTAGGGAAAATCCATAAGTGCTTGCAATCAAAACTGCACTTTTTTACGTTCCTATATATTTGCATCCGTGAGATGGTGAGATAGCCAGGGGGGGGGGGGGTACCATTTTTTGCCTAGACCCGCAAGACGGACGAAACAAAAATAGCTCAGCAGTGAAAACTCCGAAGATGATTACCGACCTTAATCGCACACACTACTCACTAAATCCGAATCACAGTTTCTTTTGAACTCCCACTCGATGCTTTCGAAATTTGTGCTGCCTCAGAGCATTCTGGGTGTAGCACTTATGTCCACAGATGCTGCATTCCCTAATTACGGGGTCAATACACAAGACATCGCTATGACAAACATAATAGTGGTCGTAGAGGTCAGTTCTTCCAGAAAATCGCTTCAAACAGTACAGACAAGAAGACCCCTTGCTCAGTGACATGATCTGCTGGCCCGTCAGCCGGCCTGAGTTCAACTTTGCTTCCCGTTCCGAATCGCTCTCCGTCAAACTCCGTCCGAGGCCAAAACCTAGAACGGAAACGAC
The DNA here is from genome assembly GCA_023053575.1 of Branchinecta lynchi. Classification (NCBI taxonomy): domain Eukaryota; kingdom Metazoa; phylum Arthropoda; class Branchiopoda; order Anostraca; family Branchinectidae; genus Branchinecta; species Branchinecta lynchi. The sequence goes on from JAKZAP010000005.1 coordinate 19,675,364, forward strand.
TTTTTTACAACTCATTCACTGACAACGGGTATTCTTGCCTGTTTTTGGGATCCCAAAATGTAAGTGGAGGGATATCTATGACATCGCAAAAGTTGTCCGTCTTTCCGTCCGTCCGACCGTCTGTGAGCACGATAACTCCCGAAGGGAATGAGATATTTTGATGAAACTTGGTGTGACGATTCTTCGGGCCAAGAGTAAGGTCGAGTTCGTAGATGGACCCTGTAGCTCTACATTTAGGGGTGGGGGAGGGGGTTTAAACTAAGGGACAAATAAAATATTTTTAAACAGCTAATATGATAATCGATTATGGGGTAAGAAGGCATGCTGAGCATGATAGTGAAAACCATTTTCTTGCCAGACGAGTAGTTCGTCCAGAATCCGGCAAAAACCGGAAAGTTGGTTAAAAGTAAAAGTTTTATTTGAAGTTGATTAAATGGTCGATTTAGGGGTAAGAGAACATGTTGAACACAATGGTGAGAACCATTTTTTCGCCGAACAATTGGTTCGTCCGGAATCCGGCAAAAACCGGAGAGTTGGTTAAAAGTAAAATTCTCATTTGAAGTTGATTAAATGTTCGATATAGGGAAAAAGAACATGCTGAACGCGATGGTGAACACCATTTTCTCGCCGAACAACTAGTTCGCCCGAAATACGGCCGAATCCGGGAAATTTGTTACAAGCAAAAGTTCGATTAGATGACAGATTAAGGGGTAAGAAGAGAGGCTCGCGTCTGTATATGACAATCATTTTTTTTCCAGACATATAATTAGTCCGGAATCCGGTTGTAACCAGATTTAACTTTTCTTCGAAGTTGATTAGATGTTCTTTATAGGGATAAGGAGATACGCTGGATTTGTTTCTGAATTTTCTTTTTCTGCTGGACTAGTAGTTCGTTCGGGATTTGGGCGAAACCGGAAACTTGTCAGAAGTAAAGCAAGAAGTTTCGGTAAATATCGTCAAAATAGATATGGCTTATAGAGGTATACCTGAACTTGGTTTTCTCTGATGATTAGCCTGGCGAAGACTGGATCTGGCGAAGACAAGATCCGATTGCCTGAATCAAATATTAGATTTTTGGGATCCCATCGACACCTTTGGTCTTGTTATTTTATTTAGTACAACTGGATATCAGTGGATCTGAAACACCATCTACAATGATACAGTACTCTTTTGGCCGGACTCGAATCTTTGGTCTGGATTCAGATTCCAATCAAAGAATCCGCACCGTAAATTGCCTTTTTTTTTAAATACTAGCTTCTTCTATATTACTTTTGCGAAACATTCGTGGAGATCTGATATAGTTGCTAAGTCGAAAGCATCTTGGCGCCTTCATTCGGTAGCGAGAAGGCTTGTAAGAACAGTCAGGAGTGGGCGATCAAGGCTGGAAGTCCTGCCAAGATTTTCAACACCATCAGTATAGAAAAGCCAAGATTTTATCACCATTTCGGGCTAGGATTGATGAAAACAGAGAAAATCAGAGCGGGAAAACCTGGTTGAATTCCCGCAACACTTGCCGTGCGTGGGCAATTTTCAGGACAGGACTGCTTTTCTTAACAGCTGCGGTAAACCTGAAGGTTGTGGTCTCAATTCAACAAACAAATTTCTTAGTGACCATGCGTGCAACAGGGAGTCCCCAGAGTGAGCATCAGCATTCTCAACAGAATATCTACACTGAATCCGGAAGGAATGTTTCTCATGGAAGTTTGTCAGTTTCTCATCCGAGTGAAGCCGCCTTCCACATAATTACGATACTAGATCTTTCCTTGTACAGTCGGTGTCTGATCGGCATCACTAGGACATAGCCACCAAGGTTCGTCTAGGCTTTGCGTCTAGACGCTTCTTTGTTCAGGTATTTGGCATACGGAAATGGATACAGATGACACAACCATGCAGCTGTTTGACAATACTCAGATCCAGCTTGCCGTGCGAGTTTGGACGGTCAGTCAGGAAGCGCAATTTTGAGCTGAGTAAAAGCCTTTCAGGGAATTGTTCAGCTTACCCCAAGGCCGATCGGTCAACGGTAGAAAGAAGAGGATAGAATTACCAACAACGCCTCGCTTTGAAAACTAGCGACGCTTATCTGGAATTAGCAGAGTAGAAGGGAGAATCGCAGCAAGACACCCTGGAAGAAAGACTGGAAGAGGAACACCGAGGGTCCGCTGCGGAGAAGAGATGTTCTGGCTGCGAATATACACATCCCTGCAGCACATTCGAAGGATGTACTCGCTAGTGAAGCCACGAGGTACGTCAACAGAAGCTTCGCCGATGCCCGATGCACCATGGAAGACCCCCCGATGAAAACTGTGGAAAACTATTTGTGTGAAACTGTACGCTTTAGTAGCATGCAGCGCTAACTAATGCCACTGCATGCTACTAAATCAAAGATGGATGCTACTGGATACTATTACTCAAGACGAACCCTGTCTGAGGCATAGTTGGCTGTGCCAACGATACTACGCTTGGCTTCTGTGAAACGGATAAGACAAAGCTCATGTCTAAACTGAGGGATATTCTGGAGGAGACATAACTCTGGATGGATGCTAACCGACTTGTTATTAATGTTGATAAATCTTGCGTTTTATTTTTTTCCCGGGTCGGAAGTGTCCAGCCGGGGATATGTGGTATCCAAACATCAAGAGGTCTGATCAGTCGGCCAGAGAAGCGCTTCGCAAAATACCTGGGAGTCCTCCCTGCATCACATCCAAGCAGTAGAGCTGAGGCTATCCCGGAACCTTGGAATAATAAAAAAAAACTGAAGAACACCTTGCCGTAGAAAATACTGGTCCTCCTGTACAACGCTATTATAAAACACCATATACAGATTGTGCAATGATCTGGCAATCGACCTTCAAATCGCACCTGCAAAAACTGAACTAGATTCACAAACGATGTCTGATAATAGTTGGAAAAAATGAAGAGTATTTGTCACTGGAGTCGCTGCATCAACTGTCATGCTTGATTTTTTTTTTGTAAGTTTTTAGCTGGTGAGCTGTCATGTTCATTCAAAACATTGTTTCGAACTATCTCGGACCAGCATAATCGGACCCGATCATCATCAAACCTGCACATACCCTTCACCCCGACTGTACGATCAGATTTTGCTCCCAATATAACATGTGCAAAAATATGGAACCTGATCCCAGATGAGCTGAGAGGTAGGAGCTCCCTTGCGTCATTTAAAAAAAAAGTAAAAAATCATTTATTAGCACTACCGAAGAATAATTAAATAAGGTCTGGTAAAATAAATAAGACAATTTAAAAAAAATATGCTTAAGAATAAAATAATAATAAATTTTTTTTTGTTACGATGTTTTTGAGAGGCAAGGTTGTGTCTGAGGGTAGGAACAGTGACGTATTATGTCTAAAATGTAAAGATTGTGGTACTCGGCGTCCAGAAATGGACTGAGTATTTGGTTATGTATGATTTATTTTGTATTTGTTAATAAACCCACTGAACTTGAACATGAGTTAAATGAAGATTTTCGAACTACTAAATACGACTTCATCATGAAAGTCTTTCATAGGCTACGCAATTTTCATCGGGTCTCGAGGACCTTAATTAAGAATACCAAGCGTGGTCCTAACTCCATCCCTTGAATCCCCATCGGTCAACCGCATGTCCTCCTGAATTCTCCTTCGGTTTATGGGATCAATCCCGGTGGCTAGGACACCTATCAACCCACCGAAAACAGCGAGCCCACACAATTTTCTTCGGTACAAGTCGAAGTATGTACAGTTTGTATTCAAATATTTTAACAAGCGACTGCTCTGAAACTCCACCGGGTTTTGAAAAGATTACAAACCCGTACTATACCGGTTGTTTTTGGGATCTCAAAACGTAAGTGGAGGGATACCTATGACATCGCAAAAGTTGTCCGTCCGTCCGTCCGTCTGTAAGCACGATAACTCTCGAAGGGAATGGGATATTTTGATGAAACTTGGTATGAGGATTGTTTGGGTCAAGGGTAAGGTCGAGTTCGTAGATGGGCTCTGTAGCCCTATATTTGGGGGTGGGGGTTTAATTTAAGGGACAAACAAAATATTTTTAAACAGCTAATGTGATAGTCGATTATGGGGTAAGAACACATGCTGAGCACGATGGTGACAATCATTTTCTCGCCGGACAAGTAGTTCGTCCGGAATCCGGCAAAAACCGGAAAGTTTCTTAAAAGTAAAAGTTTCATTTGAAGTTGATTAAATGTTTGATTTAGGGGTAAGAAGACATGCTGAGCACGATGGTGAAAACCAAATTTTTGCTGGACCAGTAGTTCCTCCGGAATCCGGAAAAAAACGGAAAGTTGGTTAAGAGTAAAAGTTTCATTTGAAGTTGATTAAATGTTTGATTTAGGGGTGAGAAGACATGCTGAGCATGATGGTGAAAATCATTTTGTCACCGGACAAGCAGTTCGTCCCGGAATCCGGCCAAAACCGGAAAGTTGGTTAAAAGTAACAGTTTCATCTGAAATTGATTAAATGTTTGATTTATGGGTAAGAAGAAATGCTGAACCCGATGGTGAAAACCATTTTCTCGCCGGACAACTAGTTCGCCTGTAATCCGGCCAAAACCGGAAAATATGTTAAAAGTAAAAGCTTTATCTGAAGTTGATTAGATGATATATTTAGGGGTAAGAAGAGACGCATTTTTTTTAAAGTCAAAATTTTATTTAAAGTTGATTAGATTTCTTTAGAGGGATGAGGAGATACGCCGGCTTCGTTTCTGAATTTTTCTTTTTTTGCTGGACTAGTAGTTCGCTCGGAATTCGGGCGAAACCGCAGATTTGGCAGTAGTAAAGCAGGAATTTTCGATCAATATCGTCAAAATAGATATGGCTTATAGAGGTATAGATAGGTAGATAGAATATCTTAACTCGGTTTTCTCTGATGATTAGCCTGGCGAAGACAAGACCGAATTGTCTGGATCAAATCTTAGATTTTTGGGATCCCATCGACACCTTTGGTCTTGTTAACCTCGTTCGACGCCCTGGCTTCGATGATTAAACACAGAAAAACTTGCATAACCGGTATTTCGCAGCTCCTCGGAAACATTAGTTGCGTTTTTGATCGAAGTTTTGTTCGGATTGGCTTAGCCGGTTGCTTCATTTCCCTTTTCGAACGCCGTCGATGTTCACCGTTTGCTTAATTGGTGTGTTTACGACTCCGGCCATCCTTGCCCGGTCGAAGATTCAAGCAAACTTTGAACTTGCTAGCTTACGAAGTTCGATGGTCAGAGTTTGAAGGACCAAGAAAATGTGACCGGCCACTAAAAACGGTATTTAAATAGGGACCTTTGAGTTTGAAGGTAACTTCAAACTTCGATCAAAAACGCAACTATTATCGGGAGCCTAACCCACCTCGAAAGAGCCAAACACGGCAAAAACAGGACACCAGTATACTGCCGTTTGGGTGGATAGAAAATACATAGCAAAAGTGTCGGAAATAATAAAGGATGAAACGACCAGAGGAGGGTGAATCGGGATATAGATACGACGAGTTCTTTAATAAAAAAAAAAAAGGCACACAGAAACTGCAATAAGAAGCTCCAACCATAATATTTACTCATTCTCCACTCTTAAGGTTCAGCACTTTGTTTCCTCCTACTATGACTCCACCCCAGACAGTAACGATTCACAGCAAACACTACTAGGCGATGGCTGGGCAAATCATGATGACCGACGATTGGTCCAATATTCCGAATTAACAGCCATACACGCACGAGAGCAGGACACATTCTTTGGGGAAATAATGTAAAGATATGAAGAAAACATCAGTGCCATCTTCTTCGACGGACAATCAGTCACGTTGCCGTCGCGACAGCCAAGGAAGCGAGGACAATTTGGATAGGAAGATAACTCGATGACACTATTACCTTAGGAATGGAAACTCAACCTATTGCATCCTTTTTTCCACTAATCAGAGCAATCACCAGCCAGCTTAGTAGTATCTTTTTTAATCAGTTGCCCACCGCCACAGTACTGTGGTCTGCCCAATTGTTTGTAGGGGATTCCATCACTGCGCGACATGTTAGCCAATCAGAAGGCCCTGTTACCGCGTTCTGCGGACTCGAAGCTGCACAAAACACAAATTTTTAATCAGCCCGAAAAAGAATCACAAAGGAATATGGAGGAAAAACAACTGTACATTGTACGAGAGTTCGACATTGGATGAGGATACCTTCTTGCCGAAGATTTAGAACAAGCCTGCTAAGGTCTTCACACTGTCAGAAGTTTCACAACAGATAACACTTAAGATGTTAGCTGTTATGATTTTCTAAACGTTACGCATTGATCGTTCTTCTGCATACAAGACGAGTCGAAACTCCGCCGGAAAAACATCTGCTGACTTTTACCGGAAAATTCACCGGAGGCTTTTTCGACTCTTCTTGGCAATGCTTCTTATGCATAACGTTCAATACAAAATGTATGCAAAACCATAACAGATAACATCTCAAGTGTTATCTGTCAAAACTGCTCATCCGTATGTTATCTGTTATGAAACTTCTGACAGCACAGCTTTCGAATTAAAACAGACGGCAAACGTCACTTCAGCACATGAGCAGTCTGCTGCTTTTCCAGCCGATCAATTCCGACCGGTTAGGGGGGTAGTGGTTATGTTCAGCAAAGTTCAACGTGAAGCAAGAGCCGTCTTCTCTCGTCTTGCCTCTGACCTTACAAAGACCTTGGCTTCGGCTCGCCTTGCATCTCCAATATAGGCGTCCTCCGACCACTTTCTCGCGGATAAAAAGGAAACCATCCACCAAAGCAAGCGAGTATCTGCGGTTGGACTTTGAAAAGTATGTAGCTACGGCCGTTCCGCTCCTACCGCCACCTGCAAAACAGCAACTTAGTGTCCAGTAGCCTACAGGGGCGGTGGAGGGATACGACGAGCTACATTACTATCCCTGAATTTACAGGAGTGGTAATCGGCCTCAAATTGCGTATCGTCGAAACTGGCCGCGAAAATATTCGGCTAACACTCAAAATCCCACGATCACAATGCTTTTTGTAATTATAAGCTTCTAAGATCCTCACCTTTCGCCATTATTTCGTTTTGTACTTACGAAGTTTTTGCGTTTTTTGGGCCGTGTCAAAGTTTTGCCCGCCACGCAACGAAAACTTCTTCAACGTCCGCTGACCACTCTTTCAGGAATAAGAATATGAGAAGCTTGAAAGTGGTGTTTTCCATTTTGGAGGACATGGTAGACCATCAGATCTATCTTCTGTTTTGAACATCTATATTGTTTAGTTTTCCCACTTGTATCCCCAGGCGCATTCAGTTTTCAAATGTTTTGCGCCCAGCCGCCGCGTCGGAGAGCAGGAAGGCTGGAGGAAAAAGCGCTAACGAGAAAGACACCAATTTCAAGTGCAAAGCAATGGTATTTTCAATAACGATATCTCTACGTCTTTTCTTTGTGAGAAGATCATTTCTGTTAAGAGATGTGCTTTAAAATCTATTCTCAGCTTGTCCATTCGGTTGCTTTCGGATCAAAGTAATGGATTTGTCCACAGTCGTGCTGAGGTCAGGGTAGAACTGACGACTTGAACGGGTCATTTCTGGACACCGCAAATGCTACAACTTGAAGTCTAAGCCGATTTCAGGGTTGTAATAAAACGTCCTCCAAAACCACTTGCTTGTGCTACCGTTAACCCGGGTACTGTCGGAACAGCTTCCGGTGATACTCTATATGACTAAGTCCAAAACACGCCAGTGATTCTCAGGAAGAAGGAGTAAACGTGTCCGTAACTTCCTCTCTTCCGCAGGTACCCCGAGATTCTGCATCGGGAGGGAGAGATAGTCATCAAGTGTATACTCTATATGACTAAGTCAAAAACACACTGAGGAAGAAGGAGTAAGCGTGTCCGTACGACTCAAACTCAACGATTCAAATCCTGTGTCATTCAATCATCGCGATCTTTGGGCGCAACTTTGACACCACTTCTGCCTTTCTTCCGATAGCTACCCGGAGAGGCCGGAGATTTTGCATCAGCAAGGACAGATAGTCATCATGAGTATTCGGGAAAACCGTCAAAATATGCATATATTAGAGTGCCCCATTAAAAGCAAGCAGTTGCTGAAGGAAGTATAATCGTTTGGTCATATTACACTGTCAGAAGTTTCATAACATATAACGCAGCGATGAGCAGTTTCAAGAGACAGCACTTGGACTTAATCTGTTGTTATTTTGAAAAGGTCATGCGTGAGAAGCATTGCCAAGAAGAGCCGAAAAGCGTCTGCTGGCATTTTTGTTTGTCGTCATGACAGCAGATGCTTTTTCGGCTCTTCCTGGCAATGCTCGTTATGCATAACATTTAATGCCTTATTTGATGGTGCAAAACGGATACGTCAGCTGAACTTTATTGGAGCTATACTTCGGTCCTTCTCGGCAAGGGTCCTCTCCAGGCTCAAAACAGCTCAAGTTGGAAGAACGAACGTGTGGGAAACACAAGTTGCACCATCAAATATGATTCGCACAGTCAGCTTGGGCTGAAGGAATATTTATAATACATTATGTTTTCAAAATCACAGTAGATTACATTCCAAGTTTTGTGCGCAGCCTTGTGTTATCTGTTATGAAACTTCTGACAGTGTAGAATAACAACTACTATAATCCTGAAAAAATCAAAAAAATCTGAATAACACCTAAGCAAAATAATTCCTATACCTTTAATTTGGGAGGGGGGATTTATCGTCGGCATTTTGAACCGAAGGCGTTTTGCTCCCGGGTATTGTGAGAGTTGGCAAAAAAATCGCGGGCATTGTGGGAGCCACCACCCAAATATTAACTAACTAAACTAAAATATATACTAAATTTCCTAATTATTTATCTTTTCTTTCGTTTCGACTAGCTTTAAAATTGGTGTTATTAGTTGCTGACTTGCGAGGAAAACGAGCTCAGGTGTGGATGAGGAAATACTGAACGAAGTTCATAATTATGTTTAATCACTGACACTGGAGAAGAGATTTGCTCTTTCTATGTGTATTCTAGGCTCAATACTGATAAACGCGTTTTTGTTCATCTTTAATCCATACAGATATGTCTAAAGACAAAAACAAGAAAATAGATGGATGACCGGAACCAGCAGCAAAGGAACAAGGCCTTCCTCAATCAGAAGGTCACCAACAACACATATCTCCCTCAACCTTGACACACAAGCACACACAGCCACACGTGTGGGCCCGACAGGATCACACACGAGAATATCTGATTGAATCAGAGTGCACACGAGAATATCTGATTGAATCAGAGTGCATAAATAATCATTACTCACTGTGTCACCGTATGATTCTTGTTTGTGAGAATCAACACTAACCGAATCGCAATCACCATTTCTTTTCCCTACTAAATCTTAGAGTGAATCCAAGAACAGATAAACTCCGTCTTCGGTCCCATGCAGCGACTGTGGATACCCCGAAACTGAGCAGAGCTAGAGGTGCTTGCTCTAGCTTTGAGTTGATACCCGTCTTCGCCGTTGCTCATAGCAGAACAAAAAGTGCAGGAGGCACGCTGACCCACTCTGGAGCGTGTCCAGAGAACCAATCGGCTTTGACTTATGAAAGTTTCTTCAACGCGGCTTTCCAGCGATAGGTGCGGGGATATATTCGACTCTGGTCATATTACAGAGATAGGGAGACGGAGGTCCTATCTGATTATTAGTTCTTGGTGAATCGTAGTCAGTCAAAACTCGTCGAATCGCAATGTCGAATCAGTCAAAGAAATAACTGGATTGTGATTATTCGCGTATGCTTTTGAATCATTGATAATTTCTCCTCGAATCGCTTCGAATTGTGAAATCACTTTTGTAAGTTGTAAACGCTGAATCGAATCTTTCAACTGGACAACTGACTCCTAATCGAAATCGAACTGAGGCTAAAGCGGATGACTGAACCCCGAATTATACTATTCAGAAGTAAGGAAAATTGTATTTCTCTAGACTGAATTGGAAAACGAAGTCTTCAGAAATATACGGGAACAATTTTTTGTATTCTTTTCGAGAAGTTGTGAGGAAAGGGTGACGAATGTTAACGAATATCGACAGCCCTTAAGCCCTTTCCGGACAGCATCAGTCAAAGCAGATATAACGTTGTGTGACAGAAAAGCATGTTTCCGGCATCAACTAGATTTTTGTGGTTCGCTTTGTGGCTCAAATCGGCTGACAAACTGTCCAGGTGAAGTTAAATTTTATAGGCTCGAATTATGCGGGAAATTTAACTCCAGCAAAAAAAAAGTCTAAATAACAAATCAACTACTTTATCAAGCTCATGGATATAAAACTGAGGGTCGCTTTTGCACCGAATGGTAAGGACTTAAGCCTGAAGCTCTATCTACTCAGATTTTGTCCAGATTTTATTTTTAGACATTTGAAATTACGGCAAAATAAAACCACCAGAAAAAAGGACGTTTCCGGGAGATTCAACTTGTGGCTCGCACAATCATGTGCGACAAAAACTCAGAAGCGTGTGTCCCGCAGTTGTGCCACGGAGCTGGAATCACGGGCCGGAAGTTTGGAAACCAATTTGTTGAAACGTTGAGACGACCTTTTCATGACATCATTATTCCCTCCATAGTATGTTGACCTCAATAAACAAACCTACGCCAAATAACTGAAGAGCAACGACAGGCGTTCTGACACAGTATAACCTATTGAACACTGCAAACCAAAATCATTATAAGTAATTAAGTAATTTATTTATGACCCGCCATTTTGAAAAGGCGGAGTAAATGAAGAAAATAAACAAAATAAACAAAACACATAAACACACAGAAAAAGACACTTAATTTTCAATCTTCGGTCGGGAAGCAGTGGATATAATTCCCACCAGCCACCCAGAGCGTGTTCCATCCTACTTACCGTAGTTACTAGGCATGACGTCACGAATTCTGGCTTTTTGCCGTCAAGGCTGGAACGATGTTTCTATTTTCCAGCACGGTATCATGCCACAGGCGAATCCGACCAATCACGTTACAGAGGTCCGCAGTTACTACGCTTACTACGCTCCGGAGCGTGGTACGCAAGTAGTTACTATTAGTTAATATTTCGAGAAGGTTGGAACGGTCAGCGTAATAACTTTTGGTGAGGCTGGAACGGAAATAGTAACTAATAGTTACTATTAGTAGAAGGGTGGAACACGCTCCCAGAAATCCCCCACTTTGGGAGGCTGTCCCGAAAGATCATGATTCAGGCTGTCCATGGTGTAAGTAGTCTCAGCCTCAGAACAGTATTCGAATCTCCTACACTCGTATCCGTGTATACACTATGGTAATGATGCTAAGCAGAATGCAGCTGTAGGGGCTTATAGTCTAAAGCATTGTTCAAATAGGTATAATAAGCTGCGTAGCGCTATACTTGATGTTTACGTCTTATTAGACAACCAAACTGAAAGATTTGTAATTGATTCTTAATACTGCTTGAAGTACACGAGTACACATTGCATGGTTAAAAAAAAAACTACTAAAACAACGGATGGACAGCAATGATCCTGGAACTAACGATAAGCAGTCGTTACAGTCTTACGAACAAAACGTGTTCTTTCAAAGGAAAGTTGTTACTTCAAACTTTCAACAAAGTAGAACTTTTGTGCTTCCCGTCGCAAGCCTGGCAACGCTGCTCTTTTCTCTGCCCGCTGTCAGAGCCCAACCAAGCGATCTGATTGGCTCTGCAGAAGACAAAGTAGACCCAGGGTCTATTCTTCTTAAAGTTTAACTGAAAAAGAGCTACGAGCTCATATGGCACTTGTTACGAGTAGGTGATGCAAGAAAGTAGATGAGAATGTCACAAAATACCACCTCAACCACCCAGGTTATAACCTAGAAATAAGATATCTAGTTTCACTCGAGTCTGAGTAATTCCGACATTGCGTCGGAACATCTAGGGCATATTACTTTTCTACCTTTTAAGTTCAGATCCACTCGTTTGATTCGTAAACGTGCCACACTATTTCCGGTATCCCCTCCCCCTCAAACTCCCCCTGCCACGGCCGAATCTGGTTCGGACACATTAATGAATCATATAAAACATCTTCTCTTACGGCCTATCAAGTTTCACTCAAATCTGAGCATTTTTCGGGAAATTGCTCGAGCACTGTGCTCGGATTCTGTCCGAACCCTAAAATATGTCATCTAGGGCATATGACTCATCATAACTCGCGATCATCGGAATTCCGGGAAACCTCCTCCAACTCCTCCCAAAGATCCCCGGTAAGATCTGATTCTATCAAGAGCGTGTCTACAGGGCCTATGCTTGTTTTTCTTACCTAATTCTATCCCAATCCCTCGACTCCAAGCGTTTCACGAGATTTCCGGTGGCCCCTCCAACTCCACCCCACAAGTATCGGATCCGGTCCGGACTTCACGTGGAACATCTGAGACGATAGCTCTTTCCACTTGCCAAGTTTCATTCAAATCGATCTCCCGTTCAAAAGTTATGCAATGCCACTAGATTCCGGATTACCCATCACTCCACGCCCCCCCCCCCCCCCCACGATGGTCGAATCGGGGAAACAACTATTCTCAAGGCAGCATGTTCGGGTCCCTGATATGCCTACCAAATTTCATCGTCCTAGTACCAAACTCGCGGGATCACCGAATTCTGCCCCCCCCCCCAACTCCCCCCACAGTGCCCAAATCCGGCCCGATTATGTCAACGATGTATCTAGGAATTGAGGAAGTTCTTGCCACCAAGTTTCGTCTCAATCCCTCCACTCTAAGCGTTTCCCAAAACTTCCAGATTCCCCCTCCAGCCCCCCCCCCCCAAAGTCGCCGGATCCGGTCCGGATTTTAAATGGGTCGTCTGAGGCACAAGATCTCTCCAAATATCTAATTGCATTGCTATCCGATCACCCGTTCGGAAGTTTTAAATACCTCAAGATTCCGGATTCCCCTTCCCTCCACTCCCCCTACGATGCTCGGATCGGGGAAGTGACTATTTCCAGCCTAATCATTTAAGGTCCTTGATATGCTTGCCAAGTTTCATTGTCCTAGCATGTCCGGAAGTACGAACTAGCGGGATCACCGGAATTCCGCCCCCCCCCCCTCGATCCCCCACAGTGCTCGAACCCAGTCCGGTTATGTCAACAAGATATCTAGGACTTGTGCTCGTTCTACCCACCAAGTTTCATCCCGATCCGTTCACTCTAAGGGTTTTCCAAGATTTCTGGTTCCCTCCCCCCCCCCAGCTCCCCCCAAAGTCGCCGGATCTGGTCCGTACTTTAAGCGGGTCGTCGAAAACACGGGGTCTTTCCAAATATCAAGTTTCATTAAGATCCGATCACCCGTTCAAAAGTTATAAATAACTCTAAATTCCGGATTCCCCCTCCCTCCACTCGCTCGACCATGCTCAGATCGGTGAAGTGACTAGTTCTAACTTAATCTTTTGGGGTCCCTGATACGCCTGCCAAGTTTCATCGTCCTAGCTTATGTGGAAGTGCCCGAACTAGCAAAACCTGGACAGACCGACGGACGGACAGAAATTGCGATCGCTACAGGCACTTGGCCGAAGGGCAAGTTCCATAAAAACCGACTTATTTTTGTATCATTTAATTGAATACACTGCATTATTTGGATTTTGTTTTAGGGATTTTTTTGTTTTCACTATTTGCTTTAAACGCTCAGAATATCTACGGCCGGCCTCGCAACGCAAAATTCTACTATGACGCGGAAAATTTGAATCTCAAAACACACGTGGCTTTTCAGTGGCAAGCAGTGAACTAGGTGGTCAGTGTCCACTGCGCGAACAATTGTACCGTGTTCTCCAAAACTGTGCTAACTCAACAAATTTTGAAAATTGAGTTAACTATACCATTGGAAAGAACATAGCTGATTTTGGTATTCTGTTAAATTGTATTCACAGGTACAAGCGTATAGAGGTACCACAGATCCGACATGGGAAATTCCACTAAATGAAAATCGCTTATTCGCGAATCGCGGAGCAACAAAGTAACGCATTTTCTTTGAGTCTTCATCGAGTTCTTCTTAAGTGAATGAGTGATGGCTAATTAGATTGTACTTTCTCAGCCACTTTGGTTAAACTTTAAGCTTATTACAGCGCGCCCAGAGGTAAAGAATAAGTTATAGAAGCCGTATTACAACTCTTTAGCCTACACTTATTTGAACAATGTCTAAGAGCTGCCTCGTGTGTCTAACTGGGATTTAACACGTCAATGTGAAGAAGGACATCCTGCTGCATCTTGATCGATTCTTGAAGAAAACAAAATTAGTACTTACATTGTGGTTCTGCTTCAAGGCCAAACTTCAGTAACTCCTCTTGGTCCTCACCGTCGGCATTCAAAGCAAAGTCTGACTGTTCAAACTGGTATTCTCCTTGCTCGTTCTCCTCGTCAATTTCTGCTTCTGCATAGTCAAAGTCTGCAGATTCAGCCTCTCGTAAAAAAGAATCCTCATTTGAGCTGGCATTTTCACATAATTCCTTTTTGAGATTACTTGCATGACTGTAGACCTGATAAAGAAGAAATATAAAAGTTTTAATTTCAAGCTTTTAGGTTTCAGAATGAACATTGCCAGATACTTCCCAGTTTGTTTTGGGTATTTTATTTACGTTTATTTATGTGTTTAGCCGCCCCACCTTGGCTTTCCAAGGGAGACCAAAACTACCCATGAGATATACAAAACTGCAAGAAACACAGTGATCTGACAGCATTACGAAAGGCAGTGGTTGCGCAACGCGGATTTTAAGAATTCCCTCACCAGACTTCGACCCGAGCTAATGACCTGAAGCGACGCCATTGCCCCCCCCCCCCCCCCCCGGTTTTCGCGAATTGGCGCCTCTGGGCATATGACTCTCATAGCTCAATTTCCGTCGTTCCTACTGTATGTTTCTCATCCGGACTGGAACACTGATGCTACATTTCAGTAATTACCTGTAGGAGGTTGGAACATATCCCATTTAATAATGATTAAATATTTATACTCCATTAATCTTTATATAAGTAATTAGGTAACGAATTTGCAACCAGCCACGCCTGAAAAGCAGAGTAAATGAAACAAAATAAATAAAACACATAAAAGACACTAATTTTCAATCTTCGGACAGGAAGCAGTGGATAACGTTCTGCACTGATTGGACCCTGTTGTCCATGGATTTTTTAAAGCGACGAGGAAGCATCCAAAAGGGTAACACTTGCATCTCGAATTTCGAACTTCTCTGTCAATGTATGGTTATGACATAATTTCGACAAGTGGAGCAGGTGCTTTCCATATTTAAAAATAACACGGTCTCATCTTTTAGATCTCCTTCTTTCGCAGAACATGAGTTACACCAGAATAAACTAGTATAGAAGGAGCGCCCTCGGTTGGGGACTACGAGCCGATAGGCGGTGCGGACAAATTCACAAACTTCTTGAACAACCGAAGAGCAAATTACGTTAGAGTTTGCTGTCAAAAAGTGTGAGCTGACAATTTCGGATGATCTTTCCAGGCCAGAAGAATAATCAAAATAAAAGATTTCAATTTCGACTGCTGGTACAAAGGTCGGTGCTGTGTTTATTAAACTTCCAGCTGCGCACTCAGCATATCGAACAGGAAAATCTCAGCTGCGCACAGAACAGGAAATACTTATGTAGGCTAGGCCTGGGCTAAGTGTAGGTAGGTTCTTTCAGCCAAGCTGACTATAAATCATATGTGGGTGAGCTAAAGGGACTAGTTAGTTTACCAACAGGCTACGGCTCAATAGGATCATTGCCAAGTGGAGCTGAAACACTGTGAGTCTTTTTAGGATAGGTAAAATGAGCCCCTTTGCAGAACATAAGTTTGGCCTAGAAGTAATTTCAGAATAATTCTCTCCACATTAAACCCAGAATTTGATACAAAAAAATATCTAAAATATCTTACCTGAACTGTATTAACAGACACTGGCTGACTTGGTCTTGGTATGCTTCTCGTCAAAGCAGAATCAAGTCTTGTATCTTCGAGGTGTGTGCTTGTTTTCTGAAGAACCACTGGGTCATCAATTTTTCTTCTCTTTGTATGACTCTCCTGGTTAAACTCTACTTCATTATGCCGATCCTCAGTACTTGTTCCACATGTGTTACTCTCGTCAGCTTCATTTAGTCCCCTGACATGAAACTTTTCACCAGCTTTAACTACAGCCTCCAAGAGATCTTTCTGAACCTGAATTTCTCCACAATATATGAAGTCTATAAGCGCTTTGAATACAGTATACTTAACATCATTCAGAACTACAACCGGGTTTGGCTGTGTCAATCTGACAAAGATGTCCTTAAAGTATTGGCTAGCAGCTGCTATAACCAGGCGATGACAGTTAATAAACTGTCCTTCACAAACGAAAGTCACATCTGTCAATTCTTCACTTGTGAGAAGACTACCAAAAGAGCTTTGGAATATTGTATTGTACTTATTCCATTTTAAACAGTATCCTCTGCTCATTTTCAGTATCTATGTGAACTACAAAAAAAAAAAGAATTAATTAGAATTAATTAGTAGGCCTATACCCTACTTAATTGCAAAATGATAAATAAAGTGTCATGGTTTGAAAACAACTTGAGGTGACAAAACAACAGTTTCAGCAGTCTATTCAGACAAGCAATGACTAATGACTGAATTCACTCACTTTCTCTGACTTTACTCTTGACAACCAGATACTGTCTGGGGTGTAATAGATACTATTTAGAGGTATGTTACTTTGAGTGTCACCTAATTCTGAATGGCACAGAAGAGTATGAAGACTACCAACTGGACTACTTGCCCATAGTAAGGAGCACCAACAACAATTTGAAAACGAAGTGAATTCAAATTAAAGCCACCTAGTAACTTTTGGAATCTACCGCTCAACTACTTTCATACTCTTTAATGGCTGGGTAAGGCATCTGAACTTTGCATCAGCCTGGCATTACTTTCATGGCCATCTGAAGTACCTCAACAGAAAGAAAAGAACAAACAAAATGAAACAAGCAACTACACCACGAGAAATAATGCAAGTTTATATTCTATAAACAAGCTGATTTATAATTGTAAAACTGTTTAAAGAAGCAAAAATCTACTCTATTTAGAACTGTCAGAGCATTTGTAGCTTTAGCTCTCTAATAGGAGGAAGACAGTTCTTGATTTTGGGCCACCTACTGCAGCTCTGCTACCACCTTACATGTTTACCCACCCCTGGAGGATTTAGCATTCTCATTTGTGGAGTAGCGCCATTCACAGGGTAAAACAAAGTAACACCAGCTAAGGTATAGTCATATGATGTTAACTGTTTAGCACTTACGGGTAACAAAACAGACTCACCACAAACCTCTGAGTTATGTTCCCTTCCCTAACCCTGACCTTCAACGCCTAATCCTGGATACCTGTTCTTACTTTAACCCTGACCTACTCTACTATTCAGGATTTTAAGTTGGTTGATTTCTGAAGGTTCACTGAAGTCATGAATATTTTATCTGGCCAGAGTCACCAACATGTGGCATTGTAGTGTGGTTGTATCAGGGGCTGGTGGTAGACCGTGTCAGAATGAATAAAAGGGTCTTATCTGGCTAACCTGCATAAACTAACATATGGCAGCATGTCAAGGCTGCACTTCAAATCAGAATCCAGGGTACTCATCTGTAAACTGCACCTTTCACAGCCAGAGCCATCACATATGGGTGGGGAGCCCCCCTACCCCAATGTTGTTAGCCGTTTGGTAAAAGTAGTCTGCACAAGCAACACAATTTTTCCATAGAACCATTGTCTTTTTCTTAAAAATAATAAATTTTTTCTTGAGTTAAACCGAAAATGCAGCTTTTTTTTTACATCTGATACTTGAATACACTGAAATTGTATGACCGATTTAAGAGATTTCAATTTATCACCTGGGGCTCTAGTAATAACACTCAGAGTGTGCAGAATGGCAGAACAACCCAAAATTCTCTCAGACTTGGGAATTATCAACAAAGGCCTGCATTTCCAGGATAAAGTTACGCCTGTTTACAGTAGGAAAATGATGTTAGATATGTCTTACAAGGAATCTGACATTTTTTGGTTTATTTTTTGATAATGTAATGGCTTACATTTGTAGTTGGTAAATATTTCAAGTGTAAGGAGAAGCACATAGAGGTACACCAGATCCAAGAGTATAAGTTCATCCAATAAAATTGATTCTGTGGAGAACAGACAAATTATGAGCTGCATTTTTATCAGGTTTTCAGGCCTATTTAAGAGAATAAGTGATTTGCAACTAGACTTTCAGATTTAGGCTTTTTTCGGTTAGATTTTTAATAAGAACAGCCAATAGTTTTGTAAAAATGATTGATTTATCTGAAAAACAGCCAATTTTTCTGAAAAATAGTCAGTAATTAACAGCCAGTTAGAAAATGAAAATATTCTGACTGTTAACACTAATCACTTCAAACTCTGAACTGACAATATTTCAATAGCCTACCAATGCCACACAGGAGCCTGGACGGAATTTTGTCTTTCGCTTACAGATCCCATTCAAAGCAACATACATCTCTATACCACACAAATTTCTTTACCTCACTGCTTGGAAGAACAGAAGAGTTGAACTTTGAGTGTTATAACAAGCATACAGGAGGGGTATCTGACATCATTTTTAAACTACCTCGGATGTTGCTGCAAAAATGTTAAAATGAAATGTACATGCTGACCTGACAATCAAGAGGCAAAATATGACTTTTTCAAAAGTCATGGGTCCAAAATTTTTCCAATTATGTGACTTTTATTTGTTTTGAAGCTGCTTGGAAAATAAATTTTTGGGCTATTGAATTTGGTAATTCTACCTTCTTCATCATTTTGTAAGTCACAGCAAGGAATTTGAGCTAAAGTTAGAATGAGGTGATCTTGTTTGAAAAGAAAAATATGTTTAACTAGAAATATTGAAGAATATTTACTTATCTAATATGTAAGCCGGTCAATTAGCTTCAATCTAAGGTATTTCTGCTCAACACAATTGTGGGCTACACACTTCTAAGTGTTTATCGAGGAAAGACGATATTTTTGGGGCGGTACTTTCAAATGTCTAGAAATAAGAACAATTTATTAAATTTATTACAGGTTTGTTTCCTTCCCGGAAGTTGAACCAGAGGATTGACAGCCTGACGAGGACCCTTGCCAAGAAGGGCCGAAATATAGCTGATGAAGAATCGTAGCTGACGTATCCATTGTAAACATGGTTTGAATAATTGTTTCAAAGTCAGCTTGGGCTCAAAGAATATTTAATAAGAATAAAATTTATATAAATCTCAATGAATAGAACTCCATGCTTTCGTCCTTACCATTCCGTGCACAAAGGATTCTCAGTTTTATGTGTGCATACTTCAGATTTTTTTTTTTCTAGACATTATTTTCAGCTAAATTTGAATTTCCCGCCAGAATCGAGCCAAAAAATAAAAAATCACCTCAGTGGTGGATTCAGGCATCAGGTGGATTATCGAATTCGAGCCACAAAGTGTGCCACGAAAATCTTGTTGGTCATGGAAACGCTTCTGACCGCACAAAAGACAGAGGAAACACTCTTTCAGAGGCCACAATCAACCCACAAACTGTTTGTCGGAGCACAGATAAATGCATCTCGAATGTTTGTCATATTTGTTGCTTCCTTTTTAAGCCAAATAGATTACTCTGAAGGAAAGACTTATCTGTAAATTTGAAATCATGTTGGATACCCCTCCTGTATTTCTACTGTACTGTACTACTGCAGTTCTGTAGCATACTGATAGCATAAACCACGAAAAATAGTTTTTAACATTTGACCCCCTTTTCTATCTTATTTGCTTGACTATGCACTTCTACTGAACTTGTCTTGTCTTGTCCTGGTCTTGTCCAGTCATGTCGGTTGTGAATATGCTTGAGCCTCGGCTATGGCCGACAAATCAGCACCAAATATAAATTTTCATTCAATTGTCCAACGGTATAGACTACAGTCTTCTACTTATAGTTACTTACGTCAAAAAGCCTTAGCTTACAGCTTTGCGGTAAGGCCTGAAGATCTGTCTCAATGAAAGTCTATTGAATAGTTACCTTCAAGTTTTGTCTTTACTTTTTCACCCAATTTTCTTCTCTTTCTTACTTGAACATTCGGCGACCTGTTCGATCAAAGAGATCTTCCAAGGATTACTTACTAGATGCCACTAGGCTAGCTTTATACATCTCCTCTCATTGGCTCATTGTCTACACAGTACACAAGCGTGGCGTCACGCATTTTTTTTTATCTATTTACCTCAAAAAACGAAAATTTTTGGTTTATTACTATTGGTGAATATATAATTTAATACTTATATAGAGAGAGAGCCGAGCGGCCAGCGAGGTGCCGGTTGCGTTTATATTTCTAAAACGTCCTAAGGACATTCTATATCCTACGTTGGGTTCTCACTCACATGACGTCACTTGTACGTCTCGATAGTCTGGAATTCCGATACAACTTATTCGACACCCTCATCGTTGGCTGCAACGTAGTTGGATTTCTTTGTGACCAAAAGCGTATTCTCGCACTCCGCTTGAGGACTCACCCCCGTATTCTCGCGAGTACCCATGGACGGGAACTCCTCCGACTATCATCACCATCATTAAAAAGGATTCCCTTCCAGATTTGGAGAGGAATCAATTTTTGCTGGTGAAACAGAATTAATACAACCAAAAATAAAATGGATTCGGCAACTGCATATGTTTGTTTCGAACAAAATCCATTTTGGAAGCTTTCCCCGTGTTCTCGTTGTTTTCCGTACGCGGAGTGACTCGACCTATTCTTTCGGTTCCCTTCGATTCCCAGAGGAGTCCTCGAGAACGAGAGAATACGCCTCAAGGCCACTTAAAGTTCTTGTGTTATTTTCAGGCAATTTACTCTTCTCTGGGAGTACTAGATGCCACTAGGTTAGCTTTCGGCACTGCCTAGGGAACCGGGAACCGTACTTTATATCCTATGGGCTACGGTACCGGTTGTTCTCCCGGAAACCAAAGCATACGATCTACGATTCCGGGCCGGGATTTGACGTCACTGGCTAACGGAAACTTGTATATGCTGGCTCCCGTTCCGTTAGTAAAGGGAGATAGCTCACGGAAACTTTACCGTACCAGCTCCTGGTCCGGTAGCTTGTTTGTAAAGCCACCATTACCAGGAACTAGGGCTACGGTAGTGCCAAAGTATCCAGTAGTCCTCTAAGCTCTACAGAGAAACAAAGCTAGCAAATCGGAAGAGAATATCGGGAATCGGAAATTCTGGCGAAAATTCCCAGACCGCGACTGTCTGGCTCTGATCATCCGCAGCATTAAAGAAAAGATAAGTGGGTTGTCGCAGAAATGTGTTCGAACAAAAAAAAAATTGCTTCTATTAATTGCTCATTTGCAGATGCCATGGTGTCTGATACCACGGTCTAAAGTCGGTCAGATACCACGGTCTCGACCCGACTCTAGTAACTGGACCGTGGTATCTAAAAAAATCATCTCACTTTCATCATTACGAACACAAGAGCCTAGCTTTTTGTAAGATCGGTGGGAAAGAAATTTGGCACTAGTAATGTGACTGGATTTAAGTATTCCACGGTTTAAAGTCGTTGAGTATCTGGCCTGTTGCCAAAACCACGGTCCCGACCGTAGTAATTGGACCGTGGTATCTGAAATAATCTTCTCACTATCACGATCACCAACACATGAGCTTAGCTTTTTGTAAAAATTGGTGGGAAAGAAATTTGGCACAGTTATGTGAGTGGATAGTGATTTGAGTGTGCAAAGCAACCATAGTATCAGCATGTCCAGGTTTAAAACTGTTTAAAATGCCTCTGCCTCCATGCGTGCTCCACCCACTCTATTATGTCAAAATTTCTACCAACTTCTACCAAGACTTATTGTTTCTCCAGCGCATCTGGTGGAAATTTCACCATTGGATTTAAGAAAGAGCGTATGCAGACCCAGTTACCGTAGTAAAGATACTATGTATAAAACAACACAACTATCCTTTTTTAACTTCTTCACATTAAGGTTTTACTAATAGTCGTGTTTTTGATCTGAATTCTCAGTTCTCGCTTCTCAATTTTCGTGCAAATTATCGGTTTTGCAAACCTTAATTAGCTTCCCGTCAAAACCTGCTTATACGGGTTGAACATCCGCCCTTAGTTGACCAATCAGGAAGGAGATCGGAGAATCAAAAATTGGATATGGAAGCAACTTCTCGATTCTGCAGAATCGCGAAACTATCCCCGTTCTCGATTCTGACGAAAACGCAAAAAATTGAATTGGCTTCATCTCAATCATAACAACGTCATAAAACGCGAAAAATTGAAAAAATCGCGAGAAGAATTGAGACAAACGCAACTACAATTCCCGAACCACCGACATTGCAATATCGCAGGTCGTCTAACCCTAATCAGTAAGAGCTTTCTTGGCTCCTGGCAGTCTTGCGTCAATTTGGAAGTGGCTTAGTACTTGCTTTTCCAATTTCGCGCCAACACGTGACACAAGCTGTCTAAAGACAGAACGAGTTCCTTTTATGAAACCTGTTTTGTGATAACGAGGCTAGCCCTCTAGTCTTGAGGTAAAAGTTGATTTCGGTGTAGAGGCTAGGATACATAAAAGGGCAAATAAAACTGCCAAAACCCACAACTAGGGTCATAGAAGCTTTAAGGTTCCTTCAGACTGTAACAAGACCAAAGGTTTCGATGGGATCCCAAAAATTCAATATCTGATCCAGACAACTGGGTCTTGTCTTAGCCAGATCCAGTCTTCGCCAGACTCCTTGAACATTTTTACAATTAAAATTCAGAAACAGATTAAGGCCAAATAGCTAATCACCTGAGAAAACCAAGTTCAGATTTGGATTCAGCATGTGTGTTTACCCCTACAAGTCACATCTGTTTTGACGAAAACTTCCTGCCACTTCTGCCAATTTCCCGGTTCCGGCCGAACTCCAGAACTACTTGTCCGGCGAAAAAAGAAAGCTCAAAGACGAAATCAGGGTATCTTCTTTCCCCAGTAATGAACATCTAATCAACTTCAAATAGAAATTTAGCTTATAACAAATTTTCCGATTCCAGCCGGATTCCGGTCGAACTATATGTCCGGGTAAAATACGATTGTCACACAGGGACTCAGCATCTCTCCTTACCCCTAAATCGCCTATCTAATCAACTAGAAATAAAACTTTGACTTCCAACAGTTTTCCGGTTTTGGCCGGATTCCGGACGAACTACATGTCCGGGTAGAAACTTGTTTTCACATAAGTGTTCAGCATGTCTTCTTGCCCTAAATCAAACATCTAATCAACTCCAAACAAAACTTTTAATTTTGACAAACTTTCCGGTTTGGGCCGGATTCCTGTCGAAATACTTGTCCGTCGAGAAAATAGTTTTCACCATCGTCTTCAGCATGTCTCCCTACCTCTAAATCGAACATTTAATCAACTTCAAATAAAACTTTTACTTTCAACAAACTTTCCGGTTTGGGCCGGATTCCGGGCAAAATAGATGTCCATCGAGAAAATAGTTTTCACCATCGTCTTCAGCATGTCTTCCTACCCCTAAATCGAACATCTAATCAATTTCAAATAAAACTTTTACTTTCAACAAACTTTCCGGTTTGGGCCGGATTCCGGGCGAAATACTTGTCAGTCGAGAAAATAATTTACACCATCGTCTTCAGCATGTCTTCCTACCCCTAAATCGAACATCTAATCAACTTCAAATAAAACTTGTACTTTCGACAAACTTTCCGGTTTTGGCCGGATTCCGGGCGAACTACATGTCCGACGACAAAATAGTTTTCACCATCGTGTTCAGCATGTCTTCTTACCCCATAATCGACTATCACATTAGCTGTTTCAAAATATTTTGTTTGTCCCTTAATTTGAATCCCCTCCCCCACCCCTAAATGTAAAGCTACAAAGCCCATCTACGAACTTGACTGGTCCGACGACCCAACGAACCCTCACACCAAGTTTCATCAAAATATCTCATTCCCTTCGAGAGTTATCGTGCTTACAGACGGACGGACGGACGGACGGACGGACGGACGGACGGACGGACGGACGGACAGACGGACAACTTTTGCGATGTCATAGGTATCCCTCCACTTACGTTTTGGGATCCCAAAAAGCTCTTACGCACTCCCTTCACACCGAGGGACGTTACCTTGACGAAAGAATAAATCTACGGGATTAATAGCCTAACCTCAAAAAAGTTGCAACATAAATGGTAGATAGTCCTTCAGCCCAAGCTGACTGCGAATCATATTTGACGGTGCAAAACGGAAAAGTCAGCTCAAACATAAATGGTTTTGACAAACACAAATTCTGTACAACAAATCCAAAGCCTGAAGCGCTAGCTGGCGGCTAGCCAATTTTGTTCCTTTTTTATATTTACTTTCTGAAAACGCAGCACCGCATTTACAAACTGAGTATTTATCACTAATTATTTTTAATACAAGACCCGGCAGAAGATATCTTATTTAAAATGCGACCTAAGCGGCCTGTTTCTACATTATTTTGAGATCACAAACTCATTTCTAATGTAGGCTACATTTTTAGTTTAGTTTTTCTATACTTAAAAGTATTTTTCTCAGCACCGCATCTGTGATTGCTAACCTCAAAAATGCTGAAGAGCGCTGTGTGAATCTTCTAAGCCCTCCAGTCCATCCAACCTAGCAACACCCAAACTGTCTTGTCATGGTGCATACAATCTAGGAAACTGGCCTATTCCTCGTGGTATGATATTCTGTGAAACCGGATATACACAGCTGTATCTCGTGTTTTAATTCAGAGCAGTGGGGGGGGGGGGGGGGCAGGGGCGATGGTTTTGGGCACTCGGTCAAACTTTCGCCGAATGCGAAAATTCCGGTCGAAACGTGTAAAATCTTTTGTCCTCACATTTCCAAATTGGGAGATTTAACATGTTTATTGGTTCCCGTAGTTCCCATTCTTTATCGGATTTTGGTAATTCATCCAACTTTTGTTCCATCCGCATCGATTTCACCACATTCGGATCGTCCCATCGTAATTTCGGTGATTTAACTTGTTTATCTGGTATCATTCGGTAACTAAGCGTATCTGTTCGATCACATTCGGTCAGTCCATTTCATAATTCGGTGATTAATCAGATTCATTTGTTCCTTATTTGTTATCGAATTCGATAATACACCGGATTTTTTTTTAGTCCGTATCTATTACCAGACTTGCCACATTCGGTTGTTTTAGGTGGTTCTATCGTTTTATATCATTACGAAACTCGGTTGTTATACCGCTCCCAATCTGTTCCTTATTTTTTAGTTGGTTTTCCGGTAGTATGCTACGAATTCGTTATTTGGTTCACCCCAGTTTTTGTTTGCTGTAATTCAGAATAAATGTACTTTGTATCTACTTTACCCTGGACGGCTCCTTTTTTTCGCCATGTCGTTTAATAGGAAATCTAGGGATCGCAAAAAGGCACTTTGATCATCAGTGTTTCCATAATTTAGAGTCTTCACTATTCAGAAGAAGGGTACGTCATTTAGTTGGGAGTTTTGGGTACAACATTAAAAGTTAGAATTTGGATGGAAAGTAGTTAAATGTTGTCCGAAAAAAAGGCGGATTCAAAAAAAATTTCCTACGGCGCTTTAATTATTTATTTAATTACTGTATTTTTAAAAACCAGTACTTCGGAGCCGAATCTTCGTGAAAAGATAATTTCTAGCAAGAGTTGTGCTTTAACTGCTGTTGATGTAAAGTTTAGTTTTTCAGAGGTTAAGTTAATCACGACAAGAAGTGCAATTGATTTTATGTAAAACAGAATATGTCTCGGAACGGTTTCTATGGACCATAATAGTTTCGCTGACTGATTTATTTCACTTAATTTTCATGAATTTTGTATCGAAAAACTTAAATACGAACGAAGAGATCTATTCAGCAGAATTCCTAGCTTAGTGGAAGTGCCCGAACTAGCAAAACCTAGACCGACAGAAATTGCGATAGCGATCGCACGGAAAGAAAGAGACGGAACTTTTCAAGTATGCCCCATCGCGGCAGAACCCAGGAGATGACTTGAAGAAACCGAGTGAGAAAATGAGTGACATGCCGCCTACAGCGTTAGCCAATATACGTGTGAAAATGGTAAACTGAAATCCACTAAATACTTTTTTTTAGACTCGGTGGTCTGAAAACAAAAACGACCACAGAAACATTGACCAGGAGCTCAGTTGAAACCAGGTCCGTATCTAGGAATTTATTCCGGGGGGGAGGGTGGCCGCGGGTCGGACCAAGAAGTACAAAAAAAGACATAGATCAGAGGTTAAAGCCTATAAAAAACGATTATTTTTGTATGTTCTGGATACGGCCCTGGTTACTAGTCTTAACGTACAAAACGGATTTTCTTCACTTTCATCATAAAGTTCAATAATCTCAACTTTTCCATATGGAAGTGACGATGGTACTGAAAATTCGGGCAAGAATTACAGCCGGGAGCACCTAGGTTTACGTGTGAAAATGGTAAACTGAAATCCACTAAGCACTTTTTTTTAGACTCGGTGGTCTGAAAACAAAAACGACCACAGAAACAGTGACCAGGAGCTCAGTTGAAACCAGGTCCGTATCTAGGAATTTATTCCGGGGGGGGGGGGGGGGGGGGGTGGCCGCGGGTCGGACCAAGAAGTACAAAAAAAGACATAGATCAGAGGTTAAAGCCTATAAAAAAAACGATTATTTTTGTATGTTCTGGATACGGCCCTGGTTACTAGTCTTAACGTACAAAACGGATTTTCTTCACTTTCATCATAAAGTTCAATAATCTCAACTTTTCCATATGGAAGTGACGATGGTACTGAAAATTCGGGCAAGAATTACAGCCGGGAGCACCCGACCCTAATCGTGTGTCCAAGGCATAACACTACAAACTTGCAGCATTTTCCGTTTTCGTAAAGACTTTTACTAAACGTAAAAAAATAATAAAAAATAAGTTTCGGAACATAAAAATACAAATCGGACTAGTATTCTATGGGCCACAATTGCTTTAAACATGTTTCGCAACGCTTCGTCCGACTTTTTTTTTCATAATACTTCTTATAAAAAGTATATAAGTGCAGAAAAAAGATAATTCCGCAAACATTCCAGCACCAAAAATTGCTATGTTGTACAGAATTTGTTATAATTCGGAGTGTCAAAAATATTTACATTGCAATTTTTTCTAGGTCAAACTCTGGGATACGATTGACTGTAGGCTACGAAGTCAGAAAAACACCTTTTATCACGTTCGCACAATACAGAGAAAATTACCCTTAAATTGCACTTCGGAAGGTCTGCTATGCTCCGGTTGTTTAAGGTTTTCCTCTTGAACACTTTAAATTAATTGTCTATGACACTTTCACTTCGTGCAATATCTTGTTATAAAGGTAATGTGCATATATGGGTTCAAAACTATTTTACAAAATTCACATTGCATAACTTCTACCCTACTATGATGGATTGGTGGTATTTTTTTTTTTGCTTCATCGAACGAAGCTTTCTCTTACATAAGTAACACGCAGTACGGTTGGTCTTCAAAAGATCGGGAGCGCATTCTGGCTTTCCTTTCTGTCGCGCAAACTTAACCCTCCAGATCTGAAACAGCAAAGTTATTTTTTCACCATTCCTTCCCTTTCCAAATCACTTATAAACCGTTTGCTCTTAGTTGTTAAAGATCCTCGTGAGCAGCGGTGCGGTTTGAATAGTTCACTTTGTGTTTCGTTTTACAGTGATGCCAGTGTGAATTAAAGCTCAAAGATATGTTTCCACAGATCTTGCAGGGCCACCTAATGGGCTCAACGATCGCAGAATGATGTACAATAAAATGGTCCATGCGCCGCAATGAATAATTGTGAAGCTTTAACTTGCAAAGACAGCAAAACTTAGGCGAAATCTTTAGAAGTTCTTCTACTTTCAGGCGGACCCCATCTCGTTGATATCTTGCAATAAGGCCTCGAACGTCATCTGAAATAGTAAAAGCTTTGACGAATCGCAGCTTCTGTAGGCTTTTACTATAGCGGAGGTATGTTTATTTGAACAGTTACTTAGATGTGAACAGTGCAGTTTTGGGCTAAATGGCAGAATGAAGATCCAAAATCCCTATTCATGGTCCTTCAGAGGCCCATAATTACCTACTTCGGCTAACTCCTAGCTGACTTTAGTCACAGCAAGTACTTGAAAATCTCAAAGTCCAAAGTCAACAAACGTTCAAATAAGCATACTTCTACTGTACCTAGTAGACCATTTGTCGATTTCGAAGGGACTTGGCGGCAGACCCTTGCGCGATGAACTTCGCTCATGCCAAGATAGAACCAAGGGATAGACAATTTACCCTCCAAGTAATCTTCAGCCTGCACAAGCAAGATTCGTAGCGACAGGAACGGAACTTGAACTGCTTTCTAAATATTCACGGCATGTTTCTTGTCCAGGAGTAAAACAAATTACAAGCCATTTAAGCCTCTTGAATGCAGTCAGAAAGCTGGAATGCTTCGAACACTAGCTGACAATCCCTCAGCGAGATCGTTCCTTGATCGGCCACCAGCGATATTTTGCAATTCGGATTTTCACCAATGGCCTTGAGGATATAAAGGTACCTTGACATAGGATAATATTGGTTACCCAGCTCTTAGGCAAGTTGACTAAGCTGAACACATGAACTTGTGTCTGGCAGTAGCTGGCGTAGCCATTTCTTTCTGATTTTGTACAAAACCCACTATCGCTTTCGGATTTAACATCAGGTATAATACTTTGGCTTTCTGTTTGTTTCTACAGTTTCATCCTGATGGTAAACATCGATCCTTCTCCATATACTCGGCCGTTAGGGCCCAGCTAAAGGGATGGTCTTAACTTAGGGATTAAAACAATGCCGACTATTCCCGACATTCACCATGAAATCATGCGTAGCACAATCAGCTGTTCAGAAACAAGGAGTACTTTTCACAAACCCAATCTTTAAAAAATGTGTCTTTATTAATAAACCAGCAAATTACAGTCACGATTTAAAATCTAGTATTATACTCCTCAAATAAGATGTTACTTAGATCACTAGTTCACGTCATGCTGTCCAGAAAAATCGTAATGGTCAGGACTGAATATTCTTATGCAACTGTTTACTCTGTCTTCGTTTTTCTTTAAAGTAGCCAACTGAGCCAGGATTCTTTTCTCTACACACAGCGTAATACAAAGTAGTATGTGGAATATTATATTTCGAGGCCACTCGTCTGTAGGACTCCCGCTGTATAATGACATCTGACACAGCTCGCTTCAGGATTTCTTCTTGTACGGTCCTCCGCAGTGGCTGCTGGTTCTTCAGGTCCCTCATAAGACCTTGGACGCCTTTCAAAATACCACAACATTAGATTACAGATTTTTCACGCTCGCAAACATCACACGGCATCATAACAAAGAAATAAACTACCAGCAAGTCAGAAGAATTTGACTTGTGTTGTGTCAAATATTCGCTTTTTTGTCCTTTGCACCGCGTAAAACAGTGTAGAGCGAGGTATGTTGAACTTCTTAGCGACTGTCCTGTGTGATATTTTCTGACTGATAACTTCAGAAATTGCGGTTCTCAAGTCCTCTGGGCTATATGCGGGTACGGATCTTCGTCCAGGTCCTGTGCAAAACAGTACGGATAAGATTCAGTACCATATATTTACCTAACTGCCTGTTTCCCTAATCTTTGTTTTATGACTGAAAACAGACTAGACAATACACAGTTGTTTCAATTGTCACTAGTAGGGGATTCCTAAATACCTAGCCTTTTACATAACACGTTTTATTCAGATATAACATGACAAGCTAGTAAAACGAAATAAGACGCGGCCCTATCCGGTTTGACTGTGCGCCCAATGCGTTAGCGCAGCCGAAATCGGCAGGAACTGATCCACGAGAGAAACATAGTTTCACACTGCTAAAGATCATTTCCTTTTGTGTTTCTTGTGTTTGTGCTGGCGCATTGAATTGCTTGTGTTACACTCAAAGTCGCAGAGCTGGCATTTGCGGATGATCGGCTCAATGCTCAGCAGATCTTTGTGAGCCACGTAATAATGATCATAAAGTTCACTTCTTCCCGAGGCTTTCTTGTAGCAAAACACACAAGATTTGCTCAACTCCAAAACGTCATGGACACTTGTATACATTCCCTTCTGTAAAGGCTGGGGCAATGCTGGAGGGGACACACCTGAAAATTTACTGTATTTAAGAATAATGATATTCAATTTCGAACCAAAGAAGAGCTTCGATTTCTATTATCTTTCCAAGGAAAAATAATAGGTTTGCTCCCCCGTTCACACTCAAAGCCGTGTTCTTACGGCCGGAAGCATGCGACCAAAGGTTATGTAAGGGTGACGATTCCAAATATTTCATCATGTCTGTTATAGGTTAGGACTCCAGCTGGTCACTGCTAACAAATCATTTTCTCCGCAACCTCGGATTTCTCAAGTTTGACAGACTGTGCAAGTTAGGCATCCTCGCAAGCGAATGGGTGTGTCTTTTGTTAGAAAAAATAAATAAAAAAAGAAATTGGTCACATTGCAAACTGCATCAAAACAAAACTTCGACGCCAGGTTTCCCTTTCTGGCTCGAACACGAATATCGCGATATGGTTTCGGATGACTTCAAATTTTCCGGTCATAATAACAAATTTAGAGATTGGGATGGAGGGATTTTTTTCTTTCTTCAAATAACGACCGAGCATACAAGAATTCAAGGGCACGGGGACCTATTAACACACGTTGCGATCATTATCTATACATCTTTATTCGACTAAATAACCAGAACAAACAAAAAAAGATGCATAAATAAGTTACCGACCGGCCTGGTCTTTTCGCTTCTCTTGCAATGACTGTGAATACACCGACAAAAAAGGTGAGGTGCCAAATAAGACAGTCGGGCAATTCATCGCCTGTACGGAATCTACAATCTGTAAAAATCAATTTTAGAACATTAGAAAGTGGTAGCATGCTCTCGCCGAGACTCTCAAATCCTTGGAAAATAAGAAGCAAAATAGCAACAGAAAATATACGAATTCCTATCGGCCACTAACAGCTGAAATTGTTTGTCAATTGTAGTTGCTGTACTAATTATGTATAGTGATTTGTTACTTATTAAACCTCAAACTGTAAACTGCAGGGGGCATCAGAGACTCAAATTTCTGACATCTAGCCTCGGAAATGGCACTTTTCGAGGAGGGGGGTACCCACCACCCGATTTAAATTTGGACAGTCAAATTTTGTAAAAAGACCACCCAATTTAAATTTGGACATTTAGTTTTCTGAATTTGACCACCCAATTAATATTTGGCAATATTCGTAAGCAAACGAGGACCACCCCAAAATAAATAGAAAAAGGATGTTTACATTTTTTAATGCAGAAATTTTTGCTTATATAGGATAAATAAAGATAGAAAAAGTCATTTACATGTTTTTTCAACATTTTTTTGGAAGATTCTGCTGGTCAAAAGAAACGCGCCAGAATTCGAAATCCTCAAAAGGTGTGCGATTCATTCACAGATGATATTTACATATAGATACAGATGTTAAAGAAGAGTGAAGGTACTGTATCACTTATGATCTCTGTTTGTAATGTGCATAGTGAGGAACTTGGTTAGTCTAAGGGTTCCCTAAGTTGAGCTAGGGCTAGCCTACAGGAGTGGTACTCAACCTCGAATTGGTATAACCTCGAAGTTGACCTGAAAATACTACAAGCTCTGCACCGTCCTAAATTTATCCTAGGTCATTCAGGGTGTCTTTCTTGACAGTTAAGACTACACTGATCTTTCCTCTTAGCTGTTTTAGGCACAAGTTCGAGGTTGTGAAAATTCGAGGTTAGGTACCCCTCGTTTAGATTTACAACAAGGTAATCTGGAAAAGCATCAAGCATGCCCAGTTTTTTGTAGTGGAGGCAGGATGCCAGGAAGTATGAGAGCAGTAATGGTTACCAAAAAGTGCAGTAATGTATCACAGCTTCCATTTTCCCCTCCCCTAACTGACAGGCTGATTAGCTGTGAGTCAAGAGTTTCTAGAATGTCTCGAAAAGAAAAGTTAAGTAATAACAATGGAGAAATTTGAATATCAGTTTGCCTTAATTCTTATAATTGCAGGCTATTGACTGGCTGTGGCCCACTCATACATAAATCTTGAACTCTTGGGCGTAGTGCCCCAAAGGTATGCCCCAATGTATTGGCATGGTGCTTGTATGTTTGGACACCTTGTCCTGCAGCAATGCCATGGTACCCTCTTAAAATCTGTTTGAATAGCTAATTTCTACTTCAGATTTTCAATTCAACAGATTTTCATGGGGTATCATGCCATTCCTGCAGGGCATACCCCCAAAGTATGAGCATCAAGCCCATACGTTGGGACATGCCTAGACGCTGAGACACCATGCCATAAAAAAATGAGGATTTGTGTGTGACTGCCCTGGCCCCTGCACTTGAAGTTCACTTGCTTCATTCGAGCTTGGCATAGCAAAGGAATTAAAGCTTGATTTCTGCTGTTTGTCATCATAAGCCTGTCTACTAGGCTAGAGGAAATTGGCTGTAGTCGTAGCATAAAAAAACAAACAAAAACAAAATGTATTCCTAAGGAAAGTGAACATTCAGTCAGTATAAAAGTAGTTGCACTTAAGAGTCCATAAGCTAGCTTGAAGGATCTGCAAAGGTTAACATAGCTTTTGTCAGTTTGTCGAGTCCACAGTTGTGTGATAATTTTTATTTAAGTTAGGAATGTGTGAAATTGTTATGGCATCCACTGGGAATATTTCTTGTATTTGTCTGCCAAGTAGCCTACCTGAAGCCCAAACCGGGGCTATCTGGCACTATCTTATCTAGGTATGAATGAGACTCTTCAAATCTCTCAAATTACTCCTCCAGAATGATAAAACATTGTCTTACGCATTTAGGGCTTTCATAAAATCCTGGAAGAATTGCACTTTGTGTACCACTAAGAGATTTATAGAAATATTTGAGCCACCACCTTCAAGTCAAAATATAAGCATCGTGAAAACAGGCAATGGAGATCAACAATGTCAGACAAACAGACAAGAGTTTGTGAACTTGGGAATTCTTACTTCTTAGTTTAAGGAGAGGATGATGCTAATTTACCTACTTCATAGTCAAGCTTGTATTTATTTGTCAGCATAAAAGTAGTTGTACCTTGAAGCTATTAAGAAGAAAGAGTCCATAATTACCTTGATAGGTCAAGAGTAGGTTGTCACCATAAAAATACTTCTAAAACCATACAGCAGCATAAGTTTATTACCTTTTGAAGTTAGCAATTTGG
This sequence comes from Branchinecta lynchi, assembly GCA_023053575.1. Taxonomy (NCBI): domain Eukaryota; kingdom Metazoa; phylum Arthropoda; class Branchiopoda; order Anostraca; family Branchinectidae; genus Branchinecta; species Branchinecta lynchi. The sequence goes on from JAKZAP010000005.1 coordinate 19,708,563, forward strand.
GTCTAACTGGATGCTCTTTCCAGGGCATAGTCAGTGATCAAGAAACATTACCGCCTGGACTAGCACCATCACTAATCAGCGATGGATGCAAAAGTAGGCTATCAGATAGTGTGACTAAGAATGAAAGTCCAAGTTGAAAACAATGAAAATGATGAGGAATATATAGAAGCTCCAAATTGTCTGCAAGAAGGAATAGGTGACGCCCATTCAATCATCAGCCAATGCAGTTTGAAGTCCAAATGGAAAATTTTCCTCTAAAGGATCTACATATGGAAGCTCTAACTTGTCAGCAAGAAGGAGTAGGTGAACCCCATGCAGTAATCATCATTCATTGGACCTTTAGGCCCAGAGCCAATAAGAGCACCTAACCAGGAGTCAAGTTCCAATACTTAAGAATATTTAGTACTTCCAGAAATGTCAAGTCTAAGTGTAGTATAAGAAAGGCAGAGGTTGAGTATTAATTTGCACTCGGTCGATGAAACAGGCGTACAACGGATTTATACTCAGCTTCTAAATACCATCACCACTTTCCCGTGTATCGTCTGGGAAGCCACGAGTTCAAGATTGGTCATGGAAGGCTGCGACACAAGAAAGTGTGTTGGAAATCTTTCGTGTTCATTTCTTTCCAGCATACAGACTGCAAATGGCTATAATATGATAGTGCATTTCATAAAAGAGAGTCAGGTGTGCGACGCATATATGGTCACACAATCTTTGCTTCTAAGTAACAGCGAGGACAGGCCGTTGACGGAACATATAGTGCTGAGATCTTGTGCACTCCTACATTCTTCAGATAATCACAGACCATACAGCTGTATCCAGTCTTGTAGAGCAGGATGACCAAGAATAAAGAGGTAGTTTTGGCAATGTCTGAAGCAGAATAGAAGCATCTCCTTCATCTTTCGACGGAGGGTCGACTTTGACCATGGACCATGCTACAGATTTCAGCACCAGTGACCATGACCTTGGGTACCCGATCGCACTCATCGGTGGCTAGCGAATGTTTAGTTGCCTAAGTAAGGAATCTTCTTGATCTATATCAGTGTGGTCCTAACGTCAAGTGGTCGACGGAACATATGTGCTTTAATAGTCGGACCTGTCTCATGTGAACTTTCATGTCTATCTATCATAAGTGCTTTTGTTGTGCCAAAGTTGCCTTTAGATGCTGCATTGCTTTTACTTTGCATGGTCTTAGTGATGAAAGATTCCTGGTGTAAAATAAAAAGCATCCTTTAAATCAAGCCATATCGCATTTCACTCCCTACAAACGGACAGATGCTTGACTTTATGTTTCAGTTGGTATATTGATGGATAGTATGACATTTAATATTCTGATTGACATGCCTTCATTTGCGGTCAAGCCACTTTGCTCTCATTTGGAAGGATTTTAAAGTTTATCGATGCTTCTGTGACTGGCCCGTTGATTGGTCTTACCGTGATTCTTGCTTGATGTTACTTAACATGCAGCTAAGTATTGAATTTGGTGTTACCTAATTCGTTGAAACACAATTAAATGACCCATTTCAAATCATAATTTGTCTTCCAGACCCAGGTGCGAAGTACGTACTTACTCACTTGTATCCTAGTATGAGGTTACCAGCTGTGCAGCTCTCCCTAGCGAAAGTAGCTGATGAAAAAAGAATTGCCACGAATTTTGCTCTTTCGTAAAGGGCATCAGGAGTTGAAGCCAGGAGCGATTTCACCTGTTTGCGTGCCGGTGGAAACCTTCGATTGGCTCGAGTTTTTTTTGGCGTGCTCAGTGGTGCTAGGTTGGCCTACGCGGGCAAGGTGTTTGTTCGCAGTTTCTTCCAGCCGGGAAGCGTGGTTACGAGCAAAGCCTTCTCCACTTCGTCTTTTCTGTGCAAATTGCCCAGCCGAGGTCAGTCGACGATTCTTGACTAATGAGGCCATACGTCATATTTTTGGGAGGTTTATAAACTTTGAATCCAAGCTGACCATTCAGCTTCTTTCGATTTCGGGACGATCGTTGCCTTATTTCTTTATTGCTGTCTCGGGGGGGGGGGGGGGGAGGAACCCTGAGTTCTTCGTAACTGAACTAGAAATGCAACGCCGGTCTTCTCTCAGACTCCGCATTCCAACCTCAGTGGGTGGATGCTGGATGGTGTGTATTCAAAAGGCAGAATCATTAGGAAACAAGACCAAAGGTTTCGATGGGATCCCAAAATTTTAATATTCGCTCCAGACAAGTCTTGAACGGACTTCTTAAACATTTTTACTTTTAAAATTAGGGACAAATTAAGGCCAATGGTAATAATTGAGAAAGACCAAGTTTGTATTTGACAGTGCAAAACGGATACGCCAGATGAATTTCACCAAGTTCGGTTTTTTTTCAGATATCCATTTTTCGTCTGTCAAATATTCAGATACAGATTCAGCATATGGTTTACTCTATAGCCTACAGTACGTCGTATATCCTTCCATCCTTACTTCTGGCCAATTTTTGGTTTCGGCCGGATCCCGGACAAACTGCTTTTCTGGCAAAAAATTAAAGCTCATAAATGAATTCAGCATGTCTCCTTGCCCCTACATCGAACCTCTGATCTTTTCGTTTAATCTTCAGATTAAACTTCTACTTTTAACAAATTTTCCGGTTTCAGCCGGATTCCGAGAGATATATATGTCCGGTGAGAAAATGATTGTCATATACGAATTCAGCATGTCTTCTTACCCGCAAATCGAAAATCTTATTAAATTTAAAGAAGACTTTTTATTTAAACAAAGTCTCCAGTTTTGGCCGGTTTCCGGCCGAACTAATTGTCTGGCTAGAAATAATTTTCATATTCGGGCTCAGCACGTCTCCTTGCCCCTAAAATGAACATCTAATCAACTTCAGATTAAACTTTTACTTTCCACAAATTTTCCGATTATCGCCGGATTCCGGGTGAACTATTTGTACGGCGAGAAATCTCCAAGAAATGTCTCCTTAACCCTAATTCGACTATTTCATTAGCTTTTAAAAGTATTTGCTCCTCCTTAATTTCAAACCCCTCCCCCACCCCTAAATATCGGGCTACATAGCCCATCTTCGAACTTGACCTGCACTTTGACCTAAAGAGTCCTGATGCCAAGTTTGATCAAAATATCTCAACCCCTTCGAGACATCGTGCTAAAACACGGACAGACCGACAACTTTAGCGATATCATAGGTATCCCTCCACTTAGCGTTTTGGGATCCTAAAAAAACGAATAATATATTCGACTGTCTACCGTACATTGGTATCTAGCTTACCCAATTCCCCATTGAGAAGGTTTTCTGTCCATTTGGGGAACCTTTTGGTATATCTTGGCTAAAATACCACTTTAATTAAGCTCCTTTGGTTGAAATATCACTGAGATTAGGCCATATTGGCTAAAATGTTGTTTAATTTAAGATTATACCCTCATATTCTCAGAAAAGACCACCCAATTGAAATTTGGACCTTTTGATTCTGGCAAAAGACCACCCAATTTAAATTTGGACCTTTTGATTCTGGCAAAAAGACCACCCAATTTAAATTTGGAACCTTTTGATTCTGGCAAAAGACCACCCAATTTAAATTTGGACATTTTCTGAAAAAGGGACCACCCCACGGGGGGTTAATGTCGGAAATTTTAGTCTCTGCTGCCCCCTGGTAAACTGTATACATATAGTGTTTTTGGATCCCAAAACGGAAGTGGAGAGACATCTATGACTTCGTAACGGAAGTGGAGAGACATCTATGACTTCGTAAAAGTTGGCCGGTCACCCGTCTATAAGTACGACAACTCTCGAAGGGAATGCGATGCTTTGTTAAAATTCGGTCTGAAGGTTTTTGGGTCAAAGAACAGGTTAATTTCGTAGATGGGCTCCGTAGCTTTATATTTGGAGATGGGGGTCCAAATTAAGGGTCCAACAAATACTTATGACTTTGTAAACATTCCCCGTCTGTCCGTCCGTCCGTCTGTAACCATGATAACTTTGAGTTCAGTAGCGATCAGGCGCTTGATCAGCAAACATCGCTGTAATCAGATTGTGTAGTTTTTGCGTCCTGTTGGATTTGGATTTACTCGTGGAGACTGGATTTGGCTGTCAGAGTACGGTGACAAATCAAGTTGCAGTACCCCACGTGTCATCGGGCCACCTTTCCAAGGGTGATTGCCACCGCCTTCCGTGGGGCTGCTCCATCTGAGATAAGTCTTTTCTTTTTTGTTATTACCATAGCAATTACTGTCAACGAGCTTTTATGCTTTATGATGTCCAGGATGGACTCCAGAATGACGAGAGATGTTTTGCTCCAGCTTTGCACGGATTTCTACACCCCTGTGGAAATAGCCAAAGCTAAAAGTGACCTGGTTTCGTGCCTTCCTGGGACACTCGTTGCCGCTCTAACGAAAGAGTTTCCTGATTTTGTTTAACTGATTGCACTTCGCCGCTAAGCGTCCCTGAAGTTGGCGCTCAAGTAAACTCAATGCCCGTCCAAATTGTTGGAAGGGGTGGAGATAATCGGCGATCTTACGCAGAGTCGGTACAAGGTGGGGCTCCCAGTGCAGATGCGGAAGGTTTCTTTCCAGTGCGATCCCCAAAAGCAACCTCGACGTGAGGCTAATAGCAAAGCCGGACCTACGACGAAGTCCACTGTGGTTGGGGCCTCTTTCAAGAAGTGCCCCCTTCAATCTACGGCAGCGATTCGTAAGTAAAAATATCTTTGTCTCCAGGTTTGACCCGAACAAAACGGTTACTGAGGTGACAAACTTTTTGTCGAGGTCTCTTCGCTCCAGTGTAGAGTGCCATCAGCTACAGACGAAGTCTGAGTCTTACCGTTCATTTAAAACTGAGCTGCCTAGCATTTACCAGGCTCGAGCTCTATCTCCTGATCTCTGGCCTGCTCGGATCCTTAAATTCTACGAGCCAAGGCCCATAGAGCAGGCTTCTAGCTCCACTGAAAACCAATGAGTGTTATCCGTATCGCTAGCTACAATTTCCACTCGATCAAGTGGAATGTCGAGGCAGTAAAGGCACTTTGTGATGATTCAGATATAGTGTTTTTACAAGAAACCATGCTATTTGATTTTTCACGGCGTATGGTGTTGCAGGCACCAGAGCTAGTGATGGTTTAATAGGAGGTAGATCCAAGGGAGGCCTTGGAATCCTGTGTCGTCAGCAGTTTAAGGGAATGCTGTCTTTTCCATTTCCAGCTGATGACAGACTTCAGCCTGTGGTGGTAACTAATGGTGACAAGCGTATACTGTTCATGAACACTTATATGCCTTTTTACTCGATTGATAATATTCCTGAGTTTACACTATACACTGGAAAGTTAATTTCTTTACTGCAGGAAGACTTTTGTATATTTGTCTCGTTGGGGACTTTAAAACATTGATGCTCTGAAAAAGTCACCATTTTTTGATGAGCTTGATCTGGCCATGAAGGAAATCCTGTGCCTGTTGGATGTTGAATGCCTGAGTTCTACATCCTTTATATACATGAGTCCAGCTGGCTGAACTTTATGGCTGGGTCATGTTGCATGTTCCTTATCTCTAAGGAGTTCTTTGAGCCATGTAAATATTAGATATGATATTTTCGGGTCTGACCATTTTCCCTTAGTTTTCGAGGCTAGGTTCCTTTGTCCAAGCACTGATATCCAGCAGAGGTCGTGTTCTCCTTCCGCTTCTCCCCCCGTGTTGGCTTGGGATAAAACGACTAAAAAGCAATTATATGCTTACCGTGCTGGTGTGGAATCTAGACTTAGGGATCTACAACGTAATTGTCCTGCCCCCTGTGGTGATGGGTCTTGTGGGGATGCTGGTCACCGAGCTAATCTGATAACCCTTTATATTTCAGTAATAACAATCCTTATTGGCAGAGCTTGCGAAAACCTACCCTATGCAGGTAGAGTATCGCATGCAGGCCAAAATAATGTGGTTGCTGGTTGGTCCACATGCGTAAAGGACCAGTATCGGGCATCAAAGCTGGCTTTCCTAGCTTGGCTGTGGCTGGCAAGCACCCTGGTGATGCGGTTGATGCAAGACGTCGGTCGATCAACCGATCGTTTCGAAATGCGTTAAGGTGGTGCAGAAAGAATGTGGAGAGCCTGAAAGCATCCACCCTTGCCAGATCACTACTTCATTGTAAGTTAAAGGAGTTTTGGAACCGTGTTACCCAAAAACTCTGTCCCTAAGCCTGCTGAGACTGTAGGGGGTGTTTCAGGTCCTGCCCAGATTGCTGAGCTTTGGGGAAGGCATTTTGGCGAGGCGTTTTCGTCAGTGCCGTCTGATACTGGTCCGATGGAGCTATCTCTTAGTGCCACCCTTTCTAGAACAAGCAGCTGATAAAATGCGACGATGTTGCCAAGTTGGTGTCTAGGCTGTCTGGTAGTAAAAGTAGTGGACTGGATTGGTTGACTGCTAATCACCTGAAGCGTGCAGGACCGATGCTAGTTTGGATGCTCACCGCTCTGTTTAATGGTTTTCTGGCTCATGGTTTCGTTCCGGATAGTCTAACGGAGGTCTGTCTAGCACCTATCCCCAAATCCTTGGTGCTGGATCTTAGTAGTATTACTGACTATAGACCTATTGCAGGCGGCTGTGATACCTAAGGTTTTTGAAAAATACATGTATGGGATTATCAAACCTCAAATACGGTCATCAGCTTACCAATTTGGCTTCAAGTCAAAGACCTCTACTGAATTTTGTGTATTCGTACTAAAATCGGTGGTGGAATATTTTTGGGCTTTTTCAACCCCCGTATTTGCTTGTTTTATTCACGCAAAGGCTGCATTTGACCGTGTTAACCATGAGAAACTTCTTCGTAAGTTGCATGATAGGGGAGTAGACCCCAGTATTGTACTAACCCTTGCATGTTGGTTTAAAAACCTAAGATTTTATGTGAAATGGGATGGGCTGCTTAGCTCCCCATTTCGTGTCCTAAATGGTGTTAGGCAGGGGGGAGTACTATCCCCACTCCTTTATAACTTATACGTGGATGAATTAAACAGTGCGCTTGCTGATGCAGGGGTAGGTTGTTTTATCCAGGGTAGTTGTTTTAATAACATTAGTTATGCGGATGATTTGGTGGTGATGACTACTATCATTCATGCCCTAAATGAGTTGATGAAAGTTTGTGATATGTTTGCTTCGGCACATGATGTGATATTCAATACGAAAAAAAACCCTTTGCATGGCATTCGTCCCACGTGGCCTGAAGCTGGTTCATCTTCCACCCGTTCTACTGTCTGGCCAGACATTGAAATTCGTGGATATTTTTAAGTACCTTGGATTTATTTTTACGCCAACGCTGAATGATGATCACCATGTTAATGCTTTAGCAAAGTCATTGAGTGCTAGAGGGAATCTTCTTATTCGTAGGTTTGGGCTTGCAATGCGTCTGTCAAGACGTTCCTTTTCAGAATGTACTGTTCCCAACTACATTGTTACTCTCTTGTGACTAGCCAATCTCACAAGCGCGAAAAGACCTTTCGCGTCTTGTATAACAACTCTTTCCGGTGGTTATATGGGTTTAGATGGAACTGTAGTGCTTTTGTTGGTGAAAGAGTCCCTTCTCTCCCTGAAATGCGTCCTTCCTCCATTCTTTCTCTTCAGTCTCGAATTCTGGCGTCGAGCAATCCTCTGCTGGTGATTCTGTGTGGTCCGCAAATGCGCCTGTCTCTGCCTCTGTGGCAAGCATGGGGGAAAGAAATTTACTGTGGGTCTGACCCATCCTGATTCGAGTGGGTTGACCGAATCCGTATATGCAACTTACTTTCTCCCCGGACGCACAGTTCTCCAAGAATTCGGCCAAAGCGGGAAATTTGTTAAAAGTAAAGGTTTTACTTGAGGTTGATTAGTTTTTATACACGGGTACGGACACATGCTGAATATGTGTATACATAGTATTTTCTTTCCGGACATACAGTTCACACCGAATCCGGGCAAAACCTGAAATTTTATAGAAGTGAAGTTTTACTTGAAATAGATTAAGAGGTCCGGTACAGGGGTAAGAAGACGTGCTTAATCCGTATATATAGAGTATCTTCTTTCCGGACATACAGTTTGCCCAGAATCCGGCCAAAACCGGAACATTTGTTGAAAGTTAAAGTTCTATATAATCTGATTAAAGGTCCGATGTCGGGGTAAAGATACATACTGAATCTGAGTATGAAAATTATTTTCTCACCAAACAAATAGTTGGCCCGTAATCCGGCCAGAACCAGAAAACTTGCTAAAAGTGACAGTTCTGTCTGAAGTTAAGCCGTTTGGCTGAATTTTTTTCTCAAGAAAAAACCACTACGGTGTCATTTATGTTTATTTTCAAACGGCTGATTAATGATAAAGAGTAAATGTTTAAGGACTCTTACGAAGGCCAGATCGCTAAAAGCCCCAATTGTCTGGATAAAGTAGATCAACTAATATTAAAAAAAATCTGGGATACCCTCGGAACCTTCGGTCTTGCTTTTAGCAGAGTGTTCACTTACGAACATTCCACTACGGCGACCGCACTAGCTGGTTTTCAGTTTTCACCATTTCTTTTATAACTCGTGAACAAGAGATATCAAGTTTACATTTGTGCCTTTCAGGGGTGCGCCCCGAGAGCCATCTGATTCAGGGGCGACGGGGACCAAATTGTCCCGTAACTTGAGTTCGAAACTTGACCACGCTTGGAATTTGGAAGAAAAAAATTCGTGTTGCCTACTTACAGGTCTTAGGGTCTTTTACAGGTCCTAGTCGCCTGGTACAGCCCTTTGGAATTGCATTTCCCCACCCTCCCTGATCATGGACAAGTAAGCCCAGATTGCGCATGAGCTAAGATTGTGAACAGTGAAAGGTATCAAATCAAATTTGATATGCTTGTTGAGATTGGAGGTTTGATGTGCGTTTAGGGGATCTCGAACCTCCACCTACCACCACCCTTCCGGTTCAATCGACAGTTCATAGTCTGCTAACTATTAAAGGTGTCAATTCGAAATTTGATATATGATTGTTGGCATTGGCGTCTAGATTCGCCTCTTAGGGGTCCCTCCCCCCTCCCACCCCATCCCCGTTCCACGGCAAACTAGCTTTTAGAGTTGCAACTCCTCCAACCTCCCTGTCCTTGTGAAACTGGGTCATAAACTCTGCGTACTAGAAACTAAAAGCACTAGCAAAATATCAAAAAGTTACCTTTCGAGCCCCCCCCCCCCCCCCCCCCCCGATTCGTGGACAAACGGGCACACTACGATCAGTAGCTCGGATTTAGCAACATAACAACTGTTTGGGTTAGAACGACGATACCCATTGTATTTTTGATGCCGATTAGGGATCAACTGGGCCTCTCACTCCTCTCTCCTTGTTTCATGGGTAAGTGATCCTAAGAACCAAAGCTGACTTTTTACTGGATCTCGCCGCACGAGTGTTTTGGAAATGTTAAGACAAGACTTGGTACAAAAATATGCTTGCTCACGTTCCATTCAGACAGGTGTAAGTTATTGGCAAATATCCGCGCCTATAATACATATACAAGAGCTCTGCCTATTATCCTATTACATATCCTATCTATCTCCTATGAATGTCGTACTAATGTAAAACGAAATTGATTACTAACCTGATATAATGGTCTTACTGACGACAATGAACACAACAGAAGCATTATAGAATACTGAAACACTGAAACTTGCACCATCCATACGTCGGAAAGCTGAATTTGGCCATCTCACCTCCTGAGTCCTGACCGGTGAGCCACACTAAAGGGGTGGAAGCCAGCGTTTGCCATTTAAGGAGATACTCAACCTGCTCACTGAATCTGGCTGATATTTGCTCACTGAATCCTGCTCCATATTGTACATTTACATTACTGGTACATTGCACGATTTTTCTTTATCTCCCATATAATTTACTTTCGATTGTTTTAATGTCGTTTAAGACGTGTGCACTACTGGTCGCCCTTTAGCCGACCTTCAACTTTTACAGATTTTTCATCATAACGAAGGAGGAAGTACGATTGTGGCTATGGATATGTGCCTTTCAGGGAGTCTCATATGCCCTTTATCAATCAGGCCCAGAGAAAATTAAACAAGGACTGCCAAACTTCATAGCTTGAACAAGAGCTGGAAGCTCATTGCAAGGCTGGGTCAGATGGAAGTGATGGTCAAAAGTATTTTCTTCACTTTTCGGTTAAGATTGCAAGGCTGAGTCAAAGGATTGAAGTGTCAAAAGTTTTTTTTTACTTTTCGGTTAAAGCGGGCCACAAAAAATGGTATTTTTACCATATACACAATGCTAACCATCCCTACTGTCACTATGAATGTTCAAAACCACTAAAAACACCGTAAAACAATGAGCAAATAAAAAAAAACACCAAATTTCCTAGGTTTGAATTCTCAGCCGATTATCCCGGACAGCTTTTATGGCACGTAGAGAGCCAAGGGTCAAAATAATAATTTCCATAGAATGATCCAGCTGTTTATTACAAGTACAAATAAATTAAAAAACCAAGACCAGTGTGGTACCTCTGAAGACATACAAAAATTATCGGTTAGGTCTTATAATTCTTTGCTAATCAATCCTGAAAAATCTCGTCATCTAGAAAAGAAGAATTTCGGCGTGGGTTTTTTCTCGAGCCGAAACAGCAACCCGGCAATCGCGTTCAATTCAAAATAAACCTGTGGCATGCGATTACTAAGAAAATGTAAACTGAATGTTTGGATTAGGACTTTAAGATGCGCACTTTAAGGGTCCTAAAAATTAATTTCTAAGCAAAATCCTTGAGGTAAAAAGGATCATGGTTCTTTAGTTCACTTTAGTTCACAGTTCTTTAAGGGACGGTCAGATCGGAGAAGTGACGATGTCTAAGCCAATGACGTCAAGTTTCTAATGCTCCAGCAGTTTTATCGTCCTAGTACATCTGGAGGTATCTTAACTCACGATCACCGGAATTCCAGACCCCCTCGGTACTCGAATCCGGTCCAATTCTGTCACAGATGCAAATAGGACTTGTGCTTGTACTTCCCACCAAGCTTCATCCTGATCGCTCCGCTCTATGCGTGTCACAAGATTTCCGGTTCTCACCTCTGACCCCCCCCCCCCTCAGTTCATCGGATCCAGGCCGGACTTGAAATGGGACATCTGAGACATGAGGTCTTTCAAGATATCAAGTTTCATTTAAGTTCCGATAACCCGTCCAAAAGCTATGCATGCCACTAATTTCCGGATTCCGCCGTCTCCCCCTCCCCCCACGATGGTCGGATCGGACGAACTACTGTTTCCAAGTTAATCTGGTCGGGTCCATGATACGCCTGCCAAGTTTTATCGTCCTAGCCCACCCGGAAGTACATTAACTACGGATCGCCGGAATCCCCCTCCAACTCCCCCCACAGTGTCCGAATTCGGTCCAGTCCTGTCAGTTATTTATCCCGAGCTTGTGTTTGTTCGTCCTACCAAGTTTCATCCCGATCGCTCCCCTCTGAGAGTTTCACACGATTTCCGGTTCCCCTTCCCGACTCCCCCCAGATTCATCGGATCCGACCCGGACATGAAAAAAGAGACATCTGAGACACGAGCTTTCCGACCGACAGACCGACGGAAATGTGATCGGTATATGGCACTTGGCCGGAAGGCAAATGCCATAAAAACATTAGGAGCAGGTCAAAGAAACTAGTTTCTGCTAGTTAATTTGCTATGGTCGTTCTGGTTAGCTGATTATACTCCAGGAGAAAATGAGGAACACAGTGATAAAACAAACGAAATGATTAATTATTCCAAGAATTTTTTTGCAGTCCCTGCCTAAAGGAATCATTCACAAGTCAGGTTTGCCCCTTAAGGACGATGTTCCCTACTGGAGTAAGCACACTAATACAGGTACAGTAGAAGACATACCTTCGATTTGATGCTCTTGCGAATTAACTGAGAACGACGTTCCCTCGCAAGGATCTGCTGACTCATCGTTATGGCTATCATTGTAGTCTGCAGACAAACCCGTCTGAAAAAGAATGGAAATCGGAGGAGCAATTTCGTAGAAACCCAGACACGGATGTTCCCTCTCGGCTCTCAGAGCTTCGGTTATCCATTGCAGTTATTTAACTTCTGATCTGTTTTAACTGTCCTATATTCATAGGCTTTTATTCAAACAATGTTTACACGGATACGTCAGCTCTGATTTTTCATCAGCGATATTTCGGCCCTTCTTGGCAAGGGTCCTCGTCAGGCTGTCAATCTTCTTGTTCAACTTCGGGGAAGGAAACAAACCTGTAAACAAACCCAAACCGGTTACAGGTTTGTTTCCTTCCCCGAAGTTGAACAAGAAGATTGACAGCCTGACGAGGACCCTTGCCAAGAAGGGCCGAAATATCGCTGATGAAAAATCAGAGCTGACGTATCCGTGTAAACATTGTTTGAATAAATGTTTCAAAGTCACCTTGGGCTCAAAGAATATTTATTCATAGGCTTGCTAGTAATATCTCTTCCCAGACGGTGCTCTTTACTTCGCCATAGGCTTGTAGTGCTATCAGCTATACCCCCAGTAAAAACCTGTGTCAAAATTGAAATCCGGCATTACAATTATTACTGAACGTGTCTGAAAGCTCCGAAACGAAGGAAAAGGCTGAATTAATTCAGCATTTTATGCAGCATTTCGCTTTCGGACAAGAATGCTAAATTTTATGCTGAATTTCAAGAAGAAACTGGGGAGTACGGCGATTTTCTCAGTGTTTTCGGTGGCAAACATTCCAAATTCAAAATAAAAACTGACAATTCGGCAAACATTCCAAATTCTAAGACAACTGTCGATCATGGCCAACGAAGAAAGGAAAGATAAGAAGCTTGGATATCAGTAACTGATCCATTTTGTCAGCGTTATACAGTTAATTCTTTTTTCTTCTTCTTCTTCCTGACTTATATTTTGGTATTCTGGAAGTGTCAGAGAAGAAAAAAGGTAACTGCTTTCGGACAAAAAGAAAAAGAAAATGCAGTATTAATGCAGCATTTACAGCGCCAAAAAGCTTTCGGACACATTCACTGTCTTCGTTATGCCCCGGGTCAACTATGGACATACCTGCTCGTAAATCGTTTTTTAAAGCGTGTTCCACCGTTGTAACAATGGTAACTATTAGTTACTATTTCCGTTCCAACCTCACGAAAAGTTACTACGCTGACCGTTCCAATCTTCTCGAAGTAGCAACTAATAGCAACTTTTTGCTTACCATGCTCGGTGATTGGCTGGATTACCCCGTGGAGTGATATTTTGGCAAAAAAAGAAAATACGTTCCAGTCTACAGTAAGTAGGGTGGAACACGCTCTTAGACGTTTCTAAGAATGGTTTTTAAGACGTTTAAGACGATCCTCTCTTATCGGTGGTTCACAACAAATTGAAAACAGGAGACAGATTATTCAATTCCAAGATTTTATGAACGGGTGAGAGAGTAACGTCTAAAAACTGCCAAAAAACGGTCTTAAAAATTCATTTACAAACAGATGTGTCCATAGTGGGGCGCGGGCATTAGTGAAAAGCACAGAAACATATTGCCCGAACTAGCACCGATGACAGGACGGACGCGGCACCAAAACCTCTAGGTGCCTGAAAGGTATGACAAACCGAATTGGTACAAACCAAAACCGAATACAAAAAAGAATTCAAGTACCGGTTGAATTCTTTTGAACATTATTTTACAGACAAAAATTACAAGCAAACTGGACAAAGCAAGGGACTTTTTTTGCATATACCAAAGTTATTTTAGCTCATTAACTGTAATGGTCGACATATTTAATGCCAACTTGACGCTACGAGTCGGATCAATAAAACACTTCTACGTATATATTTTAGAGTGCAAAACGGATACGTAAGCTGAATTTTATTAGAGGTACATTTCTACCGTTCTTGGCAAGGGTCTTCTTCAGGCTCACAACCTAGAAACGAAAACGATGTCGGAAAGACAGATATTTGAACATCAAATAAGAGTTATAGGTGTGCCAGTAAACGTTAAGCCCTACAAAATTCCATACCATGTCAGAGATTGTCTGAAAACTAAGCTCGAATCAATGTATGACCAAGGCATCTTAAAGGAGAGCAACAACCCCTGGAATTTGACCCTTGCCAAGAAGGGCCAAAATATAGCTCTAATAAAATTGAGCTGACGTATCCGTTTTGCACTATCAAAATGTGATTCACAGTCAGCTTGGGCTGAAGGAATATTTACGCTTATACGTAATTCTTCACATTTTCTACAAAAATTCATGTTTCTGGTCTAATTCTAGACATTCCCTATTTATTAACTTCCTTACCACGTCAGGATCTTCAAAGTTGGTGAAGTCCGAGTCTTTGACATCTTCCAACATAGACTCGGTAGGGTCTGCTTCTAAATCAACTACTTCTGTTTCTTCTTCTTTCACAAGAACAGTTGCACGGGTATCCTGGAATCCAAAAGTGAGTCACATCTCTCTAACAGTAAAACCACAATTCTTACTTTCAAAGACAGAAGCTAAGAGTGATACTGGTATGTAGGGGACATCGAAGGGGTGAGGAATATAGCCATTACTTCGTCCCAAGAAAGTTTAAGCACAGACGAAGAAAGCGCAGGTTAACTCACTGGAAGAGGTAACCAAGCAGCTGGCCTATGACTGTGACCAGATGAAGCTAGGCATAAATGTAGAAAAAAGCGTCGCCGTAAGAATTAACTTCACAAAACAAACTCCTCCTCCCTTCGAAGACGAGACACAATTCCTTGTGGCCAGCTCTGCGAAAATTCTGGTCTTCACTATTAAAGCAACCTAAAATGGGATGACCATGTAAAAAACCTCGTAAAAAACGGGTCATTCTGCTCAAATCCTTTGCAAGCATCAACAGATTTGGTCTCTCTACAGGTGATCTTGTCATCTGCTATAAAACTTACGTCCGACCTGTGATGGAGTACGCCTGTGCCGTATGGCACGCTGGACTAACAGTTCAGCGAAGTGAGAAGTTGGAAGGGATTCAGAAGAGAGCTTGCTGTATCATTCTTGGACAGAAATACGAGTCCTATGAAGAAAGCCTAAAGACATTGCGTCTGCAAACCCTCTCTGATAGGAGATACGGGCTCCTAGTGAAATTTGGCAAAAAAATGTCTGGCCCCGGATGTGCACCGGTCCATTTTACCCCCTGTGACTACAAATCTGTAAGTTAAGGCAACCCGTAACACATATGTAGCACGTAAAATCAACGGAGCGTTATCTAAAGTCATTTGTTCCCTATTTTGTAAATTTTTTTAACGGATCGGAGTTATGAATTTTAAACTGACATGTTCTGTAAATGTGTTTGTTATCGGATTGTGTTTTAAAATTGTAACATATATGTGATTATTCATGACTATGTCGAACATGTATGACGATCCACCACTATTTTTGTTAAAAGATATCATGGACATAAACGAATTTGAATTTGAGTAATCTGGGCAAAGATAACTGCAATTAGTTAAACTACAGCTGCTCGGAGGCTGCTGCACCCGCGGTACTGCATGTTTGTACATTTTGTACTTTAGGATCCTTTCTGGTTAGAATAATTGCTAGCTTCTAAACCACTAGGATTAAAGTAAATATCATGGAAAATGTTCTACTATGGAGTCCCAAAGAGTATCCTCTTAAGGCTAATTTTGTTTCTCGTCATAAATCTTCTGCCATGAGCCCATGATCCAACCGCCTTCCTGCCCATTGCCCAATGCGTCTGCTAATGCAGTAAATCTATTGTGTCTTTTCGTGTTTCGTTGTGTGTTTCTTATTTTGCGTTCATTTATCTTTTGCTGTTGTTGTAAGATTAAGTGTACTTAATCTTATTGTTATTGTTACGCGTTCATTTTCTTTTTTTTATGTGCTGTGCAAATGCCTTATTACTAGGCTGCATGTAATAAATTCATTCATTCATTAATTCATTTATGGTCAGGACTTAGCAAAAAGGCATTCAAATCATTGGAAATGCGTTGATGAACCGTCGCTACGGATGCTCCAAAGGTACCACTAGCAAAGCAGGGAACACACTACACATTATTTATGACATCCGGCGAACACTTCCATGGACATGGAGAAGTCGGTCACATTAAGATTTTATAAGTAGTGAACTGAAGAACAAAGAAGCTCCTGAGCCGAGATTTGAAAATAGGATCCTCCGCTTACACTGCGATCGCTGTAACAATTGAGCTACCAAGGGGCTTATGAACATAGTTCACGGAAGATATGGATAGCTCTTACATAGATGTCGTTTTATACCAGGGACTTGTACCATAACAAATAAATAATAGGCTACTGTAACAAACTTTTGATCTGAATTTAGACGTCAACGACTCCAATGTCGGGGCCTCGTAGACATACCATTTGGCGGGACGTCATGGGTGAAAACCAAATAAAACCAAAGATATAATTTTGATGAGGGAATGAAAATATTTTACAAGAATACACTTTATAAGTGAAAAACAAAAATGCTCCTCAGCCGGGATTTGAACCCCTGACCCTCCGCTTACAAGGCGACCACACTACCAATTGAGCTACCACGGGGCTTGTGAACATAGTTCGCAAGCCACCACAGTAGTCAGATAGAAGCTGGCCATAGGAAGGCCATACTTTTTGGTCTTTTTCTGGCCATATTTGTGGTTTTCACCGTGAGATGCTGGTCTGTCTTCGAAGCTCTGCAATTCGAGTCCTAGACTTCTCAATAAATTGAATTAAATTTTGTTTTTCTAATTTATTTGTCACAGTGCAGGTCCCTTGTATAAAATGCCATATATGTAATATCGGTCACCTTAAGCTGCTCTTTTTTCTAAAATCCCGCTGGATTCTTCTTCTCAATAACATGCAGAGGCGTCAGGACTGGGAGGGGGGACGCCCCTCCCATAATGTTTGTCAGTCGGTAAAAAAATAACCGAGTCGGCGCCAAGCGCCCCGAATTTTCCTCAAAACAGTTGATTTTTTTCATGAAAACAGTCGGTTTTTCTGAAATAAGTTATTTTTAGTCAAAAAAGGTGTTTTTTCTGAAAATCGATCACCTTTTTTTCAGAACTGTCATTTTTTTTTCTTGAAAACAGTCGTTTTTCTGCAAAAACAGTCGGTAAAATTTACCAGCCAGTCGATAAATGCCTTGCCCCCCCCCCCAAACTTTTGATTACATGGCTGTGGGTCCAGCTGGTGTCGACCACTTTCTGCCCTCTTTGTGCCGTTCTAACACATTCGGGACTCTTGGTTAATTCTTTTTTGGGTAAGAAAGGTGGTGGTCTCGCGGAAAGGTTTTGTTCTTCGGTTACATTTAGCATGACAGGCAATGCTGTTAAGAAGGACTTGGTTTCTTACACACAGTTGGTGGATATTGCCAGGGGCTCACGTATGTCGTTGGCCAGTCGGTAGAAAATAACCCAGTTGGCGCGAAGCGCCACGATTTTTCGTAAAAACATTCGATTCTTGGAAACAGTCGATTTTTCTACAAAAACAGTCGGCAAAATGACCTGCCAGTCGGTAAATACCTTCCCCCCCCCCCACCAAATATTTTGGCCAGTAGCGCCTCTGGATTTTGCAACAACGTCTCTTAGTGTTTGGAACTCGAATAACACATTATGTTGTTCTCCTCTTCCAGTTGGCAAAATCTTGCAAATTGGGAGTGTGATGCAGTTCCCAAGGGAAAGTGTTCGGCTGAGTAGAAGGGTTGACGGTATGACGTCGCGGCCAGTTCATCCGCGACTTTATTCTGCGTAATACTTTCGTGACTGGGCACAAACAGGAAAACTAATTCGATCCTCTGTTTTAAGGTTCATTTGAGGCTCAGGTTCATTTCATTTGAGGCTCTCTAAAAGTAGTTTCAAAGTATGATGTTTCCTCTTTAAGTCTTATCCACAACTACCGAGCTTTTAGGAGTATCGCTGTTCTGTTTGGCACTTCGGACCAACCTTCCGGCAGCCTACTTAGTTAGCCCACTTTACCAGTTGTCAAAAACCTAGGCATGATATCGGAGATTGGATCACTCAATACTTCTTGATACAATTCCTCACTTCTTCTCAACCTCGCCGAGGGGCAGCACCTTTCACCTGGTAGTGCAATTATCGGATTTAGTCGTAAAGCACGCGTTCCAGTATTTGATGTGTTGATGAAGAACATCTCGGTAATTCTGTCGATTGTTCATTTAACACCATATTATCTGATTTGTATGTACTTATTTGAGTATTTGACAAAATTTTCGGCCTTTGCGCAGTTCAAAATATTTGAAATATGAAATTCCCTAGCAAGCAATCCGGACACCTTTGGGTAACTCCCAAGCCCAAGCCCCATCACCTCTCCCTCCATTAGTCCAGACAAATTGGTCTTCTCGTCGTCTAACCTAAAGGACATCTTCTGTCCTGCAGCGAGACATGAGTCGCATTTCATGTCACCTATCTACCAAGGCCTTGGTCCATTTTCACCTTTGTGCACCAAGCGCTTACTCCTCCCTGATCTCTTGGCCGTTTCGGACCAATCCATTTGTCCTTTCTGCCCAGGCCTGCGGAGAAAGTTGACCAATCTGCCGAGGCTAACAAGACAAGTCACCTCTCGATCAAAAAAGCAGAAAGGGCAGAGGACTCGGGAGAGAGGCTTGTGATCTCAAAAAGCAACAATGGCATGCTCACCGTTGCCAAAGTGCTCACACGTCACCTATCAGAGTGCTTGAACCAATCAGTTCATAAAGTCAGAACAACGAGAAGTCGAGACAAAGAAAGTATCTTTCAGATCCCTCGACGATGATGCTATTAACACTTTTGAGCAAGACCTTGGCAAACACGACTGGAGAGAGCTTTACCATAGGAAAGAAGCAGAATCAATGACAGAACTTTTCTGTAATCATGTGAACAAACAATTTGAAGTTTATTTCCCGATAAAAAACATTTTGGTAAAACCAAATGTCAAACCGTGGATACCCACCGAGATTAAAAATCTTATATCTTAAATAGAAAAGTGCTATCTGAATGGCGAAAAAGACCGAGCAATAAAAATAAGAAACCTTATTGTTCGAAAAATCAAGGCGAGTCGAAAGTCACACGGCGCAGCTACAGAAAGAAAACTGGCCAAGTCTGACCCCAAAAAGTTTCACTCTACTGTACAAAAAATGATGGGCAGGGAGAAACAAAAAACTGAACTTAGAGATGAGGACGGAGAACGTTTATCAGCTGGAGAAATCAACCGACACTTCACAACGATTTGTAGAAAGCACCCCCTCCTTAAAGAGCTTCCCGAACTCCCACCATTTTCCGAAATTTCAGTGGTCGAAGTAGATCAAATCAAAGAAGCATTCTCGAAGCTGGACGCAACTAAGTCTTGATATCCGGGAGATATTCTAATTCGGCTCATCAAGTACTGCTGTGAGGAAATCGCTGCCCCTTTTACCGCTGTGGTCAACTAGTGCCTTGTTGAGGGGGTTTTCCAAAGAGGTTCAAGACAGCTATCATCACCCCTATTCCGAAGAAGACCTCCCCAAAGTCAGTAAATGATCTTCGGCCCATATCGAAGACGTCTACTTTTTCAAAGGTGTTGGAGAGCTTTATGTTCAAAAGGATGCGCAGTGACATCTCCGACAACATCAATTCTCGACAATATGGCTTTCGACCAGGCTGCAGTACTGTACATTATCTTGTTCGGTTCATCCAAGATATGCTCAAGCATCTTAAAATTATGGCGCCTTCGTCGATTGCCTCATAGCCGATTTCATCAAGGCTTTCGACTACCTTGAAGATCCCAAAGTCACTAAAGAATCAACAACTATGGGAGCAAGCGCTATTGTATGCTGGCAAGCTTCCTCTCGGAACGGTTGCAACGCGTCGTACTCCAAAACGGAGAAGTTTCAGAGCTCTTAAATATAACTTGTGGAACACCTCAAGGAACGAGGCTCGGTCCCCAACAGATTACTTAAAGAGCTCAGGAACAGGTATAAATTCGCAGATGACCTATCTTTGTCTGTTTTTCGTCTTCTGTCTAACTCAGACACCATGGACCCTGTACTTAGAGTACTGACGCAATTGAAATCAGAAGCGGAAGCAGTCAAACTAGGCATAAGCGAAGAAAAAAGCATACTGTGCCGAGACAAGTTTCCTGAAAAGGAACATCCCCGAACTGCCAGCATGCAAACTCTCTTCCTCGCAAGCATCAAGATCCTTGGTCTACACATTGACAACGATCTCCGATGGCATACTCACGTAAATCACCTTATAACAAAGGTAGCTGGTCTACTAAAATCTTTCACCTGTTTACGAAGGTTAGGCTTCAGCAGAAAGGCCCTCCTAAACTGCTATAAATTGTATGTTCGACCATTAATGGAGTATGCATGCGCGGTGTGGCACAGTTCTATCTCTACAACCAAACTCAAAGGATAGAACAAATCGAAAAACGTGCATGCAAAATAATCCTTGGGACTGACTACAAAGACTATGAGAAGAGTCTAGAAACGCCGGACATAACAACACTATGCCGGCAAGAGCTAGTCATGAGCTTTGGCAGACAGATACTGGCATCTGATCTACATAGGGACATCCTTCCAGAATATAAGCAACATCGGCCAGCGAAACAAATTTACTTCAAACGGGGAAACAAATCTCATGGCCATTCGTCGGAACGATTCCTCAAGTCTTTTGTGCCATATTTTACCGAACATTTCAAAGCTATTTAAAAGAAGTTGTCCCCTATTTCTTTTCAGCCCGTTTCTTTATTTTTGTTGTGACATAAATAGTTTGACCATTGCATCTTTTTATCTCAATCATTTTTTGTTAAAATACTAGAATAGTAGTGACACTTATGACGAATTATTTCTGTACTTGTAATTTTCATTCGCGTTCTATTTTGATGAACTGTATTTTAAACCGTGGATTGTATAATAATAGTGACACTTGTGACTAATTATTTTTGTACTTGTCATTTTTATTCACGTTCGTACTTTGACGAATTGTATTATAAACCGTGAATAGTATATGTAAATCATAGGTTACCATTGTAAATTTATCCATTGGTTGATCTTTTTATTTGTAATGACATGTCCAGCACTATTTTTTGTTTGTAAAATTATTTATGGATAAATAAACCGAATTGTAATTGTACCTCTGTACTACTGAAATAAGCAACTGCAACGCTTAAAGATGGAGCAAACTTGAGAACCTTGCGGAATGATGGAATGACTTTCACATTCTTTGCCAATAACTTTCCACTCGGATAAACACTGGAAGTTTTCCAGATTCGTGCGAACTGGAAACATTAGGCAGTACTCTACTTACGTAGCATTCTACAACTGTGTCTTCTTCAGCAATCCTCCTGACATCTCCAGTGATTTCTTGTTTTAGCTGAGCCACTTCATTACCACTGTCACATTTTCTCCTCTTGGCTGTCAAGCCTTCAGGATCTTTTCCATCCACATGACTTGAAACTCGAGACTTCTTTGGAACAGGCGCCTCATTCACCCCAGCCTGTTCATCCTTCTCTCCTAGTCCTTTGACTTTTAGGATCTCACCAAGCTTTACCAAGGAAGCCAGCTGTTCCTGAGCAACAGTTACTTGTCCTGTATACACAAAAGTTATAATTGCTGTGAGATCTTGCAGTTTAACATTGTGCATAGCTATGACCGGGTTTGGCTGATTAAGGTCTGTGAGCAAATTCTGGAAGTACTGGCTGGAAGCTGATAATATGAGTCGATGGCAGCGGATTAAAGTCCCTTCACAGAAGAGGGTGACATCTGCAAATTGTTCATTTCCAAGAAGCTGTGAAAAAGTTCCTTTGCATACTTCTATGAACTTCTCCCACTTTAAGCAGAACCCGTTTTCATCCATTGTATACGCAGGAGACAACAAAAGGGAAATCTGTAAATGAAAAAGTTAGAAGCCTATGCTAAAAATCTAGCCTTTAGTCCGATGCACTGAAAAATAAGTACAAGACAAGTACAGACTGCCCTTTGAGAATGCATGGTAGCATGGTATATTATTAGTTTGGTAGAAAAATAACCTAATTAAGTAAGGTAGACTATAGTAGTTTTCTCTGAAACCCATCTATTCTCATGTTCCAGTTAAACAGAAGACCACAGTTTTCCTATACATTTCACAAAATTAGCATAACAGCCGAACTAAAATACCTATTTTCTTTTATGAACTAGAGAAAGTAGTGAATAGGATAGCAAAATCTGTTGAGGCTGTAAGGTGTTGCTCTGGTTTTCCCTGCTGCATCATGTACCCCAAACACAGGTTTTCAAATTTGCTGATATCATACTGACAATTTATTATTTCACCAATAACCATGGGTCAGCATTACCAAGTGGTTGGCTTGCAGTAGAGATGTGGTAATTGGTGCTTTGGATGTTGCCAAACCTCAAAGTAAAAGAATATGACTAGATAATTATTTCTGTGTGGTCCAGCTATGCTTCTTTGAACTCCTCTCTAAATTTTTCCCTACCTTTGTTTTGTTTCTTGCTTATAACAAACTTCAAATCAGCTAACAGCCAAATGCTTGAGTAGTAATTTAGCATATATCTTGTCACTATACTATTCTGCTTTGTACTTTCTTGAATTTTAAAATTAAAGCTGTAGTAAAACTGTTTGGGTGAATTTTGCAGTGCATGTTGCCTGGGATGGTGGTTAATTTAATTTTATTTATTTATCACCCACACAATACATGAAGTAAATATGGTGGAGTAGGTCACCAACAACTGTTCACTATTAGGTAATGTGTAGTGATTAGGTAATAGTGAATAAGCATATTGGCTACTTTACTGAGCACAAAGAATAATGTCAGTGAAATTAAACCATTATTTTTTTTATTTTTTTTACTCAAAAGACAAAATATGCTCTTGTAATTGCCAGCTTACAGCACCCAAAGTGATGCAGCAGTTTTTCATTACATCCAGGTTCATACCAAGTATCCTAGCTCAAGTAAAAGAAAGAACATTAATACAAAAAAAATATGAAAGGAAAATAGTTTCATTTCCTTCTCGATGCCAAAATAAACCTGATTAAACTAAATCTAAACTGACAATTTCTTTTCAAACAGATTTCTACGGGGATATTGTGCCCTTGTTCCAGAGCATAGTGTCCCAACATATGAGCAATTATGTTATGCTCACAGATTGGGGCATGCCCTGATGCTGAAGCATCATGTCTAAAAAAAAGAGGATTTGTGTGGTGTGGACTTGCCTCCCAAAATTTAGCCTAGGGTACCAAAGCAGTATCCAATCACATACAGTAAGCCAAGTTGTTTTGGGATCCCAAAACGTATGTAGCGATACCTATGACATAGCAAAAGTTGTCTGTTCAGTTCAGTTCAGTTTTCAGTTTCAATTTCTATTAAAATCAAAATATAGGAACAAAATAAATTTTGACCCATACAAAGCTCCATGGCCCTCCAGCTCCATGTGTGCACTATAACTCTCGAAGGGAATGAGATATTCTGATGAAACCTGGTGTGAGGATTCTTTGGCTCAAGAGTAAGGTCGAGTTCATAGGCTCTGTAGCCCTATATTTAGGGGTTGGGGAGGGGGTTTCAAATTAATAGGAACAAAAATATTTTTTAAAAGCTATTGAGATAGTTCATTTAGGGGTAGGGAGACATGCTGAACCCTAAATGCAAGTTGTTTTCTTGCTGGAAAAGTAGTTCACCTGGAATAAGGCGAAAACTGGACACAAAATATGTCGACCAGTTTTCGGCTACAGCATTCCTACCATTTACTCTCAAACTAGTATAGCTCTACGCATGGATGCCAGCATTCATTTGTTTATTCTGTCTAACATCGGAGAGATCTTGTGTAATCAAAGGTTGAAGTGGTTGATATATAATGTTCAAACAAGGAAATATCAAGCGAGGATCTTGTTCAATGAGGATTCACTGGTAAAGTACAGGTCAAGTTCGTAGATGGGTCCTTTAGTCTTATATTTAGCAGCAGAGGATGGGTTTAAAATTTTCGGTAAAAACATGTTTTTTATAAGCTAAAAGATATTGATTGAGGGGGTAAAGAGGTCCGCTGAGTCCATATGTGAACTTAATTTTCTTGCTGGACAAATGGTTCATCACAAATTCTGCTGAAACTGGAAATTTGGTTGAAGCTCAAAGTTGTTTCTGAAATCGATCAGAGATTCAGTATCCGGGCAAGGAGAACGCTGAATCCATGAACTTTATTTTAACAGCTAAAATATTCAACGAATCTAACGAAGACTGAATCGCGAAGAGATGACCCAATAGTTTGAATCAAACGTTAGATTTTGGGATCCCACCGGAACCTTTGGTCTTGTTCTAGTTGAGGCCCTAGATTGCCATCTAATAACTAATCACTATTTTTTTTTGGGGGGGGGGGGGAGAATGCTAAACTTTAAAAACCCTAAACTATGTAGGGTATGTACTGGTTCTAGGCCATTAATGCCTCTTTCTGATCAAGAGCATAATCACTGGTTATCAAAAAATTGCTGATTAGGTCAGATACTAATCTGCCTGCTGCTGGGTTGGTTTACTGGTTGTTGAGGTGGTCAGCATAGTACTGGTTAGACATGTTGGTAAACCTGGACATAGACTGATTTTTTACAAGCAAGCTAGAGTAAAGTCTTCCAGTTTTTCTTGAGAGCATATGCTAAGGGGCAAGGGGTGTATTCAATTTCAGGTGAACCATAGAGAGATTCCACCCTACCCAATAAAAAGAGATATTGGTAGGCTACATCATCATCATGGGATCGTAACAGCAAAATTTAACATTGGGAGGTATAGGACTTTCAACTTTGAAATTAAATACTAACGTTTTATTATCATTCTGAGCCAAGGACTTGCTGGAAATGTTATTGGGCTACTTCTTAACCATAAAATTCTATTTTTGCAAAAGAGTTTTGATAGAAGTAGGAGCTTGAAGGCTTCAAAGTTTGAACACAAAAACAGAGTCTCCAATCCTATTGGTATGTGATGATTCGGATTTGAAAAATGTGTCATAATTGACCAATAGGACGAGACTCCGTCTTTGTTTACAAACTTTGACGCCTTCAAACTCTTACTTCCATGGAAACTCTTTTGCAAAAATACAATTGTACGGTTAAGAAGTAGCACAATAACATTTCCAGCAAGTCACTGGCTCAGAATGATAATAAAACGTTAATAATTTAATTTCAAAGTTGAAAGTACTATACCTCCCAATGTTAAATTTTGTTGTTACAATCCCATGATGATGATGTATCAATATCTGTTTTTATTGGGTAGGGTGCAATCTGTACTTCCTAGTGTTACAATTGTTTGTTCCGATCCTGTCCGTTTTCGTTGGATATGGTGCAATCTCTCTATACACACAATATATACAAAATTAAAAGATGTTAACGCCAAAAGATTGATTTAGAGGTTGGTTACTAGTTTGGTAGCCTACTCTAACTTATTATTTGACATTTCCATCATAAAAAAGGAAGTTAGTCTAGCTTAATATTTACACAAGTGTAAGTAAATCTGTCCCAGTCTAGCTAGGCTCTACAGGGTTGAAGGCGCGGGGCATTAACCATCTGCGTCATTCCATAAAAGTCTTCCTTCCTTCAAATGACTGGCACTTGAAATGGACTTGTACATATATTTGAAACATGAACTCAAAAACAAAAGACAAAGCTCTTTTACGAAGGCAAGCTAACAATGCTAACAAATCCGTTATATTGGGTCCGCTTTCGCTGTCTTTGCTAAAGTACTAGAGCCTGAGAACGGAACTCAAACCGTAGATCTCCTTTTGTTGACACATGTTATTATTTTCTGTAGAATTCTCTTCATAACAGCTAAATATGATGAACCTTTCTAGGTTTCTCTGTAGGAGCTCAGTATCATTTTCCGCGCAGACTCGGAATTTCCATAGGACCTCAGTGGCTCTTGATGTGTTTAATGTTCAGGACAAAGATGACTTCAGAGAAAGGGTTCTGAATTCGAAGGTTCCCGTTATTGTTGATTTTCATGCAAAGTAAGGGTCACTTCATTGCCTACCATTCTGCTGTAATTATGTTCAGCATTACCCAACTTTGGACGATATAATGATGAACATCGAATATGTAAAATATCTGTGTGAATTCACTGTATGCACTGCAGATTCACTGATCACAAACATTAGTTTAAAACACAACTCTTACTAGAAATGATCTTTTCACAATGAAATAGTTCAGAAATATTGTTTTCTTAAAGGACCCCTCACACTATTTACTCTTCAACTTACAGTATTTTAAAAATATTTGAATACTTAAAATTAGCCTGTGCTTTCAACAGATAACCCATTTTTTTGCTGTTTTAAGCCTTTTTGGAGACTCAGTGACTTGTAGCAAAAACAGGGAAAATTTACGTAACCAGTTTTTCTCATTGAAAAACAACACGCATACAACTGTCCACAGCATGATACACATCGAAGGTAGCAAAACATGGCTTGTGAGAAAATCAGTATGTTCTCTCATGCCCGGGCCCCACTATCGACACACCTGTTCGTAAATTGTTTTTTAGAAGTTTTTAAGACTAGTTTTGACGTTCCTCCTTCTACCTGTTCATAAAATCTGGGGATGGATAAATCCATCTCCTGTTTTTAATTTGTTATGAACAACTAGTGAGAGAGGAGTGTCCTAAGCGTCATAAAAACTGGTCTTGAAAATGTCTAAAAACTGAATTACGAACAGGTTTGTCCATAGTGGGGCATCACAGTAAAATGTTTTGCCTTTTTTTTTTGTTCCTTTACCTTACCTAAATCAAGACATGAGTAGGGTGTAGTAGTTGTTGTTGTCGGTTTGGCTCACTGGCACTTTAGTGTAGGCCTTGTACTCCATCAGTAGGGCTGGGCAACATGCACTCCATTGTTTTTGACAGGTTATATATAAATTAAATTGTAAATGAACAAGAAATCACACCAAATCGTTTTGAATTTGTGGTGTTTGACTAAAGAAAGCTGAGACACTTGGCTCATAGTTGATATTAACTTGTTAATTTTATCTTTCCCCTTTGACTGCTTAAGCCCTTTTTAGGAAAACAAAAACAGTGTAGTATAAAGTTTACAGAAGTGTTCAAAAGCATACCTCTAGTGTACTGTATGCTTCTCTGAATGTGAATTACCTTCAAAGAGTGAATTTTTGGGCTGATTAGTAAAATGAAGACCCAGAACAACCATTCAAATGTTTTAAGATCCTTTAATAAGGCTAGCTGCTTCGACTAAATGGTAGTTGGGTAATGGCATTGTCCACAATTAGTAACATCAAGAACAAATAATCATGAACCTCCGTCTCCCTATCTCTGTAATACGGCCATGCAGAGTCAAATATATTATGATACCCTACGTTATACAAATGAGCGGAGAAGGAGCTACGCAAAACATCATAGTTTGTTACCTCTACAAACAACTATATAACAGTAGAACCCCACAGAACAATATGAATGTCGTTCAAGTTGTCCCTTTACAGCTGATTGGTCGTCTACCACTGTGACGTCACCCCTAACTCGCTGCAGACCGGGTACTCCATCCCTGCATGCATCCTACCTTTTTCATCTGGTAATGCGCAGGCGAAGAGGGAAATAGATGGGTATCAACTCAAACCTCACAGCAATTACCTCCATCTCCGCTCTGTTTTATCACGGTATCCATAGTCACTGCATGGGACCAAAGATGGAGATTCTAGTAGATTATTTGTTCTTGCTAACTTTCAGAGAAATATACTCAGAATTCCTCTACTGTAAAGTAACAGTATGCTTCTGTTAGTTTTTGAACAAGTTAGCCAGCAATGATAAATTAAGAACCTTATATCTCCTAAAAGCCTTTTATTAGATTACTTGTTCTTGCTAACATTCTGAGAAGCATACCTCTATTGTATGGTATTCCTCTATTTTAGGTACAATATTTCTCTACCGTTCAGTTACCTATTATTTTTTTTCCCTGTACAACAAGTGGGCTAGCAACGATAAATTAAGAACTTAATATCTGCTAAGAGGCAAATGCTTCAACTTTCTTTTAACATAAAGAGTGGAGCCAGGTTCTGTTAATTTCACCCGCTGATCCTTTTTTTAATGTTATTTTTTTCTGTTGGATGCTTTGTATTGTCATTACAGGCTATTAACTGTAATGCAGTAGCCTGTTAAGTAACATAAAACTTTTACATGGCCTAATTTTACCACTAGAGTATGCAAAACCACTTAAGAAAAATAAAGAAAGAAAGAAAATACAGAGTTTGTGGTTTTGATTTGGCTTCGTTTTTCTTAAACTTGTGTTTGAGCTCATGACTGTGCAGAAATATTTGCTAGGTTCAGATTTTGTCATATTTGTCATGGCATTCACAAGCATACAAAGTCCAAAGATCATTTCACTACTGTGTGTGTTCACAGCCCAGATTCCATAAATTTGTGTTCTCAGCTTCGACCTGAAAGGTCAAGAATGTCAGGGAAATCGGCAGGAGACTGGGGAACATAGGATTCTGTAGTTTCATTTATGTAATGGCTTCGAATAAGGAGTATCTACCACAAATCCTTGATTTTTGATTATACTTTGGGATAGCACATGACAAATGCTGGTTGTTATAGGTATGCTGAATTCTGGATAGCCAATACAAATGGTTGATTTGAGCGGGTTTAGGTCAATGCAAGGGTTAAGGACTTAGGGTACCCAGCATTATCCATAGGGTATACAGAATTTAGAATAGTCTGTTCCTGACCGTGGGCAGAAGCGTCATGTGTTGAGGGATGGGGGAATGGCAGACACCCGCCACCATTCCCTCCGTTGCTGTTGGCCATGAAAAAAAAAAAAAAAATGAGTTGGTAGAGTTGCAGCACTGGATTTCTTTCATAAAAACACCCCTTCAACCCCATACATTTGGCTAGTAACGCCTCTGACTGCAGGTATTACCTACCAAACGTGTTGTGTAGCCTGTTGAAAAGTCAGTGATTTGTGCTAGACTAAAGATGACAGTATTGAGGAAGAAAATGGTTCGCATTTGTCACTGATGTTTAACAGTAAGCAGTATGTGGTGCTCCACAATCCTTTTTCCAACTTCCCATGTAAACGGAAAAAAAAACCGTAAATACATGGCACGACAAGTTTGGGTTCACCCTGAAACTCAGGTGATCTTTGGGAGCCGTTGTGTATGACTAGTAGGATCCACCAAAATAATTTTTCTTGAACCGCTTTTACCACTTGTTTTCTCAGCAAAAGAGTTCGTCTAATTAGTGCCAATTGCGGTAGTTTCAAAGAATACGATACAGTCGTGAAAGCCGGCTGGTCTTTAGAAGAATACACAAATATTTTACAGGTGGTGTGGTCCGTGTAAAGTGTTAGCCCCTCGTCTTGAAGCCATCCTTGCTGAATTTAAAGACATTCACTTGGCCAAAGTTGATATTGATGTAAATGACGAGCTTGCAATGGACCATGAGGTAAAGCAATTTCATCTGTTCAGTGTTTTGAAGACTTAAACGACACCTCTCGCTACATAGTGTTTCTCTCTTTTCTGATTTCTGATAAAACTTCCTGTTTTAGCCTCTTTCCATGTCCCTTGCCTTGGATGACCAATGTAGGAAATTTGCATAACCGATCTTCCGACGAGTATGACCCATCCTTTAAGGAAGTCTTATTTTGAATAATTTTAGTTGAAGTCTTTAGGCTAAAGCATGAAATGCATTTTCTTCTAGAACAAGAGCTACGAGCTCATATGGCACTTGTACGAGTAGGCTGTACAAGAAAGTAGATGAGAACGTCACAAAATCCACCCGCCATCCAAAAATGCGGTTCGGAAATAGAAATAGGATATTTAGTTTCACTCATTTCTGAGCAGTTCCGGCGTCGTCTCTATTATCTGTAGCAAATGCACATGACTGTTCAAACTTTCATCCCAATACATCCATTTGTTTGATCCCTAGACGTGCTACACGATTTCTGGTACTCCCTCTATCTCCACCTACCGTGGCCGAGTCTGGTTCGTAATAAAAAATTAACCACCTAAAGCATCTTCTTTTATACCATCTATCAAGTTTTTACTCGAATCTGAGCATTTTTGGAAAGTTCCGGTACCCCCCCCCCCCTCCCACCAACGTTGTCGGATCCGGTTCGGGCCCAATCTCTTAATTCCCTTTTCCTGTCCATCAAGTTTTACTGAAATTGGAGCATAGCCTATCTGCAAGTTTCGAGTACCCCCCCCCCCCCTCCCCGCCAAATAACAAATCTAGGCCGCATAAACTCGGCACTGTCGAATTTGCATCTCATTCGGTCCATCTGTTTGGTTTTTGTGCATGTCAAAACTCCCCCCACCCCCAATTCCCCTAATCGTGGTCGCATATATTTCAAACGCATGTTTTAGCACTCGTTCGCAATTTATAGAAGTTAATTTCCATATTTCTCTTCTCTTGCTCCCCAAAAAATGCTCGGATCTAGGAACGGAAGTTTCCGGGGGTATGTTCTGTCAGGTTCTTAAGTCAAGATAATTCGGGTCGCTAATATGCCTGCAAAGTTTCGTTGTCGTTTTACATCTGGAACTATTCTAACTCACGACTACCGGAATTCCAGGAAACCCCCTCCAACTCCCACCACAGAGCCCCGAAACCATCCGGCTCCGTCAATTTCGTATCTAGGCCTAATGCTTGTTCTCTCCACTAAGTTCCGTCCCAATCCCTCTGCTTTTAGAGTTTCTTGAGTTTTCCGCCCCCCCCCCCCATCCCCACAGGTATCGGACCCGACCCGGACGTGACACTGAACGTCCGAGGCGATAGCCCACCAGACAAGTTTCATTCAAATCCGATCACCCGTTCAAAAGTCATGTACGCCACTAGATTCCGGACTCCCCATCCACCCACTCCCCCCACGATGGTCGGGTCAGGGAAACGGCTTTTTTCAAGTCAACCTGTTCGGATCCGTGATATACCTACCAAGTTTCATCGGCCTAGGACATCAGGAAGTATGTCGAACTCGCGGGATCGCTAGAAATCCGGACCCCCACCGCAACTCCCCCACAGTGCCCTGATCCGTTTCGGTTATGTCAATGATGTGTCTAGGACTTGTGCTTGTTTTTCCCACCAAATTTCATCCCGATCCCTCCACTCTAAGCGTTTCTCAAAATTTCTGGCTCCCTCCTCCAGCTCCCCCCAGTGTCATCGGATCCGGCCCGGATGTAAAGTGAGATGTCTGAGACACGAGGTCATCCTAAATATCAACTTTCATCAAGATCCGATCACCCGTTCGCAAGCTAAAAATACCTCAAATTTTGGCTTCACCCTCCCTCCACTCCCCCACCCCCCGCAGATGGTCGAATCGGGGAATTGACGATTACCTATTTAATCTGGTCGGGTCCCTGACATGCATGTCAATTTCCATCGTCCCAGCGCATCAGGAAGCACCAAACTCGCGGGATCACTAGAAATTCGGACTTCTCCTCCTCCCCCCCAACTCCCCCAAAGTGAGCGGATCCGTTCCGGTTACATCAGTCACGTATCTAGGACTTTTGCTTGTACTTTCCACCAATTTTCATCCGGATCCCTTCACTTAAGTGTTTTCCAAGATTTCCG
Organism: Branchinecta lynchi; assembly: GCA_023053575.1. Taxonomy (NCBI): domain Eukaryota; kingdom Metazoa; phylum Arthropoda; class Branchiopoda; order Anostraca; family Branchinectidae; genus Branchinecta; species Branchinecta lynchi. The sequence continues at coordinate 19,739,967 of JAKZAP010000005.1, forward strand.
GTTTCCCCCTCCAACTCCCCCCCAATGTCACCGGATCCGGTCTGGATTTAAAATGGACGGTCTGAGACAGGAGGTCCTTCCATATATCAAGTTTCATTAAGATCCGATCACCCGTTCGTAAGCTAAAAATATCTCATTTTTCCTAATTTTTCCGGATTCCCCCTCTCTTCACTCCCCTCCAGATGGTCGGATCGGGGAAGCGACCATTTCTAATTTAATCTTGTCCAGTTCCTGATATGCCTGCCAAGTTTCATCGTCCTAGCTTATCTGGAAGTGCCCGAACTAGCAAAACCGGGACCGACAGACCGACTGACGGACAGAAATTACAATCGCTATATAGCACTTCGCCGAAGGAAAATAGGATACTGTTACTAATCATTGTAACTTTCTTAGGTGAAGGCAGTACCCACAGTTTTAGCCATGAAGGATGGGAAGGTGCAGGATATGTTTGTTGGTGTACTTGATGATGACAAATTGAGGTCGTTCATGAAAAAGCTGTCTGCATCATAGTTTCTCTCTTTTTCTTCTCACATATTGTGTAAATAAAAAGTTTTGTACTGAACCAAAAACGATTGTATACTCTCAGTTCACAATTCAGTTCGCTTAGCAAGATGCTAGGTTCTAAGCTCCGTATCAAAGGAATTCGAGGGTAATAAGTCCCTTACAGGTTCGCCTCTGGGCATTGAAGATTCCATTTTTTTTTTTAATAAACCCTTCATTCATTCATGATATAGCTTATTAATCATCCAGTCAGACATGTAGTTAAAGGACGAGGTTCGCTTTCTAAAAAGCAAAGCAAGAATCCGCCGGTTGGGAGGAGTAACGGATAGCCTTTAAAACTTCCCGCTGCCTCCCCAACACGAATTTCCACTTAGTGTATTCACTTTCCACTTCACTTTCCAACACCATCGCAGCGCAAAAACAGCTCTGAGAATTGAAGCGTGTTTTATCCGCTCATAAACTGCGGAACTATCCAGATCGCCCTTGTTGTTGTTGTCTGTAGGTTGACTTCAAAGAGGTTCAGCTCATACACGATCGTACCACTAGGTATACGTGTACTTACGTAAGTATCTTACAATACTTCAGTCCTTCCTTCCAATCATGTACAGATCAGAGAAATATTTAGCCAACAGGCTTCATCAATACTTTAAATAAGGGTTACGGGTGTTTCTCAAGTCGTCGTCTGAATCTGGGTATTCGTTCCTCACTATGAGATCGCCCTTAGATGTAGCTGGACAGCTTGCCTTGACAGGACATATAACTTTCAGTCCATGTATAGAGAGCCGTCAGCTGGTCCCAGGAACTTCACTCCAATGAGAATTACATCTACCAGTGTCCACACTCCAAGCCCTCCAAAGCTGAATAACTTTCCGATACCCTCTTGCCAGTATCCCAAGTAAAACCGGTCGGCTCCAAATCCTCCCCCTACAATGCTCAGAAGGAGGGCAAAGCCCCATCTGTATCCTGAAGTCCAATTACATGGAAGGTTTTTCGGGAACTGCCGATTACCAAGGCAAGTCACATTCTGGTGAACAGTGCAGTTTGATCTGAAACAGAAAGATCAGTTTATTGATCAAATTTTGTCTTGATGGGTCTACTGTAGATAATGATAATAATCTTTAATTTCCTTAGTAGCTCGTACAATTTACTTCCTAGCATTGTATAGTGTTTGATGTCGTATTTGAAGATTGACAATCAACTTCATTAATTACAGCATAAAACTGAAGTGGTGTACGAAATATGGTATGAAGGGTACCTGTCGGTTGAATATCCAGAGTCGGTGGACTACTGAAAGGAGGGAAACAAGACCAAAGGTTTCGATGGGATCCCAAAAATTCAATATCTGATCCAGACAACTGGGTCTTGTCTTAGCCAGATCCAGTCTTCGCCAGACTCCTTGAACATTTTTACAATTAAAATTCAGAAACAGATTAAGGCCAAATAGCTAATCACCTGAGAAAACCAAGTTCAGATTTGGATTCATCATGTGTGTTTACCCCTATAAGTCATATCTGTTTTGACGAAAACTTCCTGCCACTTCTGCCAATTTCCCGGTTCCGGCCGAACTCCAGAACTACTTGTCCGGCGAAAAAAGAAAGCTCAAAGACGAAATCAGGGTATCTTCTTTCCCCAGTAATGAACATCTAATCAACTTCAAATAGAAATTTAGCTTATAACAAATTTTCCGATTCCAGCCGGATTCCGGTCGAACTATATGTCCGGGTAAAATACGATTGTCACACAGGGACTCAGCATCTCTTCTTACCCCTAAATCGCTTATCTAATCAACTAGAAATAAAACTTTGACTTCCAACAGTTTTCCGGTTTTGGCCGGATTCCGGACGAACTACATGTCCGGGTAGAAACTTGTTTTCACATAAGTGTTCAGCATGTCTTCTTGCCCTAAATCGAACATCCAATCAACTCCAAATTAAACTTTTAATTTTGACAAACTTTCCGGTTTGGGCCGGATTCCGGTCGAAATACTTGTCCGTCGAGAAAATAGTTTTCACCATCGTCTTCAGCATGTCTCCCTACCTCTAAATCGAACATTTAATCAACTTCAAATAAAACTTTTACTTTCAACAAACTTTCCGGTTTGGGCCGGATTCCGGGCGAAATACTTGTCCATCGAGAAAATAGTTTTCACCATCGTCTTCAGCATGTCTTCCTACCCCTAAATCGAACATCTAATCAATTTCAAATAAAACTTTTACTTTCAACAAACTTTCCGGTTTGGGCCGGATTCCGGGCGAAATACTTGTCCGTCGATAAAATAATTTTCACCATCGTCTTCAGCATGTCTTCCTACCCCTAAATCGAACATCTAATCAACTTCAAATAAAACTTTTACTTTCAACAAACTTTCCGGTTTTGGCCGGATTCCAGGCGAACTACTTGTCCGATGACAAAATGGTTTTCACCATCGTGTTCAGCATGTCTTCTTACCCCATAATCGACTATCACATTAGCTGTTTCAAAATATTTTGTTTGTCCCTTAATTTCAATCCCCTCCCCCACCCCTAAATGTAGAGCTACAAAGCCCATCTACGAACTTGACTGGTCCGACGACCCAACGAACCTTCTCACCAAGTTTCATCAAAATATCTCATTCCCTTCGAGAGTTATCGTGCTTACAGACGGACAGACGGACAACTTTTGCGATGTCATAGGTATCCCTCCACTTACGTTTTGGGATCCCAAAAAACAGAAGAAGTGAGCCAAGTAGAAAGGGACCTACCTGAAGCTCTGACGAGGTGCTGCAGCTGATCTGCAATCTGATATTCCAGAACAGGTATGCTCAGTTGCATCTGTCTGGTAACAGTATTGACATATGAATATTTTGTTGAATGACCTTGCACCCTGAAAAGAATGTGCTTGTTGCTTATCACCAGTGTCTTCGTGTCTACTTTCTACTTGTTTGACAACCTGGACCCCACACTCTGCAGATATATGGGATATGACATTCATGACGATTCTGTGCCCCGAAGATTAAACAAGCAACATCCAGTACGGTAATGTTTCTAGTTTACCTGCAATCAAACTTACCATCTGTATTCTACATCATGGATGCACTAAAATTTAAATTAAAAGACATCTTACTTTCAAATCCTGGATTTGAGGATATCGAATTATTCTGACACTGCTACGGGATTTTGGGTTTATTCATCTTAGGGTCTAGTAGTGATCTCGAGATACATTACTTAACTTAAAATCCATCTTAAAGCCAGCCTATGCAGAGCTAGCCCGACAAGACAAAGTTCACCCCGACGCGGAGAACTGGAATTTTAACAAAAGCCTACATTTCATTGGCTAATGAAGCGAAGCTCAGGAAATGCTCATAAGTTCTCTTATTAAGAAAGTCCCCTATTGCCTGTGACCGAAAAATGCTAAATATTTCAAGCGGGTTCCGGCTAAAGAACTCGGGACATACCCCTGGTACCAAAGCCCCCCGGCCAAAAAAAAACGGTACCCCCCCCCCCCTCCCCACAGCGTTAATCAAATAAACTATATTCCCCTTGAGCCCAAGCTGACTGGGAAACATATATTCAAACAATATATAAAACGGATACATAACTCGTGAACCAGTGCAAGTATCAAGCCCAAACTTGGTACACTAGTGGGTATTGGGGTCTACTTGTGCCTTTTGAGGGTCCCACTCACCACACCAACCCGGTTCAGGGGCAAATGGGCCCAGATTGCCCAGTGAATAATGTTCATAACTTGACCAGAACGGAACATAGGACGATGAAAATTTCTTTTACATGTAGATCCTAGGGCTGTGAAATTGCTTTTAAAGTTGCACCTTCCCCACCCACCACGTTCATGGGCAACTCAGATTGCCCAGAAGTAAAGTTCGTTACCCGCGACAGGAATGAACAGGTGTCAAGTTGAAACTTTGTAGGATTGTGAGCACTGGTGTCTCTTTTTACTTTTTGTGGGACCCCGCCCCCACTTGGTTCAGGGGCAATTGGGCCCAGATTACCCATTTTTTTTATGTTTTTAACTTGACAATAACTGGAGATAAGGAGAAGAAATTCCTTTGTGCTTTTGGATCATAGGGGTTGGGGAAAGTTGAACCATCCCCAGTGGGCCCAAACTGCTCGTGAAAAAGGTTTTTGACCCGTGACTGGAATCAAACTCTAAGCTGAGGAAAAAGAAGTGTAAATACACATTTTGATGGGTTACGAACCCCCCCCCCCCCCACCCCTCTACCGTTCATGGGCAGCTAGGCCTAGATTTCCCACGAGTTAAGTTCGTCTATGACACGTCTCAACTCCAACTCTTGTATGTTTGGGGAGATATATCTATGGATGAGGACTTGGCGTAACAGCAACAAATAAGACGACGCGACGTACATTAATCTTTAATGGACAGTTGGGAACTGGACTGTTTTGTCAAATGATCGATGATGTGCCACTCTTAATGAATTGTGACAATTAATGAAATTGTGACGATTTTGTTTATAACACCTTGCTAGTGGAAAAGAGGTTTAAAGGGTGGGACTCGCTGGCAGACCATTCAGTGTTCGAACTCAAGCTATTCGTGCAAGATCTTCAACATTTCTTTGGATTTATACTGGCGATTTGTTCCTTAAGTACTGGCGGTCCAGACTGCATCCGATTATTTTAATTTCTTATAAATTCGGGGGGGGGGGGGGCCTAAACCCATTTCAAGCATAGTGGTACAAGCACATACAGATACAACAAATCTGAAAGTCCATTTTCGTCGGGTTTTCAAGCTTGTTTTTACGCATAAGTTATGGGTAACTAGACTGTCATATCTCAGCCCTAATCTCGTTAAACTTTAAGATAACCGACAACTGAGCAACGAGCTCATACCGAGAAGTTAGCACAAGAAAGTAAACAATGGCTTCACAAAATACCCCTTACCAACTCCCTCAGCGTCACAAGCTTAGGTCCAGACGTAGTAACGTTCTCTTACCAACCCTCAGGTTTCATTCGAATCTGATAATTCACCCCTGTTTCACAAAATACCCCTTACCAACTCCCTCAGCGTCACAAGCTTAGGTCCAGACGTAGTAACGTTCTCTTACCAACCCTCAGGTTTCATTCGAATCTGATAATTCACCCCCCCCCCCCTCCCCCTGGTACCTCCCAAGTTTCATCCCAATCGCTCCACTCCTTTGATCCCTAGGCGTTCCAAATATTCCCGGGACCCTCTCCAACTTAACCTACCGTGGCAACCCTTTTCAACTGGATCACCCATCCACAGCTTACACGTGCTACAAATTTCTATACTCCCCATCCCTCAACCCCGGATCGGACACAAAGGATCATCTGGGGTACCTTCTCCTAAACTTCGTCAAGTTTCACTCGAATCTGAGCATTTTCGGGAAACTTCCGGTACCCCCACTCCAAGCAATTTCATCCCAAGCGCTCCACTTTTTTCCGTGCTAGTCCTCCACTCGTAGCCTATGCGTGGCACAAAATTCCAATAACATCCCACCCAAACTCCCCCTCCGTGGCCGAATCTAGTTTGTTTGACCCCATCAAGTTTCCTAGATGCCCACGTAGGGAATTTTCTCTTAGAGCTTGATCACACTGGGCTCAAATCTGCGCAGAATTAGGCGCCGAAGTGGTCACACTGAAGCCAAGAAAAGGTAGCTTTTTGGGTTGCTAAATATTTTTTTTTTTTTGAAGTATGGTACAGCATACATCTAATTCTGAATGTTGTTGTTTCAAATTTACGAGATCATTTAGAACGAAACAGCATTTCTAATTATGTTCCAGGAAATATACTGGTATTTTCAAGTGCTGTTCACTATAAAAATAATGTAAAATAAGGATCTTTTTGCTTGAAATAAAAAGAAAAAAGACATCAAACAAATGCTTCTTTGTTATTTTCTGGCAGAAAATGACAAATGGACTTGACTGATGGCATTTTGGCATCTAGAAACTCTTTACCTTTCTCCCCAAATAGCTTAGGTTAATCCTGGGATGTTGAAAACAAACTCATCATAGTTGACACTAGCCCAGCATAATTAAAACTGAATTGTTGCAAAACTGGTCAAGTTTAGATTTTACATCCGTAATTGCAGTCTGCTCATTATCCCCAAGCTGCCCCAAAGCCACCAACCGTCACGTCCCCTGAGGATTTTCAGAACCTCTCGGGCGACCGACCCAATCTGCGCAGATTTGTAGACCCATTTTCAGTCAAGAAATCTGCTCAGATTTCTGCGTAGATTGTCAAATCCACGCCGTTTTGAGCCCAGTGTGACCAAGCTCTTAACCCCAATCAAGTTTGACTGTATTCGGATCGCTCTTTAGCAACTTCCGAAACCCACAGGGTTCCGAATTCCCCGTCCTCCCACATAGGTGACGGAATCCAGTAAATAAAGTTTTCCCACATCATCTGCTAGCTGGGATCCTTTATACGCATGCTAAGGAGACGTTTCGCGCGAATAGCTGTTGAGCTCGACGGAAGATACCACCTACGCGAAAATGTCACTGAACTATGCCATCCACAGGAAAACGGGTTGAGACAGACAGGAAGATGCCATGTCTATCTCTACCCGTTCAACAGAGGTCGAGGAGCGTCGCTGAACGAGACACACTTGGCTGGAGAGTCAGCCGTCGAGATATTCACTCGATGATGACCATCTAGCTGCAGGGCATCAAGAGCAGTTAATCACATGAAGCTTCCTATCTCTGTAATACGACCACTCGGAGTCGAATATATTCTCGACAACCTGCCCGATCCAGCTACGCGGAACATCATAATTCGTTACCTCTAGAATCAGCTATATCGCAGTAAAGCCCCGGGGAAGAAATGTCGTTACGAACGGAGTCTGAGTCGTCCGTAACAGCCGATTGGTTGTCTATCGATGTGACGTCACGTCACGGATGATGCACATACCTGCTACAATTTTTCCTCTGGCATGCGCAGCAGCGAAGAGGGAAGTAGACGCAGTGGCGTCGCAAGGGGGGGGTGCGGGGGGTGCAGCACCCCCCCACCTTTTTGAGATTCGGTAAAATTTTGGGCCGGAGGCCCAAAATTTTAATAAAATTGTTCGGTATGTTTTCGATAGCAGAATTGTTCGATATATTTACGGGGATTCGGTAGTTATACAAAATCCTAAACAGGCTATATGTACAAATCTCTTCGGTATAATGATCGGGATTCGGTATAATTGCCAGTATTCGGTAGTTATCACGAATTTGGTGAGAGAATTTACCGAAATCATTTGGTAATTTTTCGATGCCGGAACTATTCGGTATATTTATGGAGATTCGGTAGTTACACAGAATCCCGAATAAGCTATTGGTTCAAAATTATTCGGTATCATGATTAGGATTCGGTAATTTGTTCAGTATAATTTCCAGAATTAGGAAGTTAACAACGAATCCTGACCTTGTTCCAGTTTCGACGAAAGTATACCGAATAAGAATATTGTTCGGTAGTCTTTCGACACCAAAACAATTCGGTATAGTAACCGGGATTCGGTAGTTATACAGAATCCCGAACATGCTATCGGTCTCGACTTATTCGGTATAATAACTGGGATTCGGTAATTTATTCGTTAAAACTGCCAGGATTCGGAAGCTAACACGGACCTCAGAAGAGGTCGAATGAAGCACCGGTCGCAGACAAAAGGGATGACCTATGATACCATCGATAGTCCTTACTTTTATTTTGGATCCCCAAAAGAATATCTAATCATAAATATTTCGAAAATTCCGCCTGCAGCACTTTTCGTAATATTCTCTATTTTGTGGAAGGGCGCGTCATTTGACGGGGGTTTTAAGCAAGTTTTAGGATGGAGGTTTTGAAACATTAAAAGCTAGAATTTGGATGGAAATTAAATTTGGTAGGAAAAATAAAAAAAATTTCGCCTGCGGCGCTCACTTTATGTGATTGTGGGATATTAACTAGACTACAGTTGCTGCTGCTGCCGGAACGTCGCTCCGTCCGGTTTCTGGAACTTCTTAGAGTCTCGGTATTTAATCAACGGTATAAATGATAGAATTTGTCAGAGAAGCAGTTAAATTAAATTTTAGCGTACAGAAAAAAAAAATGGATTTCAAAAATTTTCGCCTGCGGCGCTCGCTTTAGTATTCTGTTGGTTATAATAGATAGAAGCTGTTACTGCAATCATGCCCGGCAGTATATTCCACATGTGGGCTTCGCCAAAACGCCGCCTAATAGTTGGCTTAACGTCTTTCATGCTATCCTTTATTGTTACTCTTCCTACGTAATCGTTTCTGTTCCAGAATTTAAAGCTCTAATTCTTAGTTCTATGATTCGGTAAAATTTTAGAAAGATTCGGTAAAATGTTGGCTCTGCACCCCCCCACCGAAAATGCACTTGCGACGCCCCTGAGTAGACGGGTATCAACTTAAAGCTCAGCAAGTACCTCTAGCTCCGCTCAGTTTTGTCGGGGTATCGATAGTCCCCTGCATTGGACCAAAGACGGAAATATCTACTGGATTATCTGTTCTTGATGGCATAAACGCGGAAACACCCATCAAGATGGTGGGACGTAACATCCAACAGATTCACCCACGCGAAAATTCCCCGTAGCATAGCTGCAAGTGCCAAAAGAAGGACCTGTTGCAATCCTATCTTTGCAACCACAAACGATGATACTCAGAGGCGAGCCAAAATGTTCTTTTTTGGGGGGGGGGGACAAGGCATTTACTGACTGGCTGATAATTTTTACCGATTTTTTTGGCAGAAAAACGACTGTTTTCAAGAAAAAAACGACAGTTTTGAAAAAAATCGACTGATTTTCAGACAAAACTGACTATTTGACGAAAAAATAGAGTGATTTTCAGAAAAAACCGACTGTTTTCATGAAAAAAAGCAACTGTTTTGACGAAAAATCGCGCCTCCCCAGTCGTGACGCCCCTGGCCACACTGTATGACACATTCTTGGCATCGGTGAACTTAAACTATTCAGGTAAGAACGCAAGCGTATACGGAATTGTTAACATACCAGACAAGGATCTCCCTCAAAAGTAGAGCAAAGTACGTGAGTCTGTTGTCCATAAATACATGATGAATTATAGCTGCAGTTCAAGCATTCGTGAGGAAGGTCTTCACAATCGGTGACATTACTGTTCTGGAAAACAAAGGAGCAGCCTCGCTGGGACCAGAGTTCAGGCCTGTGCTGTAAAAGAATTTTTGAGGTCACACGTCTGATTTCCAAACTAGTCCTGATTCAGTTTTCCGCTTTTCAATCTGCTTACATCTTAGAACTTAAAACTGAATATCAGAGCAGTCCTGGCTGGGCTCTTAAATTCCCAAGCCATAAAAGTTGAGTTCATTGGCAGTTCTGAAAAAGCTAAGGCACTCAAGAATGGATTAAAACTCGGATACGAATATTTCTCCGTCCATGAATTCATTGAAACGCCCGGTTGCTGCTTCAGCTGCAGATCCCCTGGACATTTCGAATCTCAATGCAGTAGCCAGGTAGAAACATGTGCCCGTTGCGCTGGTTACAACGCCATATCAAGGGGCTCTCTCTGCATTAACCCCCCCCCCCCCCCCACAAATGTGCAAACTGCGACGGAAACCACCCCTCGTGTAGTCTGCTATGCCCAGTGCTGAAAGCACGTGCTGTAGGTGGTGCCCGGTAATGACACATCCAATATCTATAGTTACCTCCGATATCAATGGAACCCGACACGCAGAGCACTGCACTGATAAACTACTGTAAACTACAGCATTGTGCTCCTACAAGAACACCTTCTCCCGGCCTCCAGCTTGAACGCCCTTAATAGAAGCCTGGACCATTTACTTTTTCTAACGAATGAATGCCCCAGCCACATTTGGGCGCCCGTCCGGTTGCCTTGCGTGTCTGATAAACCGGAAGTTTAGTGTTTCGTCACCGGTTTGCTACCACAGTGAGGAATGTTTTTTAGCAGTGAGACTTGGCAAAGTGGTTTTTGTCAACATATCCTTATCCTGTGATCGTACAAATGTGATTTCCCTCGACAAGTTTTTAAAAGATTGCACTTCGCTTGAGAGGCTGCCCTCATGTACATTGTAATTATTATCCGCTCATTAAACTCTCTCTTTCTCAAAATAGTTTCGCAGGGCTACCAATTTGTTATTGCTGGAGATTTCAACACATATTAATTAAAGCTGTCAGCTCGAACAGATTTGGTTCTTGATATTCTCTCTGATTACAAGGTAGTTCCTGCGGATAAAGTGTACACTTGTGTTCATAATTCTGGTACCCTTTCAAACAGTGACCATGTTGCCCCCCCCCCCCCCTCTCTTGATGTTTAGTCTATATTAGTCCATGGGGATGAAAATGATCTGGATCATCTAACTCTTCCAGTTACAATTGCTGCAAATGTTGCACCTTTTTCATCCATTACAGGCGTATTCTCGCCGTTCTCGTTCTCTTGGATTCCCTGAGGAGTTCTCGGGGAATCCAAGGAAACGGCGAGAATAGAGGGAGTCACTCCACGCGGACTCCGCGTACGGAAAACAACGAGAACACGGGGAATGCTTCCAAAATGAATTTTGTTCTAAAAATAAATATGCAGATGACAATATTAGTCTGGATCCACTTTATTTTTGGTTTTGTTTATTCTGATTGTTTTTACATAATTTTACATTGCACCAACACCAGCAAAAATTGATTCCCCTCATATTCCAAAAGGGAGTCCTTTTTGATGACGGTGATGATAATCGGAGCATTCCCCGTCCGTGAGGACTCGCGAGAATACGGGGAATGAGTCCCCAGGACAAACAAAATCGTGGGGACTCCTCAAGTGGAGTCTTCGAGGAACAGCGAGAATACGCCTTAGATCTGATAGAAGTCGTAAGTAGTTTACACGCAGGAACTGGAATCGTGCTGATTGCTGCTGTGTACTGTTATACTATCTTCCCTCCTTCCTTAGTAACATCAACGTTCCATTCCACATTTTGCAAGCTTCCGAGCGTTACCCTAATGACAAATCGTGTCTTAATAATTATTACGCCAGATCGTGTCGAGTTTGAGGTTTGCGGAAGAAGTGACCGTGCCGGAAGAAGGGATCCGAAAAAACTACTCGGAAATCGAATTGGTCTCTTGACCCAGTACCTACTGAAAATTGTGAAGAATGAGACTAAGTTTTGGCTATGACTTCGGGTTTCTTGCGGCACCGTTTTTTATTTTAAGCAATGAAGTGATTTATAAGAAGCATGTTCGTTCGATCAATTCAAAAGGACCTACGTACACAAGCTGATTGGTCAAAGTAATTAATGCAGACAAAATCGATGGCAAGTCGTCGCCCAGTGTTACCAGCGATTCCGCATGGAATTCACATTATACGTCAATGTTTAGTGCTATTAATTTTGGATGTCCATGACGTCTATTCTAAGATGTTGAATACTTCACTTCCCCTATTCCTTACTCAAGCAGATGGGGTCGCTGTCACTACCGCTGCACGTCAGCTTGCACAAACGTCAGTTCGCCTAAACCAAAAATCCGACAGTTCGTCCACACGTCCTTTTCGCTACACGTCAGTTCGTCTAAACGTCAGTTCGTCCACACGTCAGTTGGCCTAAACCTCGGTTCGCTCACCGTAAGCTGAACCTCCGTCAGTTCACCTATTTTAGAAATCGGTCAGTTCTTCCACACGCCAGTTCGCCTACACGTCAACTTTCCTACCGTTAGTTGATACAATCTTCAGTTCGCCTGTAAATTCCGTCACTACGCCCAAAGATCGAAAACAATGTGTGGTTGAACTGTCGGAAAATTTGGGTGAACTGACGCTTATGCCAACTGACCGTCTCCCCGGGTCTTCATCATCGGTGTCACTTGCTATTAAGCGTCTCTGTTCCTCTTCTGTTTATGACGATGGAATTTCGGCTGGACATCTTGCAATAAACTGTCCACCCTTTGTCCCTTGAGCAACATCTTCAATTGCTCTTCCAAATGTGCCTGAGTTCCTCTGTAGTCCCTAATAGTTTTCTTTGCAGAATTATAACATCAGTTATAAAAAAAAAGGTAAACCCCCTTTGGAATGTACCTCGTATCTTCCCATTAAAGTTTTGTGTACAATTAGCAAAGTTTTAGAGTATGTGCTACTCCCCTCGTTCACTAACAATGTTAACTTTGGAAAAAAACAACTGGGTTTCCAAAAAGGTATCAGTTGTCAGTATGCCCACCGAATTCTTTCGTCTCTTCTGGTTGAGGCATCCAAAAATGGCTTGGAACTGCCTATTTTTGCTTTGGATCTTCCTTTTCTTGCTTTTTGAACATTCTTGCCTTTTAAAATTATCAAATACGAATATATATATTTCAATTCATCTAAACAAGAGCCACTTGTTCTTCCAACTAAGTCTATCCCCCAAGTCACATCTCGTCGGTCTTTGGTCATCCACATTACTAACAGCCTCAAATCGTTTCAGTCTCAAACACTTAATGATGCAAAAAGAAAGATTCAGGTATTCAACAGATTTACAGATCTAAATTCTCTCAAAAGTGCAAATTAGGGTAACATATTTGAAGATCATTGCTAATTAGGGGTCGGCACCGTTTCTGTTTTTGGCTAAAACAGAAACGGTAAAAAACGGCAAATAAAAAACGGAACAGAAACAGAAACGGTGATAAAAAACAGAAAACCGTTTCTGTTTTTCCGTTTTTTTCCGGCCGTTTTAACAGGTATTTCTGGTTTTTTTTTGCTACTTCTTCGGGTTTATAAGATAATAGTAAGGCGACCATTACGACAGGAGAAGGTTGTGAGAGAAGGTCGAGTATAATTGTGTAAGGTGAAAAAAAAAGGACTCTTCACCTGTCTAGTAAACTAAGCCCTTTTCTATACCCATGGTCAAATGCTGCGGTATGCTGGCAGGGGTGAGTATGAAAGTCATACGTATGTGTACCCCTTTTTCCCGAGAAGGGTACCAGGACCCTTTAAACACAAAATATTTCAAGTTCAAAAATTAAATACCAAATTGTTTTAGTTCCCAAAGTACTGTATACTGATATCCCTATGCGGAAGAAGGGGTATAATTACGTGTGAGAACTATGGACACCCCTGTCAGCATGCCCAGCGTTTGCATGGGCTTCACTCAAGTGCCATGTACCGATCACTTTTCGGTCGGTCGGTCGGTCCACTGTTCCCAAGTTAGGGTACTTTCAGATGTGCTAGGACGATGAAACTTGGCAGGCATATCTTGGATCTGACCAAACTAACTTGGAAATAGTCACTTCGATGATCCGACCACCGTGGGGGGAGTGGCGTGAGGGGGCTATCCGAAATATTGACGTATGCATATGTATAACTTTGGAACAGGTGATCGGATCTTAATGAAACTTGATATTGCGAACGACCTCGTGTCTCAGACGTTCCATTTCAAGTCCGGTTCGGATACGATGAATGTGGGGGGGTTGGAGCAGAAATCTTGTGACATGCTTAAAATTGAGCGATTACGATTAAACTTGGTGGGAAACAAGCAGAAGACCTTGGTACATCATAGACAGAACTGGACCGGATTTGGGCACTTTGGGGGAAGTTGGAGGGGGTTCCGGAATTCCGGTGATCCGGAGTTAAGGTACTCCTAGGTAGGCTAGGACGATGAGACTTGGCAGGAATCAAAGACCCGACCAAATTAACTTGGAAATAGTCAGTTCCTCGATCCGAGCATCGTGGGGGAGTGCAGGGAGGAGGAATCTGGAATCTTGAGGTATATTTAACTTTCCAACGGGTGATCGGATCTTAATGAACCTTGATATTTGGATAGACCTTGTTTCTCGGATTTCCCATTTCAAGTACGGACCGGATCCCATTAATGTGGGGGAGGGGGGGGGTGGACGGGAGTACTGGAAATCTTGTGTCACGCTTAGAGTGGACTGATCGGGAAGAAACTTGGTGGGAAGAACAAGCAGAAGAACTAGGTACACCGAGACAGAACGGACCGGATTCGTGCACTGTGGGGGAGCTTGGATGGGTCCGGAATTCCGGTTATCGCGAGTTAAGGTAATTCCAGGTGTGCTAGAACGATGGAACTTGGCTGGAAGATTAGAGTCTCGATAAGATTGGCTCACAAATTGTCAATTTCCAGATCCGACCATCCCTTGAAGTACAGAAATGAACTGCCAGCTCCCTTGAAGTGCGCACCTTCACAGCAAAGTGAAATATTACTTTTGATAAACTTTACATTTCATGATCCCCCGAGGGTCCATGATCAAATGACGCCACAACGGTTTTGCTTAAAAATTAATTCCTAGCACCCTGAAAGTGCACATCTTTACCGAAAAGTGAAAAAAACAAAACACTTTTGAACATTGGAAAAGTTCGGTGGCTCTTTCTTATAGTTGTATAATTACAGCTTTGAAGAAAAGTCCCATCAGAAATGGGAGCTTGAAGGCTTCAAGCTTTCAGTACAAAACGATTTGTGCTTCCTATTGGTTGGATTTCAAAAAATGCGTCTTAACCGACCAATGGGATGCGAGACTCCGTTTCGCAAAAGTGTTATTATACCAACAAGAAATAGCCAGGTTAACGTTTCCAGCAAAAGTCTTATTATACCAACAAGAAATAGCAATATTAACGTTTTCAGCAATTAACCAGCTCAGAATGGTTATCAAAGGTCGATAATTTAGTCTGTAAGTCGAAAGTCCAACCGGTTAGTACCGGTATA
This sequence comes from Branchinecta lynchi, assembly GCA_023053575.1. NCBI lineage: Eukaryota > Metazoa > Arthropoda > Branchiopoda > Anostraca > Branchinectidae > Branchinecta > Branchinecta lynchi. The sequence continues at coordinate 19,755,075 of JAKZAP010000005.1, forward strand.
CCTCCTAATGTTAATTTTATTGTTATGCTTTCTCTAATGATGGTGTAAAAATATCCTTTTCGTCGGGTAGGGTGCAATCTCTCTATTCTGACTAAAAAAATCTTTCCTTCCGAAAAGCGGAAAATATCGGTAGATGGCATAATCCGCCGGGAGAATAAAACCCGCTCGATTATGGCAGGACTCCACGCGTACAAGTCGTAACAAAAAACCGAAATTTGGAAAAAACAGGTAAAATAAAAACAGAAATGGCTAAAACGGTCAAATAAAAAACGAAACAGAAACAGAAACGGCATTAAAAAAACGGCTACCTGTTTTCTGTTTTTCTGTTATTTAAAAAAAAAACAGAACAGAAAACGGTAGTAAAAAAACAGAAACAGAAACAGAAACAGAAACGGTGCCGACCCCTATTGCTAATCTTGGTAAACTTTACAGTAGTCTCACAGCATTCTATTTTATTTATTTCTGACCTCTCCTCAGTTTTAAGGAAAACAGACCTTCATTCCCAAATTCTTCTTATTACAAATATGCAAATTCCTCTTTTTCCTACTCCCTTGGTAAAAAAAAAAAAAAACAGGCACCTGATTTTGTGTTATAAGCTGCCGGATATATTACTGAAACTTTTGGGCCTCAGCAAAAAAGTCTCCACAATGTCCCATCTCAGCTTTCTCTCCTTTCAGCGGGTACAAAAATAATAAATAAATAAAAATAAATAAATGAAGAGTTACTGTGCTGACAGACAGACTGGCAGAAAGACAGACAACTTTTGCCAAATCACACATATCCAGTTACTTCCTTTTAGTGATCACAAAAATGAGAGGTGATCAGGTGTAGAAATGAAACAAACACTATTAAGTTTACTTACCATCAGCATCTTCCTCTGACTTTCACTTAATGACCCTCTACCACTCTCCAAGTCAGATGTATTAGCACATGGTTCTGGTGAACAGTTGCTAAGAACCGAGAATATCTCTGTTTCTTTCACTTCGACTGGCACACTGTAAAAGTTATCATCACTCTCGTTGGTAAAGTTATCATCACTCTCGTTGGTTAAGACAGTAGCATCTTCTGATGAAGCAATCACTATAATTAAATACAGATGAAAAGACACTAAATATCCTTGAAACATTTGCATTCAGACTAATATCACAGGTTTAAACCATAAACCTGGTTTAAACAAGTTGACTTCTCCTTGTAATTTTCACATAGCCAACCTGGATTCCAAAAGAGTAGGATTTCACTGTCTTCTTCTATTACAAAATAGGTGTCACACTTTTTCGTAGAGCTATTGTGTCGGTTTCTTCAGTCTACTGGGATCTCAACAATTGAAGCCTTCTTCTAAGCCTGCATGCTTCATGGCAAATTTAAATTCAACGGGGCTTTGGTAAAAAAGCTAGAGCTATGTAAATGCGTCGAAAGGGAACGACACTGTTCTGTCGTTCTAAAATGAAAGTGTTGTAATATTCCTCGACTGTACCATGTAATCCAGTTGAGAAGCTCTTTAATATGATCTTAAATCCGTCTGAATCAAAATTTCTACTCGAAGGAATTTTTTTAATTAGAAATGACTGAAACTGTGAAACCAAGATTTAAAGATTTCGAGAAATATTACGGGCGTTTCCTGGACGTCTCTGTTTAGCAGACAGTCAATCTCTACAACTAGCGAAACTTTCGAAAAACATGAACCGTGTATTCGTCTATGGAACTTTGAAAAAAGGAGAACCAAACCATGGCCTTCTCTCAGATCCTAGAAATGGCTATAGTAACTTTCTAGGGCATTCAAAGACGAAAGACAGGTTTGCTCTCGTTATTGGGACAAAATTTAACATTCCTTTCATGTTGGATGGGGAAAATTCTGTTTCTCATGTAAGTGAAATTTAATTTGGTAGATATTCCTTCAGCCCAAGCTGACTGCAAATCATATTTGAGGATGCAAAACAGATAATTCAGCTATTTATTAGAGCTATACCTGTGCTATACTTCAACCCTTCTTGGCAAGGGTCCTCTTCCTGTCCTCTTCTTGTCCTCTTCAGCCCTTCAGGCTCAAGCAGGAAAGTGAACTTGTAGTTGTGGAAAACAATCAAAGGTTTGTCCTTAAGTATCTGATTTTATTAACTTCTTCTCTGAAAATGGGTTTTACTTTAGTACCAGATTCAGTTATCCAATATTTCCGTCTTCAGAAGATGTACCTCCTCCTCTAACTCTCAGCGATAACTTCAAGGACTGATTTTGAGTAGACAAATATAACATGCTGCTTCGGTCCGCTGTTTTTTATTTGTTCAACCGCTTTTCTGATTGATAGTGTCTCCCCGTGAAAAATGGACACCTAATCAGAAACTCGGATACCAATGGAGTGGTTACACCAAGCAGAAAAGACACCAAAAGCCAATCGGGTAGAGATTCTTCTGCATTTTAGTTTTGGAGCCACCTGTCTCTTCTTCTTCTTCTTTCCAGCTAAGATGGATACTTGCTGGCGGCATTTATAAGCAATTTGAAGTTCCTTAATTTGGTGATATATGTTCCTTCACTCCTTCAGCCCAGGCTGACTACCAATCATATTTGAAAATGCAAAACGGGTGAGTCAGCTAATTTTATTAGACCTGGAGAATACCCTTGCCCAAAAGGCCGAAATATAGCTCTAATAAAATGTAGCTGACTTATCCGTTGTGGATTGTCAAATATAGTTAATTTGGGTCACTAATCAACCTTCGTTTAAGAAAAGGCTAGTAAGACCCAGTTTCTGTTATGAAGAGGTAAAGTAGCTGCTGTAGACTGACAAACCATTGATAATCATTTTACCAGTCTTGCTTACTGAATTTACTCTACTGCTTACTCCTTACTTAGGTTCTTACAGGATCTTTAGATGTTAGATACCTAGGACTCAGAAGGAAGCTGTTATATTTTTCTTTGTCTTTCCTGGCATCTTCATTTGCCTGAAGTCTTATCAGTAGGGTAGCCACAAAAAGCGCTATAGGCAGTAGTGTAGTTGAAATTTGCTTATTTTTCGTAATGAAAAGCTGAATTGCTGTTAATTTGTCTTGTCTGGATTTATTTTTTTTTCAATCGAAAACATCTTCCAAAAATGTTTAAGATACACCATGGCATTCAGGACTGAATTATCTATTTAAAAAGGCCAGCAGTAAGATGTCCTAACTAGCTTATATTACCATTAATACTAAATGTAAATTCAGGTATAAAAAAAAGTAACTGAACTTGCCTAGAAAAAACTGTTGATACCAAGGACTGAATATCCGTGGCCGACTACACCAGTAAATTGCTTGTTCTTAGCACTTGAGCATCATATTCAAATAATGCATGAAACGGAAATGTCAGTTGTGATACATTGCCAGTAGTATTTCACCCCTTCTTGGCAAGGGTCCTCATCAGGCTGTCAAACTTCAGGGTCAATGTTGGAGAAGGAACGAAACTTCCCCCCAAAAAACAGTTCATCCCATTTTAGTTTCTCCTGTCTCTTAAATATTATAACTTCCTAACTACATCCATTAACTTAGCCAGATGGAGAGACAGGGAGATTTTACTGTCTGGAGGAAACAGGGGTAAAGGTTGTTAGAATTACATATAAAGAGAAGAAGTTTGTTTAAAAGCTAATGAATCTTATTGGATTATAACTGTATCCTCACATACCAGCATGATTCCATAGAAGTTAGGGTTTCTCTAATAAAAATTCAAATATTTAGCACTAGTTAAAGAGGTAATATTGAACTCAGACCAAAGCTAAAGCTCAGGAGAATCATATCCCAATGACCAAAGGCTTAGAATTTGGAAATTATTTATTTAGTAGCTACCCTATTATCAGACCCATTACAAATTTTATTGAATAGCCTACTTTTAACTATTATAAGCATTATGTAAAGTATGGCTGGGAGGAGAGGTACATCCAAAGTAGATGTGTACAGTCTAGCACAATAAGCCCTTTTCTTATAACCATGCTCAAAAGATGGGGCATGCTAGCAAGGTTGGCCGCAGTGCTCATTTGTATTGTACCAGTCCGCGAAGCCACGCCGAATTTTAATTTGGCGGCGTTGGAGAGGATTTCGGTTTTGGTTTGGCAAACTTTTTGGTGACGCGCTGCCGGAAATTTCTCAGTGGCGCGCCGCCGAATTATTGGCGTTTGCTCTATTTTTAGTATTTTTTCATATATTTGTTCAGTTTTCCTGTGATTTCCAGCAATTTTGGCCCACAATCCTTAGCGGTCTTAAGGCACCGGCACTACGTCAGCTAGGACGACGAAACTTGGCAGGCTTATGAAGCACCCGACTAAATGCGTAGCGAAACCTTGTTTTCCCGGATCCGATTATCTGTGTGGGGTGGTGGGATGGAGACTGGAGAATCTTATGACCCGCGGACGTTGCAAACGGGTATCCCGTTCAAATAAAAAAATTGAGAGTTGTAGGACCATATGCCTTAGACGGTCCGTATATAATATATCAGAACCGGGAGTTGAGGGGGGGGGGGGTCAGAGGTCCAACATATGCTCTTTTGCAGACTAGTTCCGGCCTCGGTGGGGGAGTTTGTGACTAACGGGAATTTCCGGAAATGCTTCGGTTCCAATGTTCTTCGGTTGGAGATAGGAGCAAATGTCCTAGATTTCAAATTTTTGTACTCAAATTGCATATGGACACGGTGCAGGAGTTGAAGAGGGGTCCGGGAATTTTGTGGTGTACAAAGGGACCACAAAGGTCATGTGCCAGCATGTGCCATTTGAGGTCTTGACCAGGTAGACTACAATCAGAAATTACGTAGATGAAATATCTATCTAACCCCGTGACGTGGGCGAACTGCTTAGATGAATTTGCGTTGATTGAAATCCCTGTTCCTATGGCACGCTTCTGTCTGGATATTCTAGCCGTTGCACTTGCAACGCTAGTTCAGCATATATTTTAGCTAAGGATCGTGCGATCCGGTCATATAAATCGGAAATCTAGGAAATGTTCTCTCGCCAGCTTAAAGTCCCATCCAGATCGGATCACGCGGTCGATAGTTATGCATGTCACAGACAACAAGATGCCTAGGAACCCCTTTGAAATCCCCCACCAAAGCCGGATCCGGTGGGACATCAAAATTACATCTCTTGGACTCAAGACCTCTGTACCGTCCTAGTTTCGTCCCAAGCCCTACATCCGCCTGGTCCCCACGCATGTTACACAATTTCCGGTTTCCCTTCTAACTCCCCTCACCCCTGCTCCTACCACCCAAAATTTCTCACTCGAATCGAATCACCGATTCGTAACTTATGTGGATCCCAGATCCACCTCCCTCCACCCCCAGACGGATGGTCGGATCCGGAAAACAAAGTACGTTGAGTATCGTGTCTTTTGTGGATGCCAAGTTTTAGCGTCTTAGCAAATATGGAAATGCCGCAACTACCAAACGTGAGACAGGACAGACGAACTTACGGAGAGACATCATGATCGCTAAATGCCAGGTTATCTAAATAAAATTTGTTGAAGGGGGTGGGCTCCAGAACTCCAGAAATCGAGGGATTTCAGTGGAATTTCGTGCTTTTGCCAACGTCTGGAAAATCTTGAGTGAAATTGCGCTTCCGGTCGGAAGGAATGACTTTTTACCTTCCTGGCTTGTCCGGGAACTAGCAAAATCTGGATGGAAGGACTGACCGACAGACTATGATCAGGCAACGATCGCTCTTTTACACTTTGTTTACGCGGTTGGTGGAGCCAACATAGGATTTTTGGTAATAATTGTCAATCTTGCACAGCCGCAAACTCTTTCTGCTAGTGCACTTAAACAAGTTTTCCCGTTTTGGTCGGATTCCGGCCGAACTGCTCATCAAAGTATGTCATTCCCTTCAGGAGTTATCGTGCTGACAGACGGACCGAGAACTTTTCGTAGGTATCCCACCACTTACGTTTTGGGATCCCAGAAACGGAACAACAGAAACAGAATTTGAATCGTTTCATATAAAAGGTTTTGGCGTCAGAATTGTACCGGGGGCAGTCGCCGCCGACTCGGCGCGGCTTCGGGAATTAATGTGTAGGCCTACCCCTCATGCCCAAGATGGGTACCATTATGCAGCATTTCGGTAATTAGAGAAACAAATAATTCATTTTGACTTTCTTGTAAACAAGTACCTCTCTGAGTAACAAGGGGCACACATATGCTCATGCTCATACCTGCCAGCATGCCCCAGCATTTGAGCATGGGCATAAAAACAGGGCTTAAGCCGCGTTCGATTCATCAAGAGTTATCTATTATTGTCGATGATCAGCCCTAGATGCCGTTTTATTCAACTACGGCGTAGCGCTTTTGTGGTTTTATTTAAAGCCGCGTTCGATTCATCAACAGTTATCTATTATTGCCGACGACCAGCCATAGATACCGTTTTATTCGACTTATGTGTAGCGCTGTTGTTGTATTATTTGAAGCTGTAGTCGTAGTTCTACGAATCCGTCGGATAATATCCGAAATTTCCGACGGAAGTTTTTTTTTTCGTTCTATGATCTCCGTTGAAGTTCTAGCGATGATTGAAATCGTTCGTCTGTTGTCGGTCGATTCGCTCGAAAAACTGAAGTTTCTGTTGAGAATGACGTCATTTTCTGTGAATAAAATGACTATGAACAATTTTAGGATAACGTAGGTGGATGACAGGTAGTGAATAGAACGCGGCTTAAAACTGTAGTCGTAGTTCTAGGAATACGTCGGATAATATCCGAAATTCCCGGCGGAAGTTTTTTTTTCGATCTATGATTTCCGTCGAAGTTCTAGCGATGATGAAAATCGTTTGTCTGTTGTCGTTCGATTCACTATAAGAAAACGAAAAAAATGACGTCGTTATTCGTGAATAAAACGACGATAGACAATTTTGGGATAATATAGTCGGATAACCTTAGGTTAATCGAACGCGGCTTTAGTTGTTTGGTTAATTACGTTTATATTATGTTTAATTACGATGTATGTCTTGATTAAGTTTTTTGTTTTGATTTTTAACCACTATTATACATGAGATTTAAAGAAATCAGTTTTGTGAATTCTAACAGAATATAATATTTGGGAAATGGCTTGACACCATATTTATGTTCCTCAGACTATTCATAAAACATGGAGTTTCCGCTTTGGCTTTGTTGCTTCTCCGCAAAATGAACATTCCAGTGTATAATGACGTAACAAAAAAAAGCTTCAGGTATGTGTTTATTAACCTAGATCCGAACCAGTTTTTTGACAACGAGTTCAAGCTCGAAACAATCAGGATAACAGAATCATAATCAGCAGAACATACCAGGGAACTGATAACAATACTAAGAGTAAGTGTTTATTCAAACAATGTTTACAACGGATACGTCAGCTATGATTCTTCATCAGCGGTCAGCCTGACGAGGACCCTTGCCAAGAAGGGCCGAAATATCGCTGATGAATAATCATAGCTGACGTATCCGTTGTAAACATTGTTGAATAAATGTTTCAAAGTCAGCTTGGGCTCAAAGAATATTTAGAGTAAGTGTTTGACTGGCCTACTTAGAACCAGTGTTTCAACCAGAGTTCTCACATCTTGGCAGGGGTTGGTTTACTGAGTGGAGTTTATTCCCTCCTGTCCTTCATGCCTCAGTTTTAGAAGCAGTAACTTTTTGCCATATCCTGCGCATTCTTCTAGATAGTTTTAAATAGGTTCATACTATGACCTGTCTCTAGACATTGTACATGGGTTATCATAGTGAACCATTAGTCATTACTTGTTTCCTGCATTAATGTCAGCTGTAAATAAACAATACCAGTTATCTAAATATTTTTGGACCTTTTTCGTCATCAGCCAACTGGTGGAGAACAACTTTAGTTTCAACTCTAGCTGTAAGTTTTTTACACATCCTGCGCACTCTTCTAGATAGTTTTTAAATAGTTTCACACTATCACCTATCTCTAGACATTGTTCATCGGTTGTCATCAGTGGCGAAACTATCCCATTTTTGGATTGGGGGGGGGGGGGGGGGCAAGCCCAGATTTTACCGACAAGATTTAATGATTTACCGACAAAAAGCTCGCTCCCCTTGAATACATCTTACAACCTTTGTAATAATAAGTCGTAACATATCAACTGAGATGGTTTTCTAACGAAAATTAAGAAATTCGTCATTAACTTCCTGGCACCAATGGTTATCACATAGAACCAGGAGCATACTATGCAGTCAATAGTATTGCAAACCAGAAAAGTAGTGATAGACACTGCAACAGATTACTTCACTGCTTGAATATTTACGCGGCTGTCTTTTTCGCTTGTAAACTAAGAGGCTTTTAGGGGGTTCAAAAGGTTAGCACCTACGAGTTCGTAAAGTTTGTCTGTTCGTCTTTTACCATGATAGCTCTCGAAAGAGTTGAGATATCTTGTTGAAATTTGGTATGAGGATGCGTCGGATCAAAGTACAGGTGAAGTGAATGACCAATCCAGTCTTATGGAAACTTGATGGGTGATGGGAGCAGATGCCCTAAATTTGCTGTTTCTGTGTCCGAATGAAATCAGACAACGGAGTGGAAGGTAGGAGTCCAAGTAACTGTGTGATACGCCTCAAAAACCAAACAGGTGCATGCGCCTTAGAAAGTGCTCGGATTCGATTGACACTTCCCAAGATGTTCAATTTATCCGCGTCCGAAAACAGTGTTGCAAGGAGGCCTCGGAAATATTGTAATACGAGTAGAGGCTGAACCGATACAGTGATAGAGATAAAACTTGAAAGGTTTAAAATTCATGGGACCTAGACATGTAATTCGAGGCCCAAACCGGACCTGACGTCCGTCGGATGAAGGTGGGGCTGGGCGGTACCTGACCGGTAGGCACACTCGAAATTTCTCGGAAATGGTCCGTTCGAGTGATGCTTGATGCATTGTAGACGCGGATGCAAAATATATGCCATTGGCGCATTATCTGTCGAACCTCTTCTTGCCATTATGGTAGTGCTGTGGGGGGATTATGGTGGGTCCTGGACATTTTCTTAAACGCTTAGGGACCAAATGGGTTGAGCGATTGAGACAAACTTGGCAATACTGTGCCCATGTGAACTAGTTCTGTTATTCGGATATCCTGACCTGATCCAACCTCGGTGGGCCGATTTGGTGGGGTATCATTGACGGGAATTTGAAACTCATAAGTCTCTGAATAAAGTGAACCATTTCCCGGATTGATGAACAGCCAGATCAACCCAAAAGGGCAGTTTATGGGTGGGAAAAGAAATCACTCAAGAACTATTTGAGGAAACAGGTTTGCCGGTTTAGTTGGTTTACCGTCAAGGAACAGAAAGGAATAAATAAGTGTTTTGTTAGTGCATTTTCGGATTTACCGACGAGAATATTCCAGTGACCACATCAAAAAGTCTCGCACAGTCGCACTGATGAATAGTTCACAAATACTGAATTTAACGACAAGATTTGTATCCATTCCGGATGTAAATAGACCGAAAACCCATTTTATCGACAAGACTTTCCCCAGTCGTTCCCAGTCCCAGTCATCATCGGCTTGATTTACCGACAAGGCTTTCGTCGGTATCATTTCCGAACTGACACAAAATTCTGATTTCTAGACAAGAAGCTTCCTGATAACCGACAGAGCTTCTGTCGGTATCTGAGACGGTATTATGAAAATGTTTATATCAGAGCTCTTGACGGTACTGAAACGGAATCTGCGCACCGTCTCCGCAGCGATAAACGCTGCCGATTTCCAAACAAGAAGTTTCCTGATTTACCTAAAGAGCTCTTGTCGGTACTGAAAACGGAATCCGTTCACCGAGAGACGTTGCCAGTTTCCCTAAAACAAGTTTCATGATTTACCGACAGAGCTTTCGTCTGTATCAAAAACGAAATGAGGAAAATGTTCGTCAGAGCTCTTATCGGTATCGAAAATCGAATCTACGCATCGTGTCCGCACCGAGAAACGCTGCCGATTTTCCAACAAGATATTTCCTGGCTTACCCACAGAGCTTTTGTCGGTACCAGAAACGGAATGCTAATGCGTGCCGTACCCGACGTACGCTGCCTATTTCCCAACAGGAAGTTTCTTGTTTTGCCGACAGAACTTTAGTCGGTATCAGAAACGGTATGATAAAAGCGTTCGTCGGTGCTTCGCACCGACAAACACTGCCAATTTACCGACAGGATTTTTCTTGGGGGGCAGCTGCCCCACCACGCCCCCCCCTAGTTTCGCCACTGGTTGTCATAGTGAACCAATACTTATGCCCTTCATTAATGTCTGTTTTAAATAAATAGCGCCAGTTATCTAAATGTTTTTGGACCTTTATCGTCATCAGCCAACTGGTGCAGAACAACTTTAATTTCAACTCTAACTAGGATGGGCTCTGCATAAAATGGAAATCCTCTCAGTTCCTAGGCTACTTATCCTGGAGGCTAGTTTAAATTAGTGTCTGGTCTGAAAAATGTGCGCTTGAGATAGTGACAGTGATCTGAATGTTTATGGTTTTTGTAGCAAATAGTTGGAGAGGTGTATGAAGTTGATGAAAACATGCTTGCCCAGCTTGATATCCTGGAAGAACATCCACGTGTCTATGAAAGAAAGATTATATCTGTCACAGTCTGCGACAAAGAATTTCAAGCTTGGGCATATTTTCTGGTCAACTTCAATAAAGACCTTCTTGCATTGCCACATATAAGTAACTATTCTATCAATGACAGCCACGGACTGCATTATGTTAGCAGGTAGGATGTGGTACTGCTGCTTTTAAGCATGTATAGTTAAAAATCCCGAGCAACTGTGCAACTTTTCATCAGGTCAAACAAAAGTTTGCTTCAAGTTTAACCGAAAAGGGCTGAGAAAGGACAGTCTAGTTACCCGTCACTTATTCATTTAAGTAGACTTGTAGACCCGACGAAAATACCCCGATTTGGGTCCTCCTTGTCTCGGTCCTGTCTTCTTGTTACTGCCTTGTCACGGCTTAAACCCATTTCAGCGAACAAGCATCGCAAATAAAACGCAGTTAAGAAATCTACCCGAGACAGGACCAAAACTTGCTCCAAGAGCATGTCATCATTCACGGCGTCCTGTCTGACAGGGCATTGATAATTGTCAGCTAACGGGACAAATAAAACGGCATTAAGCGGACACGGCAGTTAAATAAAACGGTATTTGGCTGACAGGACCGGGACAAGGCTAAATCGAACGCGGCTTTAGTTGCCCGGCTATTTACGAATAATCGTTTTCGGATAGTGGACTTTCTCTGTCGGATCTGTGGTACCTCTGTGCGCTTGTCCCTTTGTTGTATGCTTAAAGCTCAACTCTTACTAGAAATGATCTTTTCCCTATGAAAGGGATAGGAAAAAACGTTTTTCAAAAGTACCATTACTTTCCACCTGAAACTAGCAATTTTCTTGTTTGCGCCTGTCAACACTATCCAGCCTTCCTGGTCTCCGGCGTGGCGGCTGGGAGCAAAAGGTTTAAAACTGAACATGTCGTGCTTAAAAAGTTGGAAAACTAAGGAAATTAAAGAAGTAAAAAACAGAAGATTATCATATCCTTATGTATGAATGAGTTGTCAGCGGACATTGAATATTTCGACAAACTTTGCGTTGTCTGACAGCCAAAACTCGGAAAGGCCGAAAAGTGTTAAAAATTCTTAGGCAGAAACGAAACAATGGAAAAAGGTGGGGATTTTAGAAGCTTATAATTCCACAGGAGAGCTAAGTATATTACAAAAGGCATAATAAGAAAGAGGGGTCCTTTAACGAAAATGTGTGTTCACGCAGTGAGTCCCATGCCGCGAGCTGATCACTGGCAACTGAAAAGCCGCGTTAGTATTCAGCTTCCCATTTTCCGCGTCATCGTAGAATTATTGTTGTGATGACGGCCGTAGATACTTAGACAGCAGATAGTGGAAAACAAAAAAAAAATCTGTTAGCAGAATACAAATGATTCAGTGGATTCAGTTACATAATTCAACAATAAGTTGGCTTTTCAGTTAAACTTTAACAGACAAGCCAGGTAGGCTGGCAAGAGTGGCAAGAATTTCAACTCGCACCTCATTCGCTGCAGATGAGCAGTTTTGAATTTGGGATATGTTGCTAAGCTTCATCTTGTTCTCATGTCTTAATTTTTCAGTGACCCTTGTAGGTCTTAAAACCGTGGAATAGCGTTTGCGATGTTTTAAAATCGAACCAGTCTTTAAAGGACGCCTGAATGAAGAGTACCAAGTATAATCCCTATCTCTATGACTTCCGTTAACATTGCCTGCAGAAAACCCAATCCAAATACAAAATAGTGTTTCCAAGCTATGATTTTTGCTCCATTTTGCATCTGTCCTTATTTCAGTACCGAACAATTTTAGAAATGAACAAATGTCCCCAATCAACCCTTCTTCCAGTTAAAGTTCAATGGGCACATCAAACTACCCCAATCCCACTCTGTAACAACCCATGAACAATGCTTACCCCCTATATCATCAGCTTTTTCAACAGTTTCCTCTCTGTGATATTTCAAAGCGTAATTTTTTGGGCAAGTACATGCTCAATTTACTTGCTTGGACAAAGATAAAAGTGATGTTTCTTATAATACTTAGTAGATCTTTATTTTATGCATAAATCAGCTTGTATAATTCAGATTTGAATAGGTTATTTATTTTTGAATGATTTTTGTAGCTATGTTATTTTTTATAAGCTTATTGCATATTCTGGTACATTTTATAAAGCAAGTTAATCAAGTTTCACAACACTATTAAAAACTTTTAATAGGCACTTTAAGCCATTGAAGTTCTGATGAAACACTAGAACAATCAGGTAAACTGCATCTGCGGCTTGACTTTGGTGACATCTCAAATATATCCTTTTCTATCAAGCATTGCTGGGAGTTTTTGAATCTGCTGCCACGATATCCCAGCTCCTAAGATTTGGATCGCCGAATGCCAGAGAGGTAAAGACAAGGGATAACAAGAAAACGGCCGATTTTCATAGCGCCTTCTAAAGGAAGTCGGAAATGTTTATTTGTGGCGCATTTAATACAAAGTAAAGCATTAGAAGTGTCCATTGGGCTTTAAGCCCAAACGTGTATCTAGAAGATATTCCAATACGATCCGGCCAGCGCTGTACAAGATTTGAATGAACTGCGCTTTTTGTCTTGGAGTCTGCATGTGCAAAACTCCAGAAACGAACATCCATATTTTGAAAACGTCACGCTCAGGAGAAGATTGCTCTCCGTGGCCATGTCTGTAAATGCATTCTCCATGGTGTGTTCAAGTATGGTTTCATTGTTCAGGTGTCCTTTAATCATACCTGGCGTACGAACTTGAACCTGTCTAAATGTGAAGGCATCGACAGGAATGGTCTTAAAATTCAAATTGTGTGATTTGATTTCAACTCTGGCTCACGTCTAATTCTGTCATTTCGAGAAATGTTTTTTCTCTTGCCCTCCTAAAGAAAAGAAATGTCAGACTCTGGAACAGTCCTACTGAAGATGCTAGTGAAGCGGAATTGATAAGTTGCTTTAAGCGTATTGTGGACAAGATTTTAACTCCACCCAGTAGACCTTGGTTCATTCCGAATTCCTTCGTGATATGTAGAGGCAAATACCTTTTAAAGCCCATTCACAACGGGCTTTAACTAATACTCGGTACCAGCTAGTTCTGAAAATCGCTCCCGAGAACGAAGCTTTGCCAGGTTTCTGCCGTTTGCAATCAGTTCAACTTTTGACGGTACTAGCCAATCAGATTATTTTGCAGAATATTCTGATCGGCTAGTTTCGAACCAAGCCCAGTAGATAAAGTTCAACTCAATTCACTTTATTCGAAAAACATGCGACAGACAGAGCCGACTATAGTTTTTGTTGTCATAACATAAACATATATGTCAGTCGAGGAATCAAAATTAATAGACACAAAAGTACAATATCTACAATTAATAACTTATATTTGATGGTGCAAAACGGATACGTCAGCTGAATTTTATTGGAGCTATATTTCGGCACTTCTTGGCAAGGGTCCTCTTCAGGCTCAAAACCGCTCAAGTTGGAAAAACGGACTTGTGGGACACGCCGAAAGTCCGGAAAGAAAAAGAAAACGGAATGTCCGTTTTTCCAACTTGAGCGGTTTTGAGCCTGAAGAGGACCCTTGCCAAGAAGGGCCGAAATACCATCAAATATGATTCGCAGTCAGCTTCGGCTGAAGGAATATTTATAATTAATAACTATTTTGGAGATTAAAAAATCGACCTGGCATTAAACAACTGAACAAACCAGGGCACAAAACTAAGCTCGTATCGAGCATGTGAAGCAGTCACAGGTTTAAGTTTCAGTACAGGCTCTGCAACGGACCTGATTGGCCTTACCCAAGCCGGTTGATGTTGGGGCGGGAGGATATTTCGGTGAATAGGGCGCGACAGGATTTTTATTTCCAAAAGATAGGGAGAGTTTTAAACGACGGGAGGGAGGGGTTTGAAGTTGAAAATGATTAAGGAGGGATATGTATGGCAATTTTAAAATTACTAGGAGGGCGCGATATTGCACCCGCTCCCCGGTCATACAGTTCCTTAGTCAGCCTAAAATGCCATACAGGGGCAACACTAAAGTGTGGAAAGAATAAAAGAGAACTAAATGTGTAGGAGATGTGGTGCAGGGATTCTGTGGCGAACCAGCAACTTCAGAGATCTGATGGCCAAATTGGCTTTCTTTAACATGCCATCAAAGTTTGTTCCACTTCAGATGTGAGGTGATATGGACACCAAGTAGTTTAATCTCGGTAACATGACTAGCGCTGGGAACATCCGCTCCTTGATGTCTTCAAAACCGAAAGTGATTTTGGGTCATTGTTATTCGGTCTGACGTTGTTCAGTGGTAGCCAATTAGAAAATTCCTTAGTATTTCCCTAAGTAATCTGATTGGGTAGTACCCTCAAAAGTTGAGCAATTTCAAATTGGTTCCGAGACTAGCTGGTACCCGTAAATCGCACCAATATCAATTGCGGACGCCGAACAGCAGAAACCCGGCAAAGCCTCGGCCTCGGAGCGATTTATAGAACTAGTTTGTACCGAGTATCTGCTAAAAACCCGTTGTGAATGGGCCTTTAACCCATGGTGCAATATATTATTATTAACTCTGTCTGTAACAAACAGTTATAACTAGCCAATCTCAGGGTTGGTTTACGTTCTGTTTGGCACGTTTTCGGGTCACGTCACACGTTTGTCGTCTAACCCGACTCATGTTGATGAAATTTGTTTGACTTCCCGATGAAAAACTCTTTGACTGTGTAGTTGTATGGTAGTTGTACGAAAAAGTTGCATGTATTGATATGTAGTAGTATGGAATGCTTCGATTTAACATGCCTCCTACTTGGTTAATCTTAAGTAGTAGTATCCGATAGCATCCAATCTTGCTGTAGTAGCATTCAGTTTGCTAGTAGTAGCATGGAGTGGCAACAGTTACTAATGCATGATATTTGTTTTTACAACTCCATACGCCCAATTTTCGAAAAATTTTCATCAGGTTAGCATGAATTGTTGAGACCGTAAACTATGGCATGGGTGCTTGTTTGAAGATTTTTGTGTTTTTGTGTAAAGCAAAATAATGTAACATGTAACTCCACATTTTGTTTGTATTGAAATATGTCAAACTTGTTTCATCTCTGCATTCCTTCTCTTTTTTGTACATACGAGAAAAGGAAAAATGCAAGGAAATGCAACCGCTGTACAGAATGATGGTCTAAGGTTACAAACAGATTGACCCTTAGCGCTACCTTGTCTACATTCGAACAGTGTCGCGTTCGATTTACCCTACGCCAGTTAATCACCAATCTACCATAGAATTTAATTTCCTTCCTGGTAGCGTTTTATTTGGTCTCTGTTCACGTCGGGACGAATTCTTTTCGGTCGTTACAAGTCAACGTTACGTTGACCAGGATGAATCGAACGCTCCCAGTGAACCGAGAAAAATCAAACGTGAAAATAACAGTATCAGTGGACGGGAAAGGAGAATCAACCACGGCTGGAACTCAAGGACAAAAAAAAACATTAAAGAATGTTGTGAACCTATTCTATTAGCAAGGTATTGCCGTTATACATACTCTTCTGTTAGCTTGATCCCAGAGCATATCGCTAACTTTGCTGTGGAACATATGACTGACATTAGCTCATTTTTAGCCATATCACACTCAAAGACGTCCCTGAACTTTGGTAAGATCAAGCCATGCCAGCTCCTCCTCCAGAAGCAATACTGGCTGTTCGTCATTTGTCACGAATACTTTTTATTAGAGATGGCCGTCTAATAAAATTTTAGTCCGTAGAGACCTTGAGTGAGCACTTGTTGCTTTTTTCATAGTTCGTCTCTTCTTTGTAACTTCGGTCGGATATCGTCAAGCGTCATTGTTACCGACCGATTATGAGCTGAGACTGCAGACTGGAGGTGCTTCGGAAGATCTTTTCCTGCTGGGTCAGCATCTGCTATACTTATTGTTGCTTTAACCTTCCTGAAAACAGAAATACACCGGTAATGAATTGCTGGCTGACGCAAAGCCACCGGCAAAAGCTTCGTCCAGAGCGTCGGCATTATGTCTTTTGGTTACTAGTTCTGTGTTAGTAAAACCAAGAACAAATAAGCAAAAGAACCATCGTCTCCCGATATAAAAAATACGACCATGCGGAGTCGAATGATGACTTTCTCTCCTTGCCGATGCAAACCTCCGGGTAGCCTACCTAGCGGAAGAAAGGAAGAAATGGTGTCACACCTGCTCCCAAAGATTGCCGTGATTGGTTGATACAGGATTTGAGTCGTTGAGTTTGAGTCGTTACGAACACGTTTACTCCTTCTTCTTGAAGATCGTTGGCGTGTTTTGGACTTTTGGAGCTACGCGGAACATCACAATTCGTTACCTCTCCCAACAGCACATTGCAGTAGAGCTCCGGAGAAGAAAAGTTGAGAGTAAGCGATTATTGGTTGTTTAACATCGAGGCAGACCCTAGCGCCTCACTACAGATGCGCTACGGTCTTTTCCTCTCAATGCGCAGCGGCTAAGAGGGAAGTAGACGGGCGTCAACTCAAAGGTCAGCAAGTAGCTCTGCTCAGTTTTGTGGGGATATCCAGAGTCGGTGCATTGGACCAAAGACGGAGGTTCTTTGGCTTATTTGTTCTAGGTAAAATGACGGGAAACCAAGGATAAATTTAAATTAGTGTCATTAATTATTGTTGGACGGGTTAACCGCAGGACTCGCCGCAGGAGTGAGTTACACAAAACTAAGAACGGTGGTTTATTCCACAGTTGTAAAATGTAGAAGGCGAACAAAAATAGCAAATAACAGAAAAATATAATTTTGATTTCTGGTAAGTCATAAGGTACTCAACGCCTACTCACTTATCTGTCACTTTTACCGTGGCTTCTACGGTTTTCTCGCGGTCTCTGAAGTCACAAACAAGTTTGAAAGCTGCGTCACCGGGCATGATGAGTTCGGGGTCGTTCTGGACTACGATTGTCGTTGTGTAGAGAAGTCCTTTCTGGAAAAGATTGGAATCAGTCACCATGCTTGGCAAGTCTTAACGAGGAGGCGTTGTCTAGTGTGTTTGTAGCACTGATGCATTAGAAATTAGAATTAGAGGGAGCCTTTCTGGAAAAGACTGGGATCAGTCACCGTGTTAAGCAGGTGTTACCGTACTCAAAAGTGCCATAAGCGTTATGGGGGGGGGGGGGTCAACTCTGGACCCCATCCCAGGTAACCATCTCCTCAGACTCAAAATGCTCTTCTGGGATAAATTGAAGTAGCTGTCGAGTTTACCTTAAGTAACGTCATTGCTTTGCCTTTTGAAACCTATGTATGCCAGAAATACTACCAAGTTTGAAATATTATGTGCCATGCGAAATCTAGAGGGAACATACTAGTGTGTTTTTCAGCACGGATCCATTAGGATTAGAGGCAGCCTTTCTGGAAAAGACTGGTATCAGTCACCATGCGAACCGGGTGTTACCGTACCACCGTCCCGAAAACTTGACCTTCTATTAGTAATATTAGGTCGAGTATGATTAGCTGCTATGGCATCAAGCACGCGACCTACCGATCCTCCTTATTTATAGCCGTCCCCGCCCTCAATACTTGACCTCCTTTTAATATTAAGTCTTGTACGCTTGGCTGCTGGGACGTCTAATACTCGACCCATATACTCCTTTTTAGATGCCACTGCTATGAGCAGGCTCCTCGACGTACTCAAACATTTATGTGGTCGAGTACTATTAGTCGATGGTGGGTTGGTTACACGGCCTTACCAGTTTACGGATTTCATTTGTCAGGGTCGAGGACAGGCGGCTCATACGGTAGAAAGTACTCGACCTATTACTTTCTGGCTGCAAGTTCCATACGGTCAAGTACCTTTAGCTTCCCAAGACGTGAGTACTCTGCCAGTCTAGTTTTAATAAGAACAAACGGAAAGTCGCTGTGCCCTTAAACTTCTTGTCTTGCCGAGGTCACTTTCCATGTCACCGAGGGACGTCACGACTGGGGGGGGGGGGGGCGCCCCCCCCCCCAATGCAGTCGGTAAAAAAAATAACCGTGTCGGCGCGAAGCGCCGCTGTTTTTCGTCAAAATAGTTGATTTTTTTTTTATGAAAACAGTCGGTTTTTCGACAAAATAGTCGTTTTTTCTGAAAATCAGTCCATTTTTCTGAAAATAGGTCGATTTTTTTCAAAAATGTCATTTTTGTTGTTGAAAACAGTCGTTTTGTCTGTAGAATAAGTCGGTAAAAACTACCATCCAGTCGGTAAATGCCTCGCTCCCCCCCCCCCCAAACATTTTGGCTAGTAACGCCTCTGAATTGTCACCCACCGTTTATTGAGTTGAGTACTAGTAGCTGTCACTACTAGTACAGTACGAATAGCTGCCACAACCCTTAGTTAATATTGTTATATTAATTTTATACCCATCATAATGTATAAGTACACGAGCAACGGAGTAGGAAAAATAAGGAAAAACGAAACAGTACATTATTATAAGAGGTAGCTCCTTTTTATGAGAGGTCGAGTACGAATCACTGCTAATCAGCGAATCAGGGATTGATCAAGTACTCGACCTGCCTATGTTCCTTCTTTAGGCCGAGTTTCAGTAGCCGTCACTGCCCTGATTCTATTACTAATATTGTGTCGACAATGATTAGCTGCTTGGTCGTCAAGAACTCGACCGATCTATCTTCCTTTTCAAGTCGAGTACTAATAGCTGCCGCTGCTATGAATACTCAACCTACTTAACGATTTACATGATCAAGTACTGGTAGTCGCTGGGGGGAGGGGGGGGGTACTCGATCTTTCAGCAATATAGATTTCCTTTGTATGATCGAGGACGGATAGCTCCTATGGTAGAAATCACTCGAACTGTTCCGTTCCGGCTCCAAGATATGATCAACTACTTTTAACTTCCTGAGACACGATTCCTTGACCAGTCTAGTACTAATAGCTCGAATGACCCTTGTTACTCGACTGGTCGAGTACTATTAGCTCCTGTGTGGTAGAGCACTCGACCGGTCGAGTACTTTTGGCATTTGAGGTATCGTGTCCGTGTCCAGGACACGATACCTCGATACCTCACTTTGGAATGCTATAGTACCGTGACAAATAAACCAGAAATAAATTTAAAAAAAAATTAGGGCCCTGGGTTGTTCGCGAGGCTCAGACTTTAAAGTCCTGAATTTATTTATATTATAAACAAAAAATTCTGTTTACTTTGTCACGGTACAAGTCCCTTGTATAACATCTATGTAGTTTATATATAGTCCCGTGACAAGGGGATGTGAACTGCTTAGGTGAAAGCCGCTTCTATCTGAATGTCTGTATTGTACTGGTTTAGATCTCATCTTCACAAGCCTCTCGGTAGCTCAGTGGTACAGCACTGGCCTAGAAAGGCAATGGTCCCTGGCTCAAATCCAGGCTGAGGGCATTTTTCTCTTTCGCTTTTGCTACTTATTACCAACCAGCGCAAGACGTCGTCCGCTGCTTCCTGACCGAAGATTGAAAATTAAGTGTATTTTTCTGTGTGTTTATGTGTTTCGTTTATTTCCTTCATTTACTCCGCCTTTCAAAAATGGCGGGTCATAAATAAATTACTTACTTACTTACTTACCAAGAACTTATAAATATACATAAGCCAGACGGTTTTCCATATATTCAGGTAGACATGGTTTTGTTGGCGAACGGGGTTTATTTTTCGAAGACCATGGCTCCCTCTTCGATTCAACGAAATTTTTAGCATTTCAGTTTTAGGAATCAAGATTCAACTGAAGTGCTCACCTTTTTCACGGAGCACTCATCGAACCGAAAATCGAAGTTGTATTCAGTCACTTCTCGGATGGCTTCTTTAAAACAATGGGCGTTACGTTCGTAGAACGATCCTCGCGTGTAAAGTACACCTTCAAAGCCATCTTCTGTGACGACCACGACAGACATGGAGTCATCGTGGCAGTAAAGTTTTACACTTTTATATCCATCAGTTGGCGCCCCTATGGATATTTTGTTGCTCAGGTCTTCTCTCCATAGTCCTGGAAAATAGTTAATTAACTCACATAAACCCTCCCCGACGTCACTTCCTGAGCTGCAGCCACGAGCTCAGAACCTATTGTTCTCAGATTTTAAGAGCGTGTTCCACCCTACTTACCGTAGTTACTGTGCATGAGGTCACAGTTTCTGGCTTCTTGGCGTCAAGGCTGGGGCGCCTTTTTTTATTTTTTTTTGTTAAATATCATGTCGCGGGCTAATCGGACCAATCGCGTTACAGAGATTCGTAGTTACCACGCTCTCGAGCATGGTAAGTAAATAGTTACTATTTCGAGAAGGTTGGAACGGTCAGTGTAGTAAATTTCGAGGAGCTTGGAACGAAAATATTAACTAATCGTTACTATCGTTAGAAGGGTGGAACACCCTCTAAGAAATTGCGGCAGTTGCAGACTTTTTGCAACGTTCGACCAAAAGAGTTATTTTTTTCCCTGGATTTTGTGGCTGACGACAGGGCGTCACGACTAGGGGGGGGGGTGCCCCCCCCCCCAAATGTTGTTCGCTAGTCTGTAAAATATAGCCGAGTCGGCGCTGCGATTTTTCGTAAGAATCTTCATTTTTTTAAACAGTCGGTTTTCTTGTACAAATAGTCGATTTTTTCTTAAAATTAGACGGTTTTTCTCAATAATAGTCGTTTGCATCTGCAAAAACAGTCGGTAAAAATGACCAGCCAGTCGGTAAATACCTTGCCCCCCCCCCCCCCCAAACATTTTGGATAGTAACGCCTCTGGCTGACGGCTCGCGGCATTGCCCCCACTTGTTGCCCCGGCGAACGTCCAGGAGTGTGGAGTTATAGCGTGTGGCAAGGACTTGGGACAGCGATAAGTTTGGCGTTGATTAGTTACCAAGATAGAACAGGCAAAGCGAGTAGCCTACATTCAAAGTCCTCAAGCCGAAAGGCAAGTAAAAAACGATAGCCTACAGCCCTACACGCTAAAGATACGTTAGAGTTTAAATTTATTTTAAAATACCAACACAAATCTTGGCTTGGGACCAAATGACGTTTTGACTACTTGTAATACAGACAGAAAATAATCTAACAACATAAAAGAAGTCTGAGGCTGATAGATGAAAGCATGAACAATTTTAGAGAAAACTACAGTACCGTTCAGTACGGTAGGAATGCAGTTCCAGCTTGGAACATTACGTGCAGATACAGTCCAGTTTTCAAATTCGGGTGCGAATTTCCTACTTCGTTCCAGACTTTTGACGCAAACAGTTTGGTGTTGGGGGCCAAAGTATTTAACGACTGCAGTTGTTAGTTTTTTACCGGTAACTGACTGTTTAGAAGAAAAATCGACAGTTTCTCCGAAAAACCCACTGTTTTAAGGAAAAAATCCACTGTTTAGTAATTTTTTACCCGCAAATTTCTTCATCTTTTCCACAAAAAGTCGTCAGCGTTGTTATGTTACTATTGAATTATGGCATTATACTTCGGTTCAAGTGCCATATTGCGATCGTATTGGTGGTCCCTCTGTCTCACCTTTGCTAGTTCAGGCACTTCCACGTAAGCTAAGACGATGAATTTTGACAAGCTTCTGAAGGACTCGGCTGAATACCCAGCGAAACCATGTTTTCGCGGATTAATCCGATCATTCGTGGTTAGGTGGAGGGCGGTGGAGGGAGCGGGAACACGGAAACTTGCGACCTGCGTGACCCGAGTCGAAATAAACCTTATGTGTTAATGGGAGCAACAAGATACGATGACCACAGGGTGCTGGAGGTGGACTTTTGGAACATACAGGGGACCAAAGAAATGTAGGGATTGGGATGAAACTTGGAGAATACAAAGATCATGGGTCCCAGATGTGTGACTTTGAAGTATAGACCGGATCCGACCTCGGCACGGGGAGTTGGAAGGGGCGGGGCGTACGTTAAATTTTTGCGGAAGTACCCCGACTCGAGGGAAGCTTGTGGCGTATTCTCTCCGAGGACTCCTCGGGGAATCGAAGGGAACGGCGAGAATAGAGGTAGTCACTCCACGCGGACTCCGCGTCCGGAAACAAAGAAAACATTGGGAATGCTTCCAAAATGAATTTTCTTCTAAAAAGAAATATGCAGTTGACGAAATTAGTCTGGCTCCACTTTATTTTTGGTTTGGTATATTATGATTGTTTTTAATTAATTTTACATTGAACCTACACTAGCAAAAATTGATGAATCTGGAAGGGAGTCCTTTCTTATGATGGTGATGATAATTCGAGCATTCCCCGTTCGTGGTGACTCGCGAGAATACGGGGAGTGAGTACCCGGGACAAACAAAACGCGGGGACTCCCTCAAGTGGAGTCCTCGGGGAATGGCGGGAATCCGCCTTGTGTCTAATATAAAGATAAGCCCTATAAGACGAGACATTTATTTTTCCGAAACTTTCCGGGTAGAGGGGGAGGCCTGGAAATCGTTCCACATGTGCAGGTATCAGTTGTATCGTACAAAGGTCGCGGGTAATAGAGATTTTATTTTGAGGTCCAGATCGAATCCGGCCTCGGTGGGGGGAGTTGGGTGTCGCCGAAAGTCTCCGGGTTTTCTCCGATTCAAGGGAAACATGTTCGGTAGTAAGTGCCGTACATGCAAAATTTGCAGGTCAGAATTGCATCCGAGTACATTTGTGGGATAGAGGGGGAGGCTTGGTATCCTGCATAGTGACTAAACGGATGGAGGGAATGGGATGAAACTTGGTCATGTGTGCAAGATTCGGTAGTGCTTCCACTCGAGTAAAACTCGGTGGTTGATAGGACCAAATGCCCTACATTTGATATTTATGTGCCCGAATCGCATGTGGATACGGTGGAGGGGAGGGGGGCTTTTTTTGTTGGTACGCATAGGGACCAAAAAGGAAAAACTGATGAAACTTGCAACGGCTGGATGTGCCATTTGAGGTCTGGGCCGGCTATGACCAAATACTACGTAGATGGAAATGGAATACAATTCAAGTTACTTTACCATAACAAATCAGCTGGTTTGTTTGTCACGGCACTATAGTCCCTTGTCTAAACTTCTATCTATATAATACCTATCCAGTCCTGTGACATGGAGATGAAGTGTTTAGATAGATTGCCTTCGACAGGATCACTGTTCCTATGGCCCAGTGATTCTTTCTGCTTACTTGCTGATGGTAAAAATAGAACACTAACCTGGAGCTTTTGGAAGATAGAGCTCAATAGAAAGAAAAACTTGAAACATTTAATCTAAATAGATTCTGCGGCATTATTTTACCGGCGAGCCACCGTCCCCAACGGCGGCGCAGCTGAATAATTCTCGGCGCGGCTCCGGGGACTAAATCTATAGCCCCCCAACATGACGGCTCTGAGCACCGCTCCAAGAATAAATAAGGAACCGCACGCAGGTTTCCCCATCCGGACGGGAACTTCGAATGTGAAACCTTCTTGGACTGTGTGTTCACTTGGATTATATAGGTCTCCCTGGTGGGGAAGGCCTTTATATGTGTGGCAGCCTTTATAGTACATACATGGAATCCGCTGGGAAAAATTTGTCTTGGTTAAAAATGTTTTTATATTTTCCAAAAATGTTGTCTTATCACATGTTCTTCTGCCTTTTTTCGTTAATATTTAGCTATGTTTTAAACCATTTGAGAAAATTATACTTCGCTCCAGTTATTTCGGGTTGATATGATTCTAAACAACCAGGATATCTTCTCAGTCACAGTCTTATTTACATCAAGATATAGAATTATAATGAAATCAGCAAATGCGACGTCCGACAAATAGAAGATGCAAGGTGCATTTTTTTTTGTTTATGTAGTTTGGGTGTAGTTTGACGTACTTTTGTTTTAGTTATGAAAGTACAGTATGTGGAATAGACAAATAAAACGGTAACACATAGTGTACTTTCATAACTAAAACAAAAGTACGTCAAACTACACTGAAACTACATAAAAAAAAAACGCATCTGCTGTCTGCTTGTGAGTGCACTTTAATTGCGGTGTTTCCCTCTGTGAAAGCTCAATAGGTACTATTTTCTAGTGGTCGAACTAGATGACTAGAATCTTTTCAAAGAAAGTTTGTGTTACTATTTGTAGCTTCGAGGTGTATTCTAACTGTTCCCAGAAAACTCCACTTGAGGAGTCCCCGCTTTTTGTTCGTCCGCTTGGAGTGACTCCCTTTATTCTTGTCATTCCCTTCGATTCTCCGAAAATTCCTCGGGAAACGGGAATAAGAGATGAACGGGAAACTTCGGGAAACAGAATGTTAAAAAAATCTTACCGTCAGCGTAAGCTGTCTCAAACCAGGCATAGAATATTGCCACGTAAGTCAGGAAGACACTGATTGCTTTACCATCTCTTTTCATCGTGTTACTACTACCATTATATTTTTTGACTGCCGACTCTTGTTTCGATTTAGCATCGGGTCGGTAAACTGTGATTTGTGACCTTGCCAAAGGCATTCAGAATAACCGGCGAAGGATTTTCTTTTTGTAGTAGGGATTCGTCGGCATCACTCGGGAGTTTCTTTTAAGTGCCTGTAAAACGGCAAAAGGTTTAAAATACCTTAATCATGGTAAGCGCAATCTTAGTAAAAATGATGTTTCTGTTAGGTTAGTAGAAGTTGCAGTGGGCCATTTCCAAAAAGCATGAAGGCTTCCTTGGGTTGAAGTAGGGTCTAGCTTGAACCCTGCTTCTTCTTTTTGTTGATTTTTTTCCAAGCATGATCAGTTACCACATGGATTCACCTATTCACACCTAGCAAGAAAGAACCCAAGAGAAATCTGAATAAAATGATTTGGTTATGATCCTAGCCCAGTCAAGTACAGTAGAGGTATGCTTATGTGAACGTTTGTTGACATCGGATTTCGCCGAAGAAAACAATTAAACCATACCAGGCAACTTTTTGGGCTTTCTACTTATCAGAAACGTTGAATTTACATCTAGATTAACCAGATTTCATCACAAGTTTGAATCTTTTGGCTTTGTTTTACTCTGATTCTTCTTATAAGATCCAGACAGTCCGAAAAACGGCACCTAGCGTTCCGAAATTAAGCGCATTTTTGTCAACGAGTGCGCTAGGCTAGATCAAGCAGACCGAACGAGAGCGAACGGCAGGTGCCTCCCGTGACGTGAATCGGGTTTCCGTGTGATTGTGAACAGGAGTTATAAACTCGAAAAAATGGGCTGACAAAGAAAAAACAACTATAAACGGACAATGTAGAAAGGGGACGTTTTCGCGTGGATGGCTGTACAGCTGAACGGGTGATCTCGTGCACGCGAAAATGAGAAAACGGATAGGGCCTTGAACGGCTGAGGAAGATGGGCTCCGTCCACACAAAAATACCCATTTAGCTTGATGCGAGCATATGAGTGTGAGGTCTACACAATATCCCTGTTCAGCTAAACGCTGCCCTTGGAGCGGTGTTGAACTGGAGGCATCCGTCGAGCTGGATTGCCCGTTCACCTGTTCATCCGTTCACGCGAAAATGACAAAAAGATCGACGACATCCCAGCGGCATCCACTCGAAAATGTCAGTCAAGCTCGACGGGAGGGTGACGGGACCAGAGCCAGCCACGTGAAAACGTCCCCCAACATTCGCGTTAGTGTGAACCCATTCGCAAGAATTTTGTTTACGCAAGAAACGTCCCGTAACAACGGACACAAATGTAAATATGCTCATATTCAAGCAGTTCTCCGCAGCAAAATACGAAACTAGTCAGTACCTTGACCGCTGCTCTTCCCCAACTGACAAAGCTAATTGTGTTCATTCACACAGTTACGTAAAACTAATTAATCACACACAGATACACAAAAAAACATAACGCAATAAAAAACCATTAGCCACCGCGAATTGCATGACATCTGGCCGAGACAGCGGCGCGTAATTTCACTGTGAGAGTAGAGAGTCCGAACCGACAGATGGCTCTATCCGAAGCTATTTCCTTCGCTAATGATGAATCCGAACCAACAAAAGGAAGAAAGAGAAGTTTTTAAATAGGAAACTTAATTTCAATAAAAATATTTTAGTTGTTCTTTAATGCCAGAAGGATTGCTGAAACAGTTAGCTGTTGAATGATATAAAGTTTGTTATTTTTCATTTCTCTTTGGCTGTCTTAGAAGCCAGAAACAAAGACAAGGCATGGAAAAATCTAGAGAGGTGTTCACATAAGCATACCTCTACTGTACACTAGCCCCTTTTCAGGCACGGAGCTCAAACATCTAGCACCATGTCTGGGTGCTAGACGTTCAAGCACTGTAC
The DNA here is from genome assembly GCA_023053575.1 of Branchinecta lynchi. Classification (NCBI taxonomy): domain Eukaryota; kingdom Metazoa; phylum Arthropoda; class Branchiopoda; order Anostraca; family Branchinectidae; genus Branchinecta; species Branchinecta lynchi. The sequence goes on from JAKZAP010000005.1 coordinate 19,781,745, forward strand.
CTTGGATTCACTTGGATTTCATGTATGGTGCATGGATTTCAGTATACAGTGCGTACTTTAAAAACACAGTTTCTGTCATAACAACTGAGCACCAGCTCTGACAGGGCTGAAATTACTGCCATGGATTAGAGAAATCAAAGACAATCCTTTATATATTTTTGACAACTAAAACAAAAGGCCTCGGCTGATGACAGATGTGAAAAACCTGATTTCCTTTTCTACATAGTCAAGGGTTTTGCATGCAAAGTGTCCTGTGCCTCAGCTTTTTCTACCTAGCAGCCAACCAGAATATTGGCTCTTGGGGAATAGATAGGGAGAATACATGGATAATAGATAGGGTGCTGTTAGGTTTTTCATCTCCATCATCATTAGAGCCCTTTTGTTTTTGTTGTGAAAAATATAAAAGGATTGTCTTTGATTTCTCTAATCCATAGTAGTAATTTCAGCCCTGTCCGAGCTGGTGCTCAGTTGTGATGACAGAAACTGTGTTTTTTCTGTATGCATTGTATACTGAAATCCATGCACCATACATGAAATCCAAGGTACAGTGCTTGAACGTCTAGCACCCAGGCATGGTGCTAGACATTTGAGCACCTTGCCTGAAATGGGGCTAGTGTACTAGACTGTCCTAGCCCTCCTTACACCAGTATACTAACTAAATACAAAAATAGTACAGTATTTTTCTTCTGTGAACATTGCTTAGGCCTACTAGGCTAACTGTTTTTTGCTTTAGTGCCTTTCTTTAGCCTATTCTTTATTCTTTAAGCAATGAGATTATGATGAGGTCTTATGTTTCCCTCTTCCTTCTCTCTTCTATGCTTTAGACATAGCACCTCTATATATTATTGTAATTTAAATTTGTTGACAAGTTAAATCATGATTCTGTTTGAATAACCTAAGGTGGGTTTAAGGAGATGGATAGCAAAGTCGGAATCTCGTTCTACTATTTTTTTGCAGCTTCTGAAAGTTGTTGATCTTCTCACACAGCTTTTTTCCCTCTGGTATCCGATGTGGCTTTCTCAAAAAGTTATTCCAGAAAGTTAGTGGAAAGTTGAATGCTTCTGTAGGAAATTTTTGAAGTTTGGTAAAAAGCCATCAAACTTCATCAGTAGATACAAAAAAAACATGGCAAGCTTCACTTTGCCAGCTTTGCAGGAAAATATGAAAACGGAAGCATATGGTAATGAAAGGGATATTTCTCGTAAAAAGATTGGAATTCAGTATGTTAGGGGCTGTTTAAGCTGTCCTTGCGCTTGTGTTCTTGCAGTCAGTCCAATGAGCAATAGGAAAGCAATTCAGGAATTGAATTCTGACACTTTTTGCAATGTGCAGTGCTTGCTGAAAAGTGATTCATCTTCGCCGAGACCTTCCCATAGTCTAGTACAGTGGTTCCCAACTGGTGGTGTGCATACCCCAAAGGATACGCGAGACCCTTGCAAGGGGTATGCGAAGGAACCAAAATTGGTTTAGTCTGTAGCTTCAAAATCTCGTCTCACTCACTTTCGATCGCCGAAAGTCTAATATTACCAGCAGAGGCATCACCAGCCAAAATTTATCTTAAGGGGCAAGGTACTTTACTGACCGACGTTTTTTTGTTGTTTTTAAATAACTGCTTTACGAAAATTTGTGCCGCTTCCGCGCCGACTCTTTTCTTTTTAATCGTCTGGCCAACCCTTATGGGGGGATGGTTATTGTCAACCCTTGCGTGACTCCTCTAATTAAAAGCTCTAGTGAAAGTCAGTGAAAAAATATTGATTCAAAGACAGCTAGCTTAAAAATCTGTTCCTGTGTCAAACAATATTCAAGAAGATTCGAAGACATTGCAAGTGATATTGTCGTTCAGGCTAAGCTAACGAAAAAGTTTGCGATGCAGCTTGATGAAAGCACGGAGAACATCAAAACCAAACACAGAAACAGGCTGACTGTAAAATATATTCCTCTAAGGACGTCGAGTCGAGATTTGACAAAAATTTTGCTACAAAGCAGCCTCTAGTAATTGCCTCATTGATTTTGTACAGACTTTTAAACATGTCTGCCTTATCATGTATGATAATTACTATCATCTTTTTCACGTTCTGAAAAAGGGGGTACGCAATCTTCTCTAACCTTGATTAGGGGTACGCGGTACGGAAAAGGTTGGGAACCACTGGTCTAGTACACCATCTCCATTTTCCTATACCATCTCCTGCCACCATGATCTAATAATTAAAGCTTGCCTGAAAAAGTTATCCAGGCACCTGCAATTGACTGGAAGGTTGGGCAGCTTTTTAGTTGGTAAGAACGTGATAAAATGTGGTAGAATGAGTAGTTTTCAGCAATTGTGTTTATAGAGTTATGTACGAGTTTTCTTAAAATATGACGGTATATGAGTTGTAAACGTTTAAAAATTACAAAATACAAGCTATCAAACTAGCTAGGCTCCTGTAGTTAGCCTACCTAAAAAACTACAGATATTAAAGGTTAACTTCAGACATCGAAGTTGATATTGGAAAACAACACCAAGACGGTCATCGAAAATAACCTATCGAGCTGAAATAGTGCTTGAGGGGTTGTTATTCTGATATGAACCGAGATGGAGGTATGTTAACTATTATAACTTTTTCGAACAGAATATTTTTACAGGTAGGACCTCTTCTTCTTTTGTTCTACTTGTTTGCTACTGTTGTAGGGAATTTTTTTTTAGTGAAATGGGACCTGGGGTACTATAGAAATGTGAAAATTACTACTGTTGTGACACATGCATTTCAGTTCATAAAATACAATCCTTATCCAACACCATCTTTTTCATTTGTGTGGAAGCAGATGCCATCTAGCGGCGGGCTCGATAGCTAGAATTAATCAACCTTAAACCACTGTTGCCACTGGTTGCAGAATTCTGCAAATTGTCATACATTTTCATTTCTTCGACAAAGTCAGCAAGAACTGTGCTACCGGTTCTTTATCAGTAAATACAAAAATTAAGCATTCAAGTTGAGGCGTAAAATTATGAAGAAAATAAAGCGGGGTTCTGGATGGACTAAGTTTCGTAGGTGCCAGGATCTCATTGTTTCTTTCCAGCCAAAAGTCACAAGTTCCATCAGAGAAAGTGGCAATGCTGAAGTTTTTATTAATGGATTTTTTAATCAGAGCAACATCAAGAAAAGAGACTGTGGTAGTTTCACAATAGCTGCCTTTTGGAGAGCGGAGGAAAATAAGTGGAAGTAAGCTGGAAGTAATGTTGTTTCAGTTGACAAGTTGCATTTTAATTGGGAATGTGATTGTAACAAGGTTCGGCCCAGGGTGGTTGGCTAGGAAAGCAAGATTTTCTTTTAGTTTTGAACATTTTTTCTCTTATGTTTTTTAGTATTTTTTCTTTATTTTGTTTAATATTTTTTCTTTCTGGAAGTGATGTCTTTTATTTATTTTGTGAAGGTCAGGCTCTGTTTTACAGTTATCGGGGAAAAGTGCTTGACGAACTTGTAACGGAGGCGGATACAACTTTGTGTCATCCTCACTCGAGGGTGATATGATATCGTATCAGTCTCCCCAAAATTGATTGACATAATATAACATACTTGTTGGACATGGGTAGATATACATTACAGATTTGTTCGAGAAAGTTATAAGCTAATATTAACTAGAAAAAAAAAACTGTTTTCAGGCTAGTGGAATCGTAGCAGCAGGTGTTGGCATGGCCGTTGTGGGTTTTGTTGGGAGGCACCTCTTAAAGAATGCACCTGCAATGACCACAAAAATGAACGAAGTTGTGAAAAACCTACCGAAGATGGATCTTGAGGTAAGCTCTTTGGAGGTTGGACAGCAATTAAACAAAATCTTTTCAGCAGTTACTAGAGTTATGCAAAAGTCTGGCTACCCTGTCTTCAAGGATAAAAAGTCAAAAGGATTTACATAATGCTAGGCTAGCAAAAGTTATATATATTTTTGGTCTGATAAAATCAGTGGCAAAACTAGCCCATTTTCGTGTGGGGGGAGGGGGGGGAGCCCAGATTTTACCGACAATATTTAACGATTTACCGACAAAAAACGCCGTTGCCGCTGCGCTTAGAACCCATGTAATAGTAAGTTGTAACATAGGTATCAACTGAGATGGTCTTCTAAAGAAAAGCAATCATTCGCCATTCACTTCCTGGCACCAATGGTTATCATATGGAGCCAGGAAAAGATTTACGAGTGGTTTCTTTTTCGCTTAACTAAACGGCTTTTTGGGGGTCCAGAACGTTAGCACATATGAGTTCGTAAAGTTTGTCTGTCCGTCTTTTACCATGATAACTCTCACAGCGGTTTAGATATTTGTTTGAAATTTGGTTTGGATGCGTCAAACCAAAGTACAGGTGAAGGGAACGGGCAATCCAGTTTTCTGGAAACTTGATGGCTGATGTGAGCAGATTTGCTGCTTATGTGTCAGAACGAAATCCGACAACTGAGTGGAATGTGGGGGTCAGAGTAACTTTGTGATACGCCTCAGAAACCAAACGGGTTCATGGGCCCTAGAAAGTGTGCGAATTCGACTAAAACTTGCCCAAGATGTTCGGTTTATACGCGTCCGAGAACAATGCTGAAAGAAGGTCTCGGAAATATTGTAATACGAGTAGAGGCCCGAACGGATAGAATGATTGGGATAAAACTTGGAAGGTACAAAATTCGTGGGACCTAGACACGTAATTTGAGGCCCAAACTGGATCTGTCGACCGTGGGGGGAAGTTGGGGCTGAGGGCTACCATTCTGGTAGGCTTAGCCTACTGGGCGTTTTTCGGAAATGCTCCGTTCGAGTGATGCTTCATAGATGGTAGACCCAGACGCCAAATGTGCCATTTTTGTGTCCGAACCTCTTCTTGCCATTATGGTAGTGCTGTGGGGGGTTTAGAGGTGGGTCCTGCACATTTTCTTAAACGCTTAGGGACCAAATGGGTCAAGCGATCAAGATAAACTTGGCGACACTGCGTCCATGTGACCTAGTTGTATTATTCAGATATCCTGGCCTGATCCAAGCTCGGTGGGTCGAGCAGGATAAACTAGACCATTTCCGGGACTGATGTAAATCCAAACTCTGCAGACTCTTCGGATATCATGACGACGAAGAAAATATTCAAGATGCTTTTTCGGTGTTTTTTCGGGTCTTCCTGGCAATGCCTGTTATACATAACATTGGATGCATAACGTTTTCAAAATCACAACAGACTACATCCCAAGTGTTGTCTGTTGAAACTGCACATACTTGTGTTGTCTGTTATGAAACTTCTGACAGTGTAACTGGCATTTTTGTTATATCATTCAACGCTCTTGTAGTCAAGGCAGCTGTAATTTTAGTATTATGTTCAGCTTGTAAACATCATAATTTATTCTCACCTCTCCTATCGTGGGTCAGCAGAAAAGGATTGGAACAACCCTCAAGCGAGTATTTAGGACTACTGGCCCTCAACAGGAGATATCAATTGCTGCTTTGTATTCCTTTTTCTCCATATTTTAAAACTAACTTAAATTCTATCTCTAGTCCGATTAAAACTTTTCTTTAGCTTTGCTGCAAAAATAGTTTCCAGGCCCTAATAGTAGGTAACTATAAAATTGAAGCTGTTGCACAAATCTATGCATCCCTTCCTTCATATATGTTGAAACAACGAGAATAGATTTTGGTAACTATTAGTAGGCTACGAGGGAAATAGATAAATAACATGCAGTAGGCTACCCATTTAAAAGGTCATCAAAGTTACTATGTAAAGATACCCTATGTGTGCCTGGGTCTGTTGGAGGAATGTCTCCTGCACTGTGTGGGACTGTACTTCTTACTTGCAATTTTGTTTTCAGAGCTTTACTGCATCAAGCAAATATTATAAAGGAGGTTTTGACGCCAAAATGACAAGGAGGGAAGCAGCACTGATTTTAGGTGTGTCGCCAACTGCCCCCAACAAAAGGATAAAGGTTGGTTAAGCCAGTACTGATTTTACAGGTTACATTCATGTTTGGAGAACAAACTAGCCATTTGTTAACGAGTAATGAAGCATCACTAAGATCCAACGTTCAGAATCTAAGTTAAATCGTGGCTAGGTGGTCAAGTTTTTTACAAAGAAAAGACCATGGTGTTTATTTGTGTCCTTGAAAATGCATATTTTCATCCCGTAAAGTTGTTTGGAGTGAAGGGGGTGGGGCGCCCGTCCCATCTAGGGAGTAAACAGAGAGGGGTGCGAATATATTCTGTATTATGTTTAGGAAATCTGCACTGTTGTACGCACTGTAACCTGTTTCCAGTTCCACTGATTTATGTACAGTCTTAAAGCACAATGGACACTTCTAATGCTTTACTTTGTATTAAATGCTTCACAGATAAATATTTCCGACTTCCTTTAGAAGGCGCTACGAAAATCGGCCGTTTTCTTGTTATCCCTTGTCTTTACCTCTCTGGCATTTCGGCGATCCAAATCTTAGGAGCTGGGATATCGTGGCAGGAAATTCAAAAACTCCCAGCAATGCTTGATAGAAAAGGATGTACTTGAGATGTCAACAAAGTCAAGCCGTAGATGCAGTTTACCTGATTGTTCTAGTGTTTCATCAGAAGTTCCATGGCTTAAAGTGCCTGTTAAAAGTTTTTCTTTGTGGAATAGTTTTGTGAAGCTTGATTAGCTTGCTTTATAAAATGTATCAGAATATGCAATAAGCTTATAAAAAATAACATAGCTACAAAAATCATTCAAAAACAAATAGCCTATTCAAATCTGAATTATACTAGCTAATTTATGCATAAAATAAAGATCTACTAAGTATTATAAGAAACATCACTTTTATCTTTGTCCAAGCTAGTAAATTGAGCATGTACTGGCCCACAAAATTACGCTTTGAAATATCACAGAGAGGAAACTGTTGAAAAAGCTGCTGATCTAGGGGGTAAGCATTGTTCCTAGGTTGTTACAGAGTGGGATTGGGGTAGTTTGATGTGCCCATTGAACTTTAAGACTCCAGATTGCCGAGTGACATGAACTATTGGGGATAGAGGATGGAACAGATCATAGAGTTAGTTCCTCGTGTCTGACCCCTCCCCACTTTCCCAGATAGCTCGGTAACTGAAATTCTTAAACTGAGAACTTTCATGAATTAGGACAATAATTCGGAGCAAGTAGCCTACTAACAGGTCATTCTGCCAGAATGGCTCAGTGCTTCTGCTGCTACATTGCATAGGGAGTTTTGTTTAGATCACATGAACCATGGACTCTCTGTATGACTAAGCCCGAAACACGCCGGTGTCACGAGTATCACGAGTATTGGTGCCCACTGATACAAGGTTACAAGTTGATCAGCTATAGCGTGTGCACACGGGACCGAAATACGCGCGTAAACAGCGGCTGGACGACTGATCAGCTGTTTCGTGTTGACGGGAGAATTAACGAGAAAAACCTAATGTAACAAAATATATAAAATTAAAACAGAACATCTCGTGAATTTATCAAAGTCAAATGTAGTTCGTCCGGTCTTTAGACGAGAAAAATGGCACAAATTGGATATTTACAGATTTCAGGCAATTCAGCTTTCTTAAGTTAAAAAGCAAATAAAATTAATTTCAGATTTATTTATTTTTTATTTTTATAAATAAAACGAGAACATGGTGCAGTCATATCAGGAACAAATAATTAGATAGAACCTCTGTCTTTGGTACCATCCAGCGACTACGAATACCCGGATAAAACTGAGCGGACCTAGAGGTATTACTGTAGGTTTTCACCCGTCTACTCTACCGTTGCTCATCGCAGAGAAAGAAAATGCAGGAAGCGTACTTCGCGCGCTGACGCGCTCTTGAGCGCGTCCAAAGAACCAATCAGCTTTGTCTCCTACTTTTCCTCAAGGTTTGTTTCACAGTGATATAGCTAATTGTAGAGGTAACGAATCGTGATGTGGCGCGAAGCTACGGAGGTTCTATCTGATTATTTGTTCTTGGTCATTCAGGTCTCAGTGAGGGTTTAACGGGAAAATTATTTAATTATTACTTTTTTCGAAGAAAAATAACAAGCAAATATCAAACAAAAACAGAACAGACGCTGTTGAAATTAGACATTTATTCTACCTTTTTTCGAAATTATTTAGTAATCATGGGATGCTGAATGTGAAAATCATGCTATGTTCACATTTGTCTGACAGACTTTGAACTGGATTGACCTAAAACTCATCAAGTTTAATCTAATTCCCCAAATTATAGTCTGTTTACTTTCCCCAAAGTCATGAATGGTCACATTCCAAATGATTAACTTATCCCGATCGGTGATCGCGATGAAAATCACGCGCTTACGCGAAAATTACCGTAAATCAGCCGCTGATCGAGAATCGTCCACTGTTTCAGACCCGTGTGGACAGGCTATTGGACAGTCTTTGATAGTGGCTGTTCGGATTGTATGACAGCTATTGCGCAAGCGCTCGAACCTGCAATGTCCTGGGAAAGGTGAAGTAAATGAGCCAGGTCCCGAGCTGTAAACTGTAAATAAGCTATGGAAAACGAAAAGGTCTATAGTGGTCACTTCGAGCCGTCAAGGACACTTTCTAAAGAAAAGAAAAAATCCAGGTTGTAAAAAAAAACGCAGTAGATAGAGTAGTGCCGGACTGAGTCTCAGCTAATATCTCTCTCTACCTATAGGATGCGCACAAACGAGTCATGCTGGCAAACCATCCCGACAGAGGGGGCTCTCCATACTTGGCTGCCAAAATCAATGAAGCTAAAGATCTTCTCGATAAGGCGAAGTGATTGTTTTATAGTTTTAGTTTAAATTTGCCTGTAAATATTTATAATAAGGAATACATAGTACAACCGCATGTATGGCATAGCTACCACGCGCAGTTGTAAACCGCCCCATTAGAATGAAACTATCCTATCTCATATCCCATCTGATTGAAACTACCCAAAATTGTCCAAGAACGGATTAGTATGCCATCTGTCATCATCCTGAATCCCAGAATTGGCACATGGACGCTACGCGTCTTCCAATTGGACATATTCCTGTTCAGCGCTTCCAAGCGGACTAGTTTCTGTTAATCCCCCCATGCCTCACCGTCATTATTTGGATCAGACATTGTAAAATAGATCCACAGGTTAGTAAGTGGAAAACCTGTCATCTGTGTCCCAGGTATTGGAGGTTTTGCATATGTTTCAGCAGCAGAAAGTAAAAGTGACCCACTACCCTAGGGATTCGACGTTTTACTATGTCTTAACCAACACTTGTGTAGACATAGTAAAAATTCGAATCCATAGGGTGGTGGGTCGCTTTCCCTTTCTGCTGGTTAAACATATGTAAAACCTCCGTTACCTGGGACACAGATGACAGGTTTTCCACTTACTAACCTGTGGATCTATTTTACCATGTCTGATCCAAATAATGACGGTGAGGCATGGGGGGATTAACAGAAACTAGTCCGCTTGGAGCGCTGAACAGGAATATGGCCAATTCACTTTTGTGGCTTTTACTGCACGGTGAAACTATTCCGTGTCCAGCCTGAAACGACTCCCTGAAAAGTGGTGGGTTTGTAGTATTAGACATAGGATAGTTTCTATCGGATCGGAGCGCATTTGTAGATATCATATTTTCATTATAATGGAGCGAGACGTGCCCAGTTCCTGTCGTACAGTAAGCAAGAACGAATTATCCTCTTCTAGCTATTAGCTATTCGGATTAAGCTTGATTGATTGATTGATTGAATTATGCAAGTTGTGCCATATATAGTGGTGCTAAGAGATGATATGGTTTACTCCTCGAGGTTTTCTCCATTTTCATCAGTTCCGGCCGAGAAAGCCAGGCAGATGTGAATTTTAAGTACGGGATTGATGATATTGAAATTACTGGAAGGGATTCCAGTCCGCAACATGCGTTTGCGCTAAAGCCTTCCGCAAACGCCCGGATTCCTGTCATCCTTTTTCAGAGGTCCTGACTGGATTTCGGGAAAATTTACAGTTTCTGTAGCAGTCTAAAGGACCCACACCTATAATGCCAGTGCAACCTACTTCCGTAATTGCATTCATTAGTTTTTAATACGGAGACCGAGATGTAATGTTGAATTCTACACAATCAATCAATCAATCAAATTTAATCGGAATAGCTAAAAGCTAGAAAAGGAATACAGTTTACAAAATACACAGACACACAAGAACCAAATTAACTACTACACTTACAAGAAATTACCAGAAATAAATGATGGAATGAAACTACGTAAAAATTGGTAGAAGAATTAGCGGGATATGGGGAAAATTTACTGCCAGTATTCCTCTCGGACCGACGCACGGAGGACGGGAGGGGAGGGGGGAATAGATGGGTCATCTGGGGACAACACGTTATCTTAGCTCCAAGTTTGTTTGAAAAAGTATTTCTACGTACAGATAACTTAGGAATGTCAAGTGTAATGAGAGCATCTTCGTATTTAATATTATGACACCTGCCAACGATACCTTACTACTCTTTGCTTTTGCCATGGTTCACTATTTTCCATGCGCATTATGCTCCGTTGAGTGTTCTCGTATCCATGCTACTGATGTATAAAACCGGTTGTCTCAATTTTGCTAGAAAGGACCCGGGAAAAGGCTTAAAAAAGCCAAAGCCGTGGATAATTTTTCTAAAAGCATCGCCTAGTTTCACAGTATTCAAATATATTTAAATAGTGTACACAGCGGATACGTGACCCTGAAGATGACAGCCTGACGAGGACCCTGTGAGAGCCAAGAAGGGCGGAAATATCGCTGTTGAAGAATCGTAGCTGACGTATCTGTATGTTTCAAAGTCAGCTTGGGCTCAAAGAATATTTAGTATTCAAATAAATAGTGGTGCATCTTGGAACATAAATAGTAAATAGTGCGAGGTGTGCTTAAGTCTTGAGTTTTGCGACTCCTTTGAAACTGTTCGTCTCGGCTGTTTTAGCCGCGCTCTCACTTGAGCTACGTGCAGACACAGTAGGATAAGATTTCGCATCCGAAAATACACGTGCGAGATTTGTCTTACTATGGGGAAACCTGCATGCGATGAGTCAAAATTTCGGAACGATCGGAGGAAATTCGCAGGCGACTTTTCAAAAAATCGAACTGTGTGTGGACGTAACTTTAGATTTGATGAGAAACGCGGAGAACACTTTATAACTGATCTTTCTGACCATTGAGCTCCTCGGAAGCAAAAAGTGGGAGCCTGATCCGGTTCCAGTCCAGACATGGAAGGTGCACATAATCTGTGTTTTGCCGTTACGGTGAAAATAACATCGGATGATCGAAAACTCCGGTGATGATCGATGGAACAGTTAGAGACATAGGGCGTATTCTCGCCGTTCCCCGAGGACTCCACTTGAGGAGTCCCTGCGTTTTTGTTTGTCCCGGGGACTCACTCCCCGTATTCTCGCGAATCCCCACGGACGGGGAATGCTCCGATTATCATCACCATCATCAAAAAGGACTCCCTTTCATATTCGGAGGGGAATCAATTTTTGCTGGTGTTGGTGCATGTAAAATTAATTGAAAAGAATCAGAATAAACAAAAAGAAAAATTTAGTCGATCCAGACTAGTTTTGTCAACTGCACATTTTTTGTTAGAACAAAATCCATTTTCGAAGCATTCCCCGTTTTCTCGTTGTTTTCCGAGGCTGAGTCCGCGTGGAGTGACTCCCTCTCTTCTCGCCGTTCCCTTCGATTCCCCGAGGAGTCCTCGGGGAACGGCGAGAATACACCTATAGAGGGAATCCTCAATATAGGTATGACTGATCCTTTAATTGTTGAGTTGAAAAACGAGGCAGGATTACAGGACAAATTCCCGATCTGTGTGTCCAGGGCTTCGTTCGAGATGGCAGATTGTGAGCCGTGAAACTGTAGTCTTGAAAGAGGGGTCATCTATGGGGCAACGTTTTGACCGAACACCAAGGGACCACATGAACTCTGATACCTTCGCTTTGATCGGCGCATTCTCTGCACGAATAAAATTTTGCAAGGTGGCAATTGGTCTTGTGCTGTTGTGTTGTTATTTTCCGATGCTAATTTAGAGAAGATCAGATTTAATTTCGATGGGTTGATCAAGTTTATCAGACGCACAGTCCGGCATACGCAATTACATCCTAAACGAATATTTCTGAGCGAAAGAGGAAGTTCGGTTGCACCGTAACTAGGTATTCGGAATCAGCTGGAAGAAGCAGTACCTGAAGAATTAGCATTATATAAAGCATAAACGAGATGAATTTACAAGCTAACCGGCTGCCAGTGTTCCTCTCGGGACCGACGCATGGAGGATGGGAAGGGGGGAGGGAACACGATGGCTCGGTTCATCTGGGGACAAAAAACTGTCGTTGACCGGAGTATTTCGATGTACGTAAATACCAAACGAAAACAAAATAGTGAAAGGGGGGGGGGCAAGATTTCGGGGTACCAAGTAGCCTATTCGCAGTGCGAGCTTTTGCTGTAAAACATCAGTTTTTGTTTCAATTCTCAGATCACCATAAAGTACCGTACCTACTTAAACCAAAAATACCTACTGACCTTCAATTTCACCGGGAAATGTTGTCCCGCAGAGTATGTCCCACGGCAAAAAGCATTGTTATGTGACAGTATTTGCCACTCCGGTGACCTCGATCTGGCTCGATCAGTCTTGTCTCCCAAATTATCCGAATTCCGTCTTAGAATCCCAAGTGACATCTTTCGGGAAATACTAACAGCGGAAATGTTCCTTATTTTGAAATTCGTCACCATAGCTACCGGTCGGATGCAATTGGTACTAATGGGTCCAGTACATAGAAATGGGAGAGCTACATATCCTCGGTGAAATTAAGTACTTTACCGACTATAAAAGAAGAGTTGCAGGGTGTCGTTGGAGTTTAACCTATGGTAAGTGTTTCTTGCGGATAAATTATGAAAATGACTTGACGTATGTCGTAGGTCTGTACAAGTACGAATTCTTATTAATTTTATGACCCATCGGAATGTACAAGTACACAAAAAATTGAGTAGGAAAAATAAGGGATAACGAGAACAGTACACACAACTATGTATCTACAAGAAATTATCTTCAACTATTTCAGTAATCTATTATGGAACTAGGGTGCGAAACTGACTGGTAATAGAAATTTATTACGGGTTTGGGTGGGCCACTTCGGAATTCGTTTTTAACAGTTCTTAATTAGTTCAGCATGTTTGTTTTCAGTGTGAAGCTAGAAGATTTCAAACAGACTTTGACATAAGCGTGTTCGAACAAGAAATGCAAACAATGTGCATTTTATGACTAATTAAAGTAAAGTCATTAGTAGATCGAGCAAATGTACAGTACTCATAGCGAGCAAAGCTAAAAGCACTAAGATAGATAAAAGTATGTTTTGAGACTCTGAGAGCTCAGTTGTTGATGTCATTATAATTAGCCTACGCGATACGAAGTTCCGTATTACGCGGAGGGAGAAGCGAAGAATTATACTTCAGACTCCACATCTAAGCCCGTGTTTTTGTGTTCATAATTGTTCAAAGTGGCCTTTCAGTGGCAAATTTTTGTTGCATCAAATGGAACTGGGAGTATTTTTCAGCGATCGTTTAACCACTGCGTACAGTTTTTAAGGTGGTTCCCACAGTACCAACGATTTTCTTGTCCACTTTCACAATGCGCGTTCTCACAGTGCCTTCGCTCAGAATGCCCACGATTCAAAATGCCCACGGCACGAAATGCCCAGAGTTGAGGCGGGGGTAGGGGGGCAAAATCATCCTTGGGACGAAACACAAATCGGGTTAATGCAAGATCTTATACATACCTTTTATCCCGAAATTCAATATCGTTTCTCGGTGTCGACTGGAGGAAGCGGATCTCTGACCAGAGATCCGCTTCATCCTTCATCCATTGAGATCTCTCTTGGGGTTCTTAATAACAATTCTTTTCGGTCTTTCCCTAAAATGTAGCAAGAACAAATAATTTGATAAACATAATAAAATAATCTGAGATTAATTGTTCTTGACTGTAGTGCTTCCGGAATGTTTTTTGGTGGTAGCTTCCCATCTGTCGCAGAACTGCGTAGGAAACCATCCCGTCCAATCCAGACAAGGATATTTCCTTCAGAGAATCCGCTCCTTCTGGTGCTTTCTGGGCCGCTTTTTTGCCTGTATCTGCCGCTTTGGCGGACTTGGTCGGGTGCAGAGATGGGGGAATCCGAATCGGGATTTGTATTCGAATCCAGGATTCGTTTTTTTGGCCGGATTCGAATCTTCTGCTTGTCAGGCTGGATTCGGGTTCGGAGTCGGATTCCAAACCTTCAATACGAATCTACTCAAATTTCTAGTCTACATCCTTCCAGTTTCCGCTTCCCAGTTTTAACGCAGTGGGCTCAGGCAATCCAACTTTTTTATCTCCACCCCCAACGATCCTTATTAACATACCACGTTATCTGATTACCTTAGACATCATAGTACTTTCTGTCACCTCTGATTTTGTACATGGTTCCGGATTCGATTCGATCGAATCCCCAGCCTGAAATGATGGATTCGGAATCGGCTTCGTATTAGCCCTGGATTTTGATTCTGATTCGAATCCTTTCATGATCGGATTCGCCCATCTCTCGTTTGGTGAGATCTACACACAGCAAACTTGATGTTCAAGCACCGTTTTTGTTGCTTGTGTTTTTTCCCTTTTTGTTATTGATTTATTTGTTGTTTCTTGTGTTCGTGAGCGGCCCTAGTTGGTCCTTAGCTCAAAATAACAAAATTATGAGCGAAGCCTTGGACGGAAAAGAAAATGTTTTATTTATTATTTATTATTACATTTGCCGTTAAACTTTTAGCTTGCCACTGTCCTACTGAAAATACAACCGTGAATGTACTTGATTCTAGCTGACCAGAAAAGCTGCACTTCAGCGCCATGTAACGCCCCTCTTGACTGGAAAACCGAGTTTTGCCAGAGATCGATAGTGGTAGCCGAGATGGGTTTCTGGGGTGTGCGTAAACACTTTACCTAGGCCATCCAAGGGAAACCTCAGAACGCTCGAGTACGAAAGAAAGATATTTTACTGTAGAAAAAGTAAACAACAATTGAGTAGACTTAAAGAAATTTGTGTTTTGTCTTAAATGAAAAGAAGTCCAGACCAGACTAAGCTGTTCAAACTGACGAACCTTAAAGGACCCCTTGCACTATTTACTCTTCCACTTACAGTATTTTAAAATACTTGAATACTTTAAAACTAGGCTGTGCTTTCAACAAATAACCCACGGTTTTGGTCTGTTTTAAGCCTTTTGCCAGACCTTTTGACCTGTAGCTAAAACAGGGAAATAATTTACATAACCGGTTTTCTGATGGAAAACTTCTCGCAGACAACTGCGGACAGCGTGATACACATCGAATGTAGCAAAACTCGGGAAGTGAGAAAATCAGCGCGGTTTTGTTAGAGTGGTTAGAATGTACTGTACGAAACTGGGGTCTCCGGCTTGATTCTGGAAGTAGGTTGCATTATTAAAATAGGTAAGACAGGCCCTTTAAGGTATTTGAAAACTGTTTGAAACCTTTACTGACCAAAAGTCACCTGAAGCGGAGACCTGAACCATAGCTTATAAACCACGACACGACCCAACGCCAGTACCGTCACCTTGACCAGTACACTGTACAAAAAAATCTTGGAGTATTTGCTACTGGGATTAATCTTATCTTTGTTGAGATAAGATTACCCCTAATTCGGATTAATCTTATCTCAATAGAGATAAAACTAATCTCAGTAGCAAATACTGTATCCTTATTCGGAGAAACTTTTTACAGTGTACTACAAGCAATTCGAATCACAACTGACGGGTTTGCTAGGCCGTGTGTCTCCTATAAGGCTGGGTGAAATGAACTTGCGAATTCAGGACAAGTCTTCATTGCCGTTTCGCGGTCCTTTGCCACTAACAGCTTTCATTTCGTTTTTTGGATCCCAAAACGTATTTGGAGGGATACGTGTGACTTCGTAAAAGTTGTCCGTCTGTCTGTCCGTCCGTCTGTCAGCACGATAATTCTCGAAGGGAATGAGATATTTTGATGAAACTTGGTGTGAGGATTCGTTGGGTCAAGGGACAGGTCGACTCGTAGATGGGCTCTGTAGCCCTAGATTTAGGGGTGGGGGAGGGGGTTTAAATTAATAGAAAACAAAATTGTTTTTAAAAGCTAATAAAACATTTAATTTAGGAGTAAGGAGATATGCTGAGTCCGAATATGACATTTATTTCCTCACGGGATATGTACTTCTCCCAAAATCGGGCCAGAAACGGAAAATTTGTAAAATGTAAAACGTTTATCTAAAGTTGATTAGAGGTTCGATGTAGGGGTAAGGCGACATGCTGAATTCGTTTTTGAGCTTTAGTCTTTTGCCATACAAGTACTTCGCGCGGAATCCGGGTGAAACCGGAAATTTGGCAGAAGTAAGGAAGAAGTTTTGATCATTTTCGTTAAAGTAAATATTACGTAGGCTATAGTGATAAACACACATGCTGAATCCAAATCTGAGCTTGGTCTTCTCAGGTGATTACCATTGGCCTTAATCTGTTTCTAGATTTTAATAGTAAAAATAGTCAAGAAGTCTGGCAAAGACTTCTGCAATATTAATTTTCGGGATTCCATCGAAACCTTTGGTCTTGTTTCGATGGACGCGTGTTCTTTTCCCGTTTTTCCGCGTTTTACGGTTGACGCTACTCCCGCCTTTCAGAGGCGTCATTTCCCGGAAACCGGAGGTGCATTCTCGCCGTTCCTCGAGAATTCCTCAGGGAATCAAGGGGAGTGGCGAGAGTAGAGGGAGTCACTCCGCGCGGACTTCGCGTACGGAAAACAACGAAAACACAGGGAATGCTTCCAAAATGATTTTGTGCGAATACAAAATATGCAGCTGATAAAATTATTCTGGTCCACTTTATTTTTGGTTTTTAGTTATTCTGATTGTTTTTAATTAATTTTACAATGCAGTAACACCAGCAAAAATTGATTCCCCTCCGAATCTGAAAGGGAGTCTTTTTTATGACGATGATGATAACTGGAGTATTCCCCGTTCTTGGAGACTCGAAAGAATACGGGGAGTGAATCCCTGGGATGAACAACAACGCGGGGAATCCTCTTAAGGAGTCATCGGGAAAAGGCGAGAATACGCCTCAGGAGGTAACCGCGTCGGTCCGGATCATTAGCTCGGTTTAGAAAAAATAATTTGGTGTCAATCACTTTGTTTTCGAAGATTTTATGGTTTTCTCTGTGTAGCTGCCCCCCCCCCCCCCTGAAATGACACCTCTGTCTCCTCTCAACGGGAATTGAGGACTTATCGAAATGTCAACAGTATCGTTTAAGTGGCGGCGAAGGCGGAAGAATCGTGAAAAATTCAGTGTTTTACAATGCAAAACGGGGCATATGGTTTACGAACGAAAGACCTCCACTTCAGATGATGAAATTTTATTTCCGCACTTAAGAAGAGGAAAATAGCGCAGTACAGACAAATAGAAGGACAAAATACACTGAGCTTTCAATAATGTAGTAAATGCGCAACATAAAAAAAAAAAAAAAAAAAAATATGATAAGGGACTAATCAGGTCTAAAAATCTTCTTCCTCGATGGAATGCAATTGAAGAGAACTTGGCACAAGGGTCAGAGGGCAAAAAAGTTGCAGTTATACGGGCATTCCTATAACGTCGAGGAATGTACAACATAAATTTACAATATTTGAAATATTTTAAACCTTTTCGTCACAGAATACCAAAAATTCCGGAAAGGTTGCAAACAGAGGGAGAAAAAAAACTGTTATGTAAACTACCGAGGGCTTTTCTGTTATACCTTCCGGGATCGACTAAAAGCAGGAAAGGAAAGGCAAGAGAAAAGCAGGAAAGAATACTAAAACCAGGAAGGGCAAACTAAAACGAGGAAAGACTTACCAGGAATCGGGGATTAAAAAACTGGCAAGCCTTTCCTCTGTTTAGTATCCCGTGAGGGGTCGGCAACTTCCATTTGTTAAAGTTCACCTTTTCCTCCTTTTAGTATTCGACATAACTGGCAAGCCTTTCCTTTGTTTAGTATCCCTTGAGGGGTCGGCAACTTCCATTTGTTAAAGTTCACCTTTTCCTCCCTTTTAGTATTCGAAAAAACTGGCAAGCCTTTCCTAGTATCCCCTGAGGGACTAAAAGGAGGAAAAGGTGAACTTTTACAAGCGTAAGTTGCCCACACCTCACGAGATACTAAACAGAGGAAAAGCACGGCAGAGCTTGCCAGTTTTTTCTAATACTAAAGGGCGAACTTTTACAAATGTTAATTGTGACCCCTCACGGGATACTAAACAGAGGAAAGGCTTGCCAGTTTTTTAGAATTCCTAATTTCTTTCCTCATTTTGGTACTCTCCGTGACAAGCTTCTAAAATCAGGAAAGAAATGGTGGACTTGAAATATCTTAGTTGACGAACCCTCGCTGGACTTATGATCGCCTACCGACAAGGTACTAAAAGGAGGAAAAGGTGAACTTTTTCAAATGTAAGTTGCCGACCCCTCACGAGAAACTAAACCGAGGAAAAGCACGGCACAGCGTTCCAGTTTTTTTCGAATACTAAAAGGAGGAAAAGGAACTGTTACAAATGTAAGTTTCCGACCCCTCACGGGATACTAAACAGAGGAAAGGCTTGCCAGTTTTTCGAATCCTCGATTCCTGGTAATTCTTTCCTCGTTTTAGTTTGCCCTTCCTGATTTTAGTATTCTTTCCTGCTTTTCTCTTGCCTTTCCTTTCCTGCTTTTAGTCGATCCCATACCTTCCTCTATTTGGAACAATGTGTCCATATCCGACACAAATGGAATCGCGAACAGCCGAAACAGCGTTATCACAGATTTTTTGTTAGAGACTTTTTTTTTCAAAGACCTCTGTAAGCTATGCTAACGGTGGATTAGAAAACAGTTCCCCATGACTTCAACTTGCTCGTTACTGTGAATTCGGGCCTCGATTTTTAGCTCGCTCCGCCTTAATTCTCCTTCTTTTCTTCAGGCTCTAAATGGGAAGTGCTTTCTGGTTGTGTGGACAGCCGAACTCAATATGATGAGCCATACTTTGGGGACCAGAATTGGTGGTCGAGTCCAGTTGATATTCATTTGGGAACCAGCAGCATCGAGGGATGGCCGCAGTTCGTGTTCAAAGTTCTGAAGAAGGATTTCGAGCTCGGGACACTAGGTCTAGTTGGGTATGGGTCCTGCCATGTGCCATGCGTGCCCGGTCAGCACCATTTAACTTGCTATGTGTGGAAACCGATTGGTAAGACCGTCTGTTATGTCTTCTTGCGGCTGTAGATTACCGGTCCATTCTATCATTGATCAGATACAGGGAGCTGCGAGTTGCTCACGATGTACGCTCATTTCTGAACCCGACTTCTGCAACTTGTCGACTGCCACTAGAGTTATCGATTCGCGCCTCCTTTTTTTATGGCACTTGCCTTCCCGCCAAGTGCCATATACCGATCACTTTTCCGTCGGTCGGTCGGTCGGTCGGTTAGTCCGGTGTTTGCGAGTTAGGGTACTTCCATATATGCTAGGACGATGAAACTGGGCAGGCATATTAGTTGACCCGACCAAACTAAGTTAGATATAGTCACTTGCCCGATCCGACCATCGTGGGGGGAGGGAGGGGAGCCGGAATGTGGAATTTAGTGGCATGCATAACTTTCGAACAGGTTATAGGATCTTAATGAAATTTGATATTTGGAAAGACGTCATGTATCAGATGTCCCATTTCAAGTCCGGACCAAATCCGATGAATGTGTGGGGGGGGGGGGCGGAAATCATGTGACACGCTTAGATTGGTGGGATCGGGATGAAACTTGGTGAGAGGAACAAGCACAAGCCCTAGGTACATCATTGACAGAACAGGACGGGATGCGTGCACTGTGGGGGGAGTTGGAGGGGGGGGGGTCCGGAATTCCGGTGATACGGAGGTGGGTTAGGACTTCCAGGTGGGTTAGGACAGTGATACTTGACAAGCATACCAGGGACCCGACCAAACTAGCTTGGAAATAGTCACTTCCCCGATCCGACCACTGTGGGGGGAGTGGAGGTAAGGGGAATCCGGAATCTAGAGGTACGTATAACTTTCGAACGGGTGATCGGATCTTAATGAAACTTGATATTTGGAAAGACCTCGTGTCTTGGATGTCACGTGTGAAGTCCAAACCGGATCCGATTATTGTGGGGGGGGGGGGAGAGTCAGAGGGGGGAGCCGTAAATGTTATGACACGCTTAGAGTTGGAGCGATTGGGATGAAACTTGGTGGGAAGAACAAGCACAAGCACTAGGCTCATCAGTGACAGAACTGGATCGGATTCGAACACTGTGGGGGAGTTAGATAGGGGGGGGGTCCGGAATTCCGGTGATCATGAGTTAAGGTACTTCCAGGTATGCTGGGACCATGAAACTTGGCTGGACCATTAGAGACTTGACACGATTAGATCATTTTTGCCTCAAAGATTTTTCTTTCAATTGAGTTTCTTAAAGTACAAATGATACTTTTGAGTAAAATATACATTTCATTCTCCCGATGAGCTCATCATCATTTTTGCTTCAGGAGTTTTGATTACAGATGAATTTCTAGCGCCCCTAAAGTGCGCATCGTCACAGCCAAATGCATTACCAAACGATACCTTCTCGTGATTTCCAAGGACCCATTATCTCAAGTGTTTTGCTTACAAATAATCACAGCAAACCCACGAACTGAAGAATTCCTACTTTCATCCTCTGACCCAGCCTTGCAAGTGACATATGAACTTCGAGCTCTTGTTGTATTACTGGCCCATGACAGAGTGGTTTAAGTCAACGAAAAAAATTGAGTAAATAAGGATGAGGTAAAACCGAAATGAATGTGGTGGTTTTAATAGGTCGGTAAGTAAGTAATTTATTTGAAACCCGCCATTTCGAAAAAGCGGAGTAAAGGAAAGAAAATAAATAAAACACATAAAGAGACAGAAAAAGATACTAGTTTTCAACCTTCGGCCAGAAAGCAATTGAGAAGGTCGTGCTCTGATTGCCCCTGTTGTCAGTGATTTTTTATAGCGACAAAGAAATAATATAACCTAACCTAATATAATATAGTAATAACAATATAATTTAATCTATATGTGTATATATATACAATATATTATAATTCATATAATAACCTAATAATAATTCGGTTATTATCTCTGTAATACGACCATGCGGAGTCGAATAGATTCCCGATGCAAACGAGCGGAGGGTAGGAGCTACGCGGAACACAACAATGCTTTACCTCTACAAACAACTCATCGCAGTAGAGCCCCGGAGAAGAAAAGTCGAGAGCAAACAAACTATTGGTTATATACCATTGTGACGTTACATGTGACGCGCTGTAGAGGCGGGTCATCACGCCTGCCACGTTCCTTTTCTCTCAGTGCACAGCGGCTAGGAAGGAAGTAGACGGGCGTGAACTCATAGCTCAGCAAGTAGCTCTAGCTCTGCTCTGTTTTGTCGGGGTATCCATAGTCGTTGCGTGGGACCAAATATTGGCTTATTTGTCTTGATACGATGGAGCTCTCGAGGTTTCTCCTCTCAGATTATTCCACGTCAAGATCACGGCCCAACGTTACAGAGGCGTAATTAAAGGTGGACTCCCGACAAACGCGATTGTCATCCGTGAAATCAAAGCTTTGACGACGTGTGTTGGTACATAGGAATCTGCCTAACTAATATCATTAAGCCTGTCCGTGTCAGAGCTTGCAGCCTGGGTGCTAGTACTCAGCAGACAAGTCTTTGACCTGCGGCCCTTTATCTAGCGAGACTTTATATTCAAAGTTCATACAGATATGCGAGCATCGTCGCAACTCGCAAACGGAACCCCCTCTCACTCAACCCCGGTATTACGCCAGTGCAGATCACTGAGCTTAAGCATTGTCCAAATAGGAGCCTATTCAAATAGGAACCCGAGAGGTTCTTATCAATGCAGCGTTCGGTGTTGCCACGCTGACACAGTTTTTCGAATTTCTAAATTTATTACACCTATATAAACAATGCTTATTCTCCTTATTCACCTTATTACAGCGCACTCCGAGGAAAAGAGGGAGATGTAATAAGCCTTATACGCCGTAATACACCTTACAACACCTATTTGGACAATGCATTACTAACTGTTAAGCATTGTTCAAATCAGGGGCGTCACGACTAGGGGGAAAGGGGGGGGGGGACGCCGAGTCGGCACGAAGTTCCGCGATTTTTCGTCAAAACAGTCGCTTTTTGGGATCCCAAAACGTAAGTGGAGGGATACCTATGACATCGCAAAAGCTGTCCGTCCGTCCGTCCGTCTGTAAGCACGATAACTCTCGAAGGGAATGAGATATTTTGATGAAACTTGGTATGAGGTCAAGGGTAAGGTCGAGTTCGTAGATGGGCCCTGTAGTCCTATATTTGGGGGTGGGGGAGGGGGTTCAATTTAAGGGACAAACAAAATATTTTAAAAAAGCTAATGTGATAGTCGATTATGGGGTAAGAAGACATGCTGAGCACGATGGTGACAATCATTTTCTCGCGGGACAAGTAGTTCGTCCGGAATCCGGCAAAACCCGGAAAGTTTGTTAAAAGTAAAAGTTTCATTTGAAGTTGATTAAATGTTTGATTTAGGGTAAGAAGACATGCTGAGCACGATGGTGAATCCCAAGGAGAGACGGGATCCCAAAAATCTAAGATTTGATCCAGACAATTCGGTCTTAATTGTCTTCGCCAGGCTAATCATCAGAGAAAACCGAGTTCAGATATTCTATCTACCTATCTATACCTCTATAAGCCATATCTATTTTGACGATATTGACCGAAACTTCCTGCTTTACTACTGCCAAATTTGCGGTTTCGCCCGAATTCCGAGCGAACTACTAGTCCAGCAAAAAAAGAAAAATTCAGAAACGAAGCTGGCGTATCTCCTTATCCCTATAAAGAAATCTAATCAACTTTAAATAGAATTTTGACTTAAAAAAAATGCGGGTACAACCGGATTCCGGACTAATTATATGTCCGGGTAAAAAATCATCATTATATACAGACTCAGCGTCTCTTCTTACCCCTAAATATATCATCTAATCAACTTCAGATAAAGCTTTTAATTTTAACAAACTTTCCGGTTTTTGCCGGATTCCGGACGAACTACTTGTCCGGCGAGAAAATTATTGTCACCATCGTGCTCAGCATGTCTTCTTACCCCATAATCGACTATCACATTAGCTGTTTAAAAATATTTTGTTTGTCCCTTAAATTGAACCCCCTCCCCCACCCCCAAATAAAAGGCTACAGAGCCCATCTACGAACTCGACCTTACTCTTGACCCAAACAATCCTCATACCAAGTTTCATCAAAATATCTCATTCCCTCCGAGAGTTATCGTGCTTACAGACGGACGGACGGACAGACGGACGGACGGACAACTTTTGTGATGTCATAGGTATCCCTCCACTCACGTTTTGGGATCCCAAGAAGTGTTCCTAAGTACACGAGTACAATTTGACAGCCTTGATATTGTAAACAGCTATTAAATTAACGGATGGACAGCATTGGTCCTCAGACCCACAAGCAGTCGTAACAGAACAAAGGAGTTCTTTTGAAGGAAAGTTCTAAGAAAGTACAACTTTAGGTCTGAATTGTATAGGACGAAATTGTTCTTTTTGACGTCATCCCAACAGAAAAACTGATATTCAGTTTCATCACTAAGTGCTAAACTTTTTTTACTTTTCAGGTGTAACGGAAGATATTAATGCCTACGAGTCGACAGAAAGATTTCAGTCGTCTAGTATATGGGGAAACGACATCCGCCATCAGCTTCTGACAAAACCAGTCGGGACCATTTCTATTGATGTGACTCTCATTTTCAAAAATTTCAAAAGCCTTGGTTTAGAGTACAAAATGCTGAACTGACGATAGTATCGTCGGTGTCTAATATACTGTTGTATATCCTTTTTTGTTTTGTTTGTTTTTACTAAAGGTTCCGACAGAGTTTAACTCGAGAGAGAGAAAGAGATAGATATCGGTATGTATGTATGTATGTACATGTTTATTGCCCATCATAAATGTAAGAATACAACGCTGAAAGAAACAAATAGCTTCTGACGAATATAAATAGAACAAATAATGGCAATCTCATACATGGGCAGACACACGGTCTATGAAGGACCATTTCGAAGGTGCTTACACCAGTAAGCTGCTTCCGATGTCTCTCATTTCTTTTCTGAACCGCGGATACTGGACTAGCAACTCCGTATCGCAAGGATAGGGAGCTGTGTTTTGAAACTATCGCAGCATAGCTAAATTCTGTTTCGTACACATACATAACAAACTCACACTATGATTCTGTATTGAAAATTGAAGTGAATAAAAGCAGTAACGAGTGGACTTTAGGAGGTTTAAGTTTACTTTGTAGCCGCGTTTGATGATTGGGAGAGGCTGTTTCGGTAACAGTGCCCGGAGTTCGTACTAGCGAGGACAGATTTGCCAAACTGCAATTAAGGAGTTTAAACCGCACTTTAAGCTGTGATAAATTTAGTTTCGCAAGGGCTTGTTTGTAGGGGTATGTCGCGGTTTCGGAGTATGATCCTCGTTGCTCTTTTCTGGACGGACTCGATGACGGACTCGATGTCCTCAAGCTCAAGTGTTTATGACAACGTAATTACAGCACAAAAAACACGCCTCGAGGACCCAAGTATAAGGCGAAACTAAAGAGGCCGTTTACACCTATTTTTAACAGTTAAAGTAGTACAGTGCATAACAAACAACGACTGTAACGGCTAGGCCAGGTAACGGTCAACGTTGAGGACATAGTAGATTCTCAGAGATGCGCCAACAAAATGTGCCCGGTAAAGTGTGCGGATTGCTCTGTTGAAGTTGAGTTAATTCGTTTGTATTACCTTACAAGTAATTAGCAAATATAGTAAATTTTACCTAATCTCTTTCAAAGAATCGACCAAGTGCCCAGAAAATGAAGTAGCAATGTTGTATAGAGAGATTGCACCCTGACCGATGAAAACGGATATTGCTACTCCATCATCACGGGATCATAACAACAAAATTTAACATTAGGAGGTATAGGACTTTCAACTTTGAAATTAAATTATCGGCGTCTTATTATCATTCTGAGCCAGGGACTTGCTGGAAATGTTAATTGGGGTATTCCTTAACCGTATAGTTCTATTTTTGCAAAAGAGTTTCCATGGAAGTAAGAGCTTGAAGGCTTCAAAGTTTGAACACAAAAACGGAGTCTCGAATCCTATTGGTCGACGATGACGCTGACTTGAAAAAATGTGTCATAATTACCAATAGGACGATACTCCGTCTTTGCTTACAAACTTTGACGCCTTCAAACTGTTACTTCCATGGAAACTCTTTTGCAAAAATAGAAAGATACGGTTAAGGAATAGCCCAATTAATATATCCAGCAAGTTCCTGGCTCAGAAGAATGATAAAACGCCGATAATTTAATTTCAAAGTTGAAAGTCCTATACTTCCTAATGAATTTTTTCGTTACGATCCCGTCCGTTTTGTCGGGTATGGTGCTCTCTATTATATCTATTATATCTCTATTATTATCTATCTCTATCTAATCTCTCTATTCCGTCCCGGTCTCGGATTATTGGCGGAAAGTTTGAAATAGTTCTGACACGTGAGACTGATTCATAGAAATACATCTGTTTTCTTCTTCACAAACTAGCTGGCTGTAAGTGACTGTGTGAACCTTTCAAGATAGAATATTCCAGTGATAAGTCCTGGGGTCAGTTGTATTCCTGGTGTTGTAACCTTAACAGATAGGCGAGTCTACAGGAGAAGTGTAAGGTAAAACATTGAAATTCAAACATATCTGAATTCAAAAACATTGATTGGACAATTTTTTTTATTTTTCACAGAAAAGTCACAGCACTTCCAAAGAAGAGATTAACCAAAAGCTGTGAAAACCTAAAACTCAACCGCCGCTAGCTTTTGCCAGTGCTGTAACCGAAATTTTAGGTTCTGATTATTTAGTAGCGGTTTGGTAAAGCAATACACTGCTAGGAAAAGGCCAAAAATGTCAATGTCACACTGGTTCTGGCAATGACTTCTGTTAGAATACTTGTGCTAAAGAAAATATTTACTCTGGACATAGTATTTTATTTGTGTTCAACAACATCAACCTATTCAAACAACTGGGTTGCCTC
This sequence comes from Branchinecta lynchi, assembly GCA_023053575.1. Taxonomy (NCBI): domain Eukaryota; kingdom Metazoa; phylum Arthropoda; class Branchiopoda; order Anostraca; family Branchinectidae; genus Branchinecta; species Branchinecta lynchi. The sequence goes on from JAKZAP010000005.1 coordinate 19,807,845, forward strand.
TGTGTGTGACTAAAAGCAAAAAGTATTTTATCATTGTTTTACCATAGGTGAATGTCCGATAGCTGTCCTAGATAGTTACTCCATGTTTGAATATAAAACCAGAGAGGGGCCCCAATTCAGTCATACAGAAATCCTCAATTTTTGGACATGTTACCCCTGTGAAATTTGGTTAACTGGTTACATACCTAAATAGGTTCTTCTTCCTGTCCTAGATCAAAAGATATGTGATGTTACTTTCTATCCAACCTCATTTTCCAGTTTAAAAAATGTTCGAGCACTTCCAAGATACATAAAGTTTTTTGTAGGCTACTTCTATTCTAGTGGGTTTATCCTATCCTTTTCCAGAGAATTTGTTCTAGTTAGCATGGATGAGGCAAGCTTTTCAATCTGTTCACTGGAGCAAATATTTCCTTTAGATTGTTTGCCTTTTATTGTATTTATTTTGAGTGATTTTTTTTTTACCATGTTAAAAATATTAATCGAAACTCACTAAACTCAAGCAATACTTTAAAAGGCAAACAATCTAAAGGAATGTGGAAGGAAAAGAAATTTAATTCATAAAGGAAGAAAATTTAAAAGCTTACTTCATCCACTCTACCTAGCGGTGACTACCTGAGAAGGATAGAGTAACCTAGCTTTAACAACCTGGAAAAGGATGGAGTAAACCCACTAGGAAAGAAGTGGCCTCCACAAAACTCGATGTATCTTGAAAGTGCTCTAACATTTTGAAAATTGGAAAATGAGGTTGGATAGAAAGTGAAATCAGGTATCTTTTGATCTATGACAGGAAGAAGACCCTGTTTAGGTATGTATCCAGTCTCAGTTTAACCAAATTTCACAGGGGTACCATGCCCATGCTCCAGGGCATGCCCAGACACTGGGGCAAAATGTCCAAAAATTGAGGATTTGTGTATGACTGCCCCAATTCCAAGCTGTTCCAAGCCAGACAGCTTTTATTTAGACAGCAAACAAATCTGGGGCAGGTGAAGAAAACGTGTGACGTTCTGCTCTTTGATTCAGCCTAATTTACAAAGCTGTAAATGCAACACTATTGTTGCAAATGTCAAAGAAGGAAAAGAACATAAATATTTGTCAGAATTTCAATGCTTTACCTTACATAAACTCGATGGCTCAACAATTTTTAAAAGAGAATTTATCTACAGTTCTAACTTGTCTTAGGTCATTAGGTTTAACTTCTAGGCAGTTCGTTTTGAAATATTATAGACCAATTTTGAGGTTATTTACAGTCGAGGTTAGATACCTCTCCTTGGGTAGGCCTACAGTATAGAACTATTTCAATATTTAACCCCGGTTTGCTTAGTTACCAGTTTGCTATATGGGGCATAAGGGATACACACACAATATAATTACTGTGCTCACCCCTGCCAGCATGCCCTAGTGTTTGAGCATGGATATTGAAAAAGGGCTTAGTGTACAGAAGGGGTAAGTGACCACAACCTCAAAATTTGCTGCAAAAATGTTAAAAATGAAACTTTCATGAGGTCTTGACAGCCAAGAAGCAAAATATTACTATTACCAGCAATTATTAATTATTTGCTTTTTCTTTCTTAAAACTATTTGCCTTTTCTTTTTTCTGAACAAAGGGATTTCAGCTGGTATTTTGGTAAATATCTTTTTCATCATTTTTGGAAGTCACAGCAAGGATTTCGAGTTCAGGTGTGAACGAGGTGATTCTGTATGAAGATAAAAATATTTTCAATTAGAAAAATTTGAGAAGAATTTATTTTTCCAGCATGTAAACTATTGTATTAGCTTCAGTCTAGTATTGCCATGTTTTTAATTCCTTTTTAAGCAAAATAGGTCTCTTTGAAGGAAAGACTTTTCTTGAAATTCGAAATTTTGCACAAGGCTGGATACACCTCCAAAAAGTGTGGGATAGTACACTTAGTGTACTATCCCACACTTTTTGCACACATTTTGATTCAGTGTATGTGCAGTATGTAACTCCCGAAAATAGTCTAGGACACTAAGCTCTTTTCGATAACCATGCACAGATGCTGGGGCATGCTGGCAGGTGTGATCTTGACACTCATATTTATGTGTACCTCTTATTCCCCAGAGGGGTACCTGTATACAGTAGGTACTTCAGTGACAAAACAAACAAGGATTTCATTTCGACTTTGAACTTTCTGTATACTGATGGGGAAATAGGGGAAACACATATGCTTGAGTACCATGCTCAAACCCTGCCAGTATGCCATAACATTTGAGCATGGGTATAAAAAAGGGGGTTAGTACTGGCTGAAAATGAGTTGCTGTTGAGGTTTACAAAACAGCTGCCCAGAAGAAAAGCTGGGAATTAACCAATAGAGTATGTTTTAGTAGCCAGGAGTGTGCAAGTATTTTGGGTCAACCACCATTTCGACTTCTGAATTCTTGACAAGAAATCAGGATTGTAGTAAGAATACATCCCATGATGGAAAAAAGTCTGAGCTCAGATTTGGGGTTTGTCAATGTAATTTACTGAATTGGGTCAAAAGAAGCCAGATGCAAAATATTCAAATAAAAAGAAGAAGAATAGATATTTCATCAAGATATTTCTCTCATTTTTTGGACAACTGTGGACTGTAACAGGGACATTCAAAGTTTGAGAACATTGTTATTAGATTGAAAGCATAACAGAACAATGTATCAAGGCAGGTTTCAGATAAAGCCATTGTCTTGTGTAGCGCAGTAAAGATGGGGACATTGACAGTTAATGACTACCTTTCTTGTGAGATAGCTAATATAGACCCATCCAGTCTTGCTTAGAGAGACAAAAAAAACTCCTTTGCTCTGCTTCAGCATAGTATACTATGTTAAGGGCAACTCGGAAGAATCTCTAAAGGCACAAATCCCTAGAGCGTATTCCACCCTACTTACCGTAGTTACTACGCATGAGGTTACGAATTTTGGCTTTTTGGCGTCAAGGCTGGAACGCATTTTTAAATTTTCACTAGAATATCACTCCACGGCAGCTTCCCGGGGTAATCCAGCCGATCACGTTACAGAGATCCGTTGTTACCACGCCTACTACACTCCCGAGCATGGTAAGCAAATAGTTACTATTAGTAAGCTATTAATTACCGTACTATTTCAAGAAGGCTGGAACGGTCAGCGTAGTAACTTTTCGTGAGGTTGGCACGGAAATAGTAATTAATAGTTCCTACTGTTAGAAGTGTGGAACACGCTCTTGATAGCTTTATAAAAAAGAAAATTTGAAATCTATAGTCTTATGACAGGAAGAACCTTCTAGTATTATGGAAGTCAGCTAGTCTAGTAGCTAAGAATAATGTTATCATAAAAGTAGGCTACATACAAACTTGATCTTCGAGCTAACCTGTACTTCATCATTACTATCACCAGGCCCATCCTTGAGTGTCTTGCTTATTGAGCTGTTATTCTCAAGTTACTTTGTTGTTCAGCAATTCTTTCAAGATGACCTCAGCTTCTGAAGTTAAGGAATTCCTTAACTCCTTGGATGCCAAGCGTCGGGAGTTAGAGGCAACCCTGGCAGAAAAACATCAGGTTTTAAACCACAATAACATTGGCATGGATGAAAGCCTGGTTGATGATGAAGGATTCCCAAGAAATGACATTGATGTGTACCAGGTAGGCTACTTTTTAATACTTCAGCTGTTTCATGTGAGGGACTTAAGTTGACCCACTATAGTACTATTCCTTGGCTGCGAGGAAATGGGGAGAAGTCATTGAATTGTGTAAACTACTGTACAGAGAGATAGAGAAAGAATTTGTTAAAGAGGACCACAAAAAATGGTCTTTCTAGCACACAGACAAAATGATAACCAGCCCTGCTGCCACTATGAACGTTCAATACCACAAAAAAGGTCAAAGAATGAGCAAAAAAAAAAAAAAATTCCTAGATGTGAAATAATTCGGTCTGGACTAAATATCAGCCGATTATCCGGGAAAGCCGTTATGGCACGTAGGCAGCCAACGATCAAAATAATAATTTCCATCCATGCTCCAACTGTTTATTACAAATACATGTTAAGGTGCCCTCCTGCTCGTTTGGTTCTCACTGGATGGTGATCACAAGATAGTGTCTTTATTCTCTGCAGGTAACACACTGAATACTTACAACAAGTGAAACATATTTATATTAAACACTCAATGACGCTTTTTACGAAAACACGTTTCCACGGATGGGTTAGGCCTTCACTTTCACCACTTGTTCTTTTCTGGGCCACCAGGCTCATTGCTGCGGTAAATAAACAATTAGATGACGCAACATAGGCTGAGAAATCTAAGTTCTTTATATCTCGCTAACAACCCTCCCGGCTGCGGTGAAAGGTTCGGCGTTACCATAGTTTCTGATCAGCTCCAACAAAATTAACACTTTTAAAACTTCTGGTGAGCACCCGTTTGCCACTTCTTCCGGCGAGTCTTTGGTCGGCACATGAGGGCATCACTGCTCACTTAAACATATTTACACTAAAATTATATTTACATCTTATGTTGGGGCTGTTCGGAAGCTGCATCTTTGGATGGTGTTCTAAGGTTGTCTAATTGGGGAGCATTTGGGAGGCTTGGTGGTATGGCTGGTGTTCGTTGAGAGGAGAGGAAAGTGGTGCGGTTGGATGGCTGAGATGGACAGGCGGCTGGACTAACGGTTCATTCTCCTTTGCTGTAAGTAAAATTTCCCGGAAAAGCTTGATTCTTTTGTAATAGAAGAACACGACATACGCAATTATAGCAGTTATGAATAGAGAGAAAGCGGCAGTACCGAGACCAGAATAACTAAAGTAGGTTGCATGGGAGTATTTTTCAAACTCAGCTCCCTCCCCTCTAGGAAAAAAAACGAAATCACCAGTTCTAATAGCATTGTCTGATTGGTTCAGTACTACTTCTAGATGGAACTCGGATAGTTTGTTTTGAATCGCCTGCATTTATTATATACGTCATTTGGACGGTATAGCATAACATGGTCTCCTACTTTAAAGCTGACTTCACGAACTTTTTTGTCGTACTGGGGTTTAGACTTTTCCCTAGCTTTTTCTATTCTCACTGTCACATTTGTATGTAACAAATGTAACGATCGGAATAGTTCTACGATATATTCTTGGTATCCGGTAAAATCAGAACGCGGTTTTAGCGCCAAATCTAAAGGAAGTGTGCTTTTGCGACCGAATACAACTTCATAAGGCTGGTAGCCCGTAGCAGACTGCACGCTTGAATTATAGGCTAATTGAACAGCTGGGAGCCATTGTTCCCAAGTTGTTCCTCGCCTCGCAACATAATGACTGAGCATTTTTGATACTATTCTTACTCCTGTTTCTGCTACGTCTGGATTCGGTCTGTACACCGTAGAAAAGGACTGCTTCACCCCTAACATTGAACATAGCTCTTTCATGAGCGAGCTTCGCCAAGATGCGTGTTGGTCCGAAAAAATAATTCGCGGCAAGGAGAAAATTGAAAGAACATCTTTCCATAAAACTTGAGCAAGGGTTGCTGCCTGTAAATTCTTTACTGGCCTAGCAATAAGGAATTTGGAAAAATTACAAAAAATGATGAGAACATGGTTACAACCATTTCGTGTTTGCTCCAGTGGTCCGAACGAGTCAATAAAAATCACTTCAAAAGGTTTACTACCTTGGACATTCTTTCCCATTTCATATCTTAACCCTGGCCTGTGCTTCCTTCGTTCTGCACAGCTAGGACAATTTGCACAAAACCGCTTTGTTATTTCGTACGAGTTTTGGAAATGGAAGTATGAACGAGCGCGGGGGAGCAGTTTCTCTAACGCTAGGTGTCCCGAAATTGGGTCTACATGCAAATGTTTAAGCATTGGTACCCGTAAAGAAGATGGCAATACTACAACAAAGTTACAGTCATCATTGTTGGAAGAGCGCGCTTTGTGACTATTTAACTTGTACAGGATTCCATTTTCTACGAACAACAAATCAAAAACTGTTCTTATCCATGGGGCTAACTTGCTAATTTGCTTATTTACGGTACTATTTTTGCATTTCTGGGAACTGCTTTCCCGTAACTCTTCTTCATTTTCAGAACTCGTGGGCCCGGAAATATCAAAGTTTTGTGCCTTCGGAGACACTTCTAACTCCGGAACGCCTGGAACATCCAGCGCGTCGTACGCGTACTCATCGGGGGGTTTAACTTCCAGCCCGGCTTCCAAAATATCTACATTTACCTCGGGGGGACTTTTACCCTCACACCCGGCTATCAAAACTTCAACCTCGGGGGGACTTTTACCCTCACACCCGGCTATCAAAACTTCATCATAGGGATACACATCCTCATCTACCTCGGGGGAACCCTTGTCCTCGCACCCGGCTATCAAAATTTCATCAGAAGGATACACGTCCTTTCTTCTTTCTATCTTTACCTCGGGGGGACCTTTAACCTCCCGCCCGGCATTCAAAACTTCTTCAAGGGGATTTCCAACCACCCCAGCTACCAAATATGGGTTACTATCAATGTCAAATTTGTGGCATTTATTGACGTTCCTATCTCGACTCAGTTGTTTAGTCGATGAAAGGTCAGGTTCAGTCAGTTTGATCCATTTTTTCCATGAATTAGTTTTGCATATTAATTCGTCGGAAAGTTCTTGCATCTGTTGCAAAATCTTTATCGTTTCGGCAATTTCCGGGTCTTCCTTTTGTTTCTCGTGGATGCTTTCGAGTGAGAATATTGACAAGTCGGTTTGTGGTGAAGAGTCGCTTACAAAGTTGACAGTGATGCTACTTGTATTTTCATGCCAGGATTTTAATTCAGGACTTATTCTGATTTCATTAGCTTCTTGAACAATTTTCTGTATATTTGCAGGTTCTTTAACGGGAATTTCTGAAACTACACGAGAAAGATAATCAGCTGGAGTCCATTTCCCTTCAATATAGTTTATCGTAACGTCGTAGTTGGAAAGGAGTGCGCCCCATCTTTGAAGTTTGGGATTTGTTCTGGAAAGCTGGAGAGCCATGCTTAAGGGTCTGTGATCCGAATAGACTTGAATTTTTGCACCGAAAAGGATGTTGTGGTATTTTTGCAGTGTGTAAATAATTGCATATAACTCGGTTTCGGAGGCAGAATACTTGGCCATTACCTCATTCAAAGTTTTTGAGCAACTTGCAACTAGTTTAAGGACTCCATCTCTTACTTGGAAGATCAACGATGCTACGCTGATACTGCTAGCGTCAGTAAAAATATGGAATACCTCGTCAAATCTAGGGAAATGCAAAACGCAAGGTTCGGTTGTAAGGAAAACTTTGATGTCATCCAGTGCTTTCCGACATTCTTCGCTCCAAATAAAAGGTACTGACTTTTTCAAAAGTTTACTCATGGGGGATATCGCTTTGGAGTAATTGGGGATGAATTTCTGGAGGAATCCTATGGTTCCTAGCAAGCTACGGAGTGCCTTCTCGTTTTTTGGTGGGGGCATATTTTTGATCGTTTCGAGACGAGATGGCATAGGTCTTATTGTTTGCCCTGTTATCATGCTACCAAGAAATTCAATCGACTCGAGGAAAAGCTCTGTTTTAGATGGCTTTAAAAGTAGTTTTTGGGACTCGATTTTTGTAAGCATTCTTTCCAAGGATTTTAGGGCTCCTTCTCGTGTTTTGTGATGACAAATGAGGTCATCGACGTAAACTGCGATATCGGGATCGCTTCCGAATAACTTTTGCATGAACCTAACCCAAATGAGTGGACTGTTTATGTAACCATAAGGCATGACTTTCCAGTGAAACATTGATCCATTAAATCTGAAAGCTGTGTATTTTTGGCTTCCTTTGCTAACTCGAATGGAGTAGAAAGCATTTTGACAGTCAAAGCGTGAAAAGTAAACTGACTAATGTAGCTTCCTAATTACTTCTTCACAGGACTGCAGTGGGTACTGGGATTTTCTAACTTTACTATTTAACTTTCTGAAATCAATGCAAAGTCTTGTGTTCTTTAGTTTTAAATCTTTCGGTTTCTGACTTTGCTGATCTGGGTCTTTTTTAGTCACTAACAGTATAGGACTACAGTATTCTGAATCAGCTTCCTCAATAAGATCTGCGTTTAAAAGTTCTTGTAGGTGTCCCTGTATCAGTGGAAAGTATGCTTCTGGTAAGGGATATTGCTCGGTTACTACGACTTCTGAAGGGTTTTCTAGTTCAATCTCGCATTCTGAGAGTGTAGCGTTGCCACATTCGTATTTTCCTCCTTTAGAAAAGCAATGTTGGAATTTTACCAATAGGTCTTCTGTTTGGGAACGGATTGGCTCGGGTATGTGATTAAGCTTGAACTGGGAAAGGAAGTTTTTTCTGTCAAAGCCGTTCTCGGCCACAAACGAACAAGTCAAGTTCTCCAAGTCTGAATCACAAGAAAATTCGCCCGTTAGAATTTCATATTCTCTGGAATGCATAAATTTTGCTAGTGGAGTATTTCTTTCGAACCTGACACTTTCACCTTTCGTGTTATATAGGCCAATAGGCACACAGCCATCCGAAACTCTGACCACGTAGTTATCTAGTAGCAAATGTTTTGTTTCGTTTAAAGCAACAATTGTTCCCTCATCTCCGTCTATCGCATCTTCTATACAAGCGCTAACAATGGTATACGTGTTTGGGGCAAGGGTGAAGCTATTTTTGGCACGCGCGAAACAGTCCTTTTCATTACCGTTTATCGTATCATCAATCTCAATCTTCGCGCACAGTTCTGGCTCAGGATTATCATGCTTCATTACGCTGATGTGGTTTCTTGAAAAATCAATCATGGTTTGAAAGGTATACAGGAAATCAAGCCCAAAAAGGAATGAAAATTTCAATCCGTTTGTGATTAGAAAGTCAAAAATTTTTGTTGTTTTTTCAACAGTCACTTCTAGACTTATTTTACCTGTTATTTCAAGGGCGTGTCCAGAAATAGACGAAACATTTCTATCGTTTGGGTGTATTTTTAGATCTTTCTTGCGAAGGAATTGGGGAATTAAGGACGCATTCACGAGGCTCACTTGTGATCCTGAATCTATGATTCCGCGAAATCTTTGACCCAAGACTTTAGCCGGCAAAAATAAAGGAAAACTCCCGGTACTGTCTACTGTATAACAAAAACAGTCACTTATCTGGGGCTTAATGGCACAAGTTTTAGGAGTAGTCCGCCTGTTCATCTCCGTGCCATCAACCGAAAATCCTCTCTCCTCTTTAATTCCTCTCCTCTCTCGTCCTCTCTCCTTCCACCGGTCCTCCAGGTATCCCTCTGCTGGTCATTGCGTCCATAATTATCACGAAACGATACTTGTCGGTCTCCAGTCATGGTGTCTCTCCTTGCGAATGCTGGTTGGCGATCTTGCTGATAGTTTCCAAATCCTCCTCGTCTGACGAAAGGTGCTGAATAGTAGTTTTGTTGGTAGGTCGGTGTTCTTGAACGGCAAAACTTTGAGATATGTCCGATCCTGTTGCAGTTGTAGCATGTTCTGTTGTCAGTGTTCCGGTACTCGTTTTGGTGGTCGTAATCACGGCGTGGTCCCTGTTCTCTGGAAGCTCCTCTCGATGGCCTTGACGAAGATGTCGGTCTGGATGAAGTGCCGGCAAAATTGACAGTTGCGCTGCGCTCCCTGATTGCTTCTTTGGCCCTTTCAACGTTCATGGCCATGTCGACGGCCTCATTGAATGTCGACAAGGGCAGTAGGACTACTTGATTGTACAGGTCGGCCTTAAGACCTTTCAGGAACGTAGTCAGGAGTGCCAGTTCCTCATATTGTTTTGCGTCGGCTGACGTAGCCCTCGGGTAGTGGGACCTGATTGTCTGCTTTATTCTTTGCGCGTATGTTGTAACTGGCTCGTCTTCTCCCTGCTGTTTTTGTATATTTCTGAGGTTCAGAGCGACATGACTCTTGTCGAACCGGTCCAGGAGGTAATTTTCGAAGTCGTCGAAATTCTCAAACTCCTGACCATCTTCTAGTCCTTCGACGATGTAGTCCCGGATCGATTCGACATCAATTTTCAGCAGGCAGATGTCGATTGTGTCGTCGATCGAAATATCCATCCGTTTTTGGAGCAGGGCGAGTCGGCTGAGCCACCGGCGAAGGCCATCTTGGTCGTCCAGTGTCGGTGTAACTTTCAGTGGGTCTGTCGACAGCTTGCTGGTTCCGCTGGTTCTTTTGTCGTCAGTCATTTTCCTCAAATTTAGAACATTGATTAGACATTTATCACTGAGGTTCCGTTTCTTTTCACTCACATAGTCATTCAGTTACGTTACAATTTGTCACGGAGCAGGAGGATGGGAGAGGGTCCGAGATGAGCGAGGCTATGGTTTACGTCACGGAGTGTTCGGGGCGCAATATTTCTTTTTCTTTTTCTTCCTCATTTTCGTATGCACTGGGTCTGTAGTAGAAAAGCCTCACTCAACTTATGTTATCACAGGCCGCGCCAATTGTTAAGGTGCCCTCCTGCTCGTTTGGTTCTCACTGGATGGTGATCACAAGATAGTGTCTTTATTCTCTGCAGGTAACACACTGAATACTTACAACAAGTGAAACATATTTATATTAAACACTCAATGACGCTTTTTACGAAAACACGTTTCCACGGATGGGTTAGGCCTTCACTTTCACCACTTGTTCTTTTCTGGGCCACCAGGCTCATTGCTGCGGTAAATAAACAATTAGATGACGCAACATAGGCTGAGAAATCTAAGTTCTTTATATCTCGCTAACATACAAATAAATTAAAAAACCAAGAGATCGGTTCAGTAAGAGAAGGTAAACAAAATGTTTGGATTAGGTCTTTAACAAAACAGAATAAACACATGGGAATTCTCCCGACCCCGGCAAGCTTTCACCTCTCCTAAGGGGCGACCACACATTCAAGTTTAACTGAAAATCCAACTTATTTGTGTTTCATTTAATCGAATACACTGTAATTATTTGGATTCTGCTAAGGGATGTTTTTATTTTCCACTATCTGCTCTAGTTATGACGTTCAGAATATCTGCGGCCGTCCCACAACGTAAATTCTACTATGACGCGGGAAATTTAATCTCAAAACAAAGAGGCTTTCAGTAGGCAGTGGTGTTATAAAGACTGCTTAGTGCCTGAAAAAAGAAATCACAAATCTTTCTGGTAAAGCCATAGAACATTTAAGTGAATAAGTGATGAGTAACTAGATTGTCCTATCCCAGCTCTTTTGGGCTAAAGTTTACAGAGTTGTAACCTCTTGCACTACTTAACCAGCAGAGTACACAAAAAAAAGAAAAAAAAAAAAAAGAATGGCAGGGAGAACACAAACAAAACATCACACCTGGCAGGGAGAACACAAACAAAACATCACACCGAATCATCCGGGTCTACCCAAACAAAACTTAAAAAAAAACAAATCATTTCTGGAAGAAGATCGGTTTCAACATATCTATAAAAGGACACAACTCCTCCTCATCCTGGATCCTCCCTCCCCCCCCCCCCCTCCCCAGACATTCCAACTCCGAATACTGCGCTGCAAGACCGAGAACCCAGAACGTGTAGAACTCAACCGAGGTACGACAAAATTCCCAGTAGATCTTGTATGATGGTGGTGGGTGGAAGATACTGCATCCATCACACCACTAAAACATGGTAATGATTGTTTATTAACCAGTCGAAAAATACAGTTTATATAACTTATACAGGTTAAATAACTTGTTCACCAAGTTTGAAAGCCTAATATGGGCTTTGTGTGCGGTATTTTTTGGAAAGAACTACTGGAGTATTATTATAAAATCCTACTGGAGTATTATTTTTTTTTTTTTAATCTTAATTTGCATTTCTGTGATTCCGGAAGCCTACCTGTAGGAAACAAAGAAACTGAAATGCTAATTATCACCAAGGGGAACCGGAAAAAAAGAGAATGGGGGCCGTTCAACAAAAACACAGTCAAGTATATAAATAATAAAGAATATAGGCCGACCATTGCAGCAGAAGAAAAAAAAAGTCTAAGTATACGGGCGGAAAATAAGTTACAACACATATAATTTTGTAGGTCCGACATGCTCGTCACGATATAGTCTGTCTTCGAAATGACTTGAAAGGCTTGATGAAGCAGTTCGAGGAAAATCTGTACAAGCTTCACAGTCTAACTGCTTCAGATCGAGAAGCACCAACTGAAGTGACGAGTAAAGAACTCGCTTTTGCGAAAGTGGCGTCGACTGAAAATTTGTCCCCGGCGTACATAGACGGCTTGGTGGAAGACGATGAGATCTTGCAGTTTGGATCTATCACTGAAACTAACTTTAAGTCAATGAAAGACATTTCTGAACTTGTGCAGCACAGTGTTGATCGTGACATACCTTTGCGAGTAAGGAGGAAAGGTCGTGAGTTTAAAGTTACTTTAAGGCCAAGGCGCTGGGCCGGAAGAGGTGTCCTGGGATGCACTATCATCCCGATTGACAACCCTGGACCTGATCGTTAAAGGCTCGTGATTTATTTTTGTTACTTCAGTATGCTTTCCAGTTCCAGTAAACTTTACAACTTCATGTATCCGTTTGATGTACCGTCTTATTCCTGTTAAAGGGAGTCTGGGTAGTCAACGGGGGCTGGGCACACAATAAGATACATGATCATCATGATTTCGTACAAGTTTTGCAGGTATTAAGGGTAATAGAACCCTTGTCTCGGCTGAAATGAGACAGGAGGCGTCAATTCGAGTTTTCTTTTTCCTTTTTGGGATCCCAAAACGTAAGTAGAGGGATACCTATGACATCGCAAAAGTTGTCCGTCTGTCCATCCGTCTGTGAGCACGATAACTCTCGAAGGGAATGAGATATTTTGATGAAACTTGGTGTAAGGATTCTTCGAGTCAAGGGAAAGATGAGCCCGATAGCTGCAAATCTAGGGGAGGGGGAGGGTTTTTCAAATTAAGGGGCGAAAAATAAAAGCTAACGAGATAGTCCATTAAGGGGTAAGAGACATGGTGAGCTCGAATATGAAAATGATTTTCTCATCGGACAAGTAGATCGCCCGGAATCCGGCCAAAACCGGAAAATTTGTCAAAAGTAAAAGTTTAATTTGAAGTTGATTAGAGGTACGATTATAGGATAGGGAAACATGTTGAATCTGAATATGAAAATTGTTTTCTCGCCGGACAAGTAGATTGCCAAGTAGAGGCCAAAACCAGACAATTTGTTAAAAGTAAAAGTTTTATATGAATTTCAGTAGGTGTTCGATTTACGGGTAAGAAGACATGCTGAATTCGTGTATGACAATCATTTTCTACCTGGACATATATTTCGCCACGAATCCGGCTGAAATCGGAAAATTTTGTTAAAAGTTGGAAGTTTTATCTGAAGTTGATTAGAGGTTCGACATAGTGGTAAAAAGATACGCCGAATGCGTTTTTGAACTTCTGGCTGAATACGGAAATTTGGCAGAAGAAAGGCAGGAACTTTCGTCAAAGTAGATATGACGCAGGCTATATGGGTAAACTCATATGATGAATCCATATTTGAACTGGGTCTTCTCAGATGATTACCATTTGCCTTAATCTGTTTCTAAACCTAAGTAAAAGTGCTCAAGGAGTCTGGCGAAGACTGGACCTCTGTAGGACCCGATTGTCTGGATCAGATATTACATTTTTGGGATCCCATCGAAACTTTTGGTCTTGTTCTTTTTTACTTTTTCTTACTTAGTATTACGAGATATAACTGAATACCTGGATACGCCCTTCATAAAATCTAATGATGAATTGCCGCCAGGTGCGCTAGAGGAATATTAACAACCACACGTTAGATCTTGGGGTATAAGTTATCTGAAGGGGGAATAATCGATTAGGCTTTCTGTTCATACAGAGTCTGGCATTAGCACCGTTGTAAAGTCAGTCAGCAGTCAGCTCTGAAGTTAGAAGCGAGAATTGGCAAACATGATGAAGTTTGACATAGAGTTGGGTAGAGCACACATAGATGCAAAGGCATTTAAAATAGTTTTAAACATGTCTAGGCCTAAGAGGAAAACAAAAGAAATTGGAAATAACCAAACAGACCTGGTTTAACGGATTCTAGGACAATGCGTCACTGACAATTTGTCACACGGACAGTTAGTCACAGGGACAATTCGTCACATGACAACTGGTCGCACGGACTATTCGTCACAGGACAATTCGTTACTAGGACAGTTCGTCATATTTTAGAAAATTTGCTATTGCAAAGGTAGTTCGGATAAAATCAATAATGCCACCCCTTCACAAGAGGTTGTTTGAATCAGTGTTTTAATCCTTGCTTATTAGCTAAATTTGTAACTCGCAAAGACTTGAGAGAGGTCGTCAAAAACTAAACACAAATTCTAGCAAACAGCGATGTTCTCGAGAAGTGTTCGTCTTGCAGCGAAAATGCTGACAGCGTTGGCTTTTCTCCCAACGGTGGATATCCGATCAGCGTTCGACCGCTTTGTTCAAATCTGTCCATCCGAAGTATATCCAATCCTCGACTACTTTGAAGACACTTATATAGGAAGAACATCACAGGCCATCAGGGCAAGCAGAAATTCTCTCTTTCCTATCCCTGTCTGGAACGTCTTTGAGCGCGTCGCAGAAGACCTTTCTAGGACTAACAACAATGTGAAGGATGGCACAAAATTCAACAAACATGTTGGAGCAGCTCATCCAAACATTAGTAAATTCATTTCATTTCTGCTGCCGGAGCAGGGCAAAAAAAAAATGAGTATTGAGGGATTTGTTGCTAGGTGCCCGAACCCACCCAAGAAGTGGAAGTACGAAGGCTAACCTGCGACTGAAAACCATAGTAGGAAAATATTGGTCGAGTAAAACTGACTTACTCGAATATATGCGGGAAATCGCTGATAAATACATGTTTTAGTGTATTATATAGCCGTACTAGTTTACCTGTAACTGAGTATTAAGAATATATAGCTTAAAAACGAAATCCAAACTTGAAATCAGGCTCTCCGTGACAAAATGTCCGTATGACGAATTGTCCTTGTGACGAAATGTCCTTGTGACGAAATGTCCTTCTGACAAATTGTCCTGTGACGAATTGTCTGTGACGAATTGTCCTATGACGAATTGTCCTGTGACGAATTGGCCGGACACCATTTAACGAACACCAAGAAGTAACATGTCGTTTACTTTACACTAGCGCATCTAGTGGAAAACAAAAATAATTTGGAATGAAGTTTATGAAGAGATTTGTCATGAATGGACCTGGGGCTTACGCACGGCCCCGCGTCACCTCGGTAGCTGACTTCAGTTACCGTTATTCGGTAACTCCGAATTCAGTTTTTGAAAAGCTGGAACTGAAAAAAAAAAAAAAAATGGTCAAGCAATGTCAGATGCTATCTCTCGGTGGTCACTGCGGGATTTTAGTGACTTGAATTTCAGCTTGTCAATTACATCGTTTTTTTGGGATCCCAAAACGTAAGTAAAGGGATACCTATGACTTCGTAAAAGTTGTCCGTCCGTCTGTTCGTCTGCTAGCACGATGCCTTTTTGGGTCAAAGTACAGATCAGTTCCGAAGATAGGCTCTGCAGCCCTATATTTGGGGTGGGGCAGGGGTTTCAAATTAAGGGACGACAAATTTTTTTTTTTAAAACCTAACGAGATAGTCGATTTAGGGGTAAGGAGACATGCTGAATCCTAATATGAAAATTATTTTCTCTTCGGACAAGTAGCTCGCGTTGAATCCGGAAATTTAGCATGAAGTTTTAACGTAGTCGAAATAGAGTGAGGAGACATGCTCTTGCAACTTACAAAGATACTAATGATAAACAAAAGTCTATGCGATCAGTTCAGTTATCTCCCGAAGTCCCAACCGGCATTTACCGGAATCCAGAATCCGGCAAAAACTGGAAATTTTGGAAAAAGTAAAAGTTGGATCTGAAGTTGATTAGATGTTCGATTCAGGTGTAGGAACATGCTGAATGCGAATATGAAAATTATTTTCACGCCGTACAAGTAGATCGCGCCGAATCCGGAAATTTAGCATGCAGTCTTAACATAGTCGAAATAGAGTGAGGAGACATGCTGTTGCAACTTTCGAAGATACTAATGATAAACTAAAGTGTTTGCGATCAGTTGAGTTCACTTTTTTGCCCAGTTTTCGAGTCCCTACCCTACCCCTTTATTCACACTGGCGAAAGCGTTGCGCGTGGGTGACGTCGCCCGGGAGGGATGGTGACTTCGGTCGCAAAGTGACTTCGGTCGCAAAGCGCAAAGTTAGTTGGGTTTAGTAGTAGACTGTTTAAAACCTAGCATACGTATTCTTTGGGTTTTGGATTGTCGGGGGGGGGGGTCGGAGGGGTTGATATATGTTGTTCAGACTTCGTATAAGGATTCACTGGCAAAGTACAGGCCAAGTCTGCAGGTGGGTCCTTTTTAGCCCTATATTTAGAGGCAGAGGAGGGGATTTCGAATTAAGGGTAAAACAATATGTTTTATAAGCTAATGAGATATCCGTTTAAGGGGTAAGGAAGCTCACTGAATCCATATCTGAACTTGGCCAAACTGGAAATTTGGTTGAAGCTCAAAGTTGTTTCTGAAGTCGATTAGGGATTCCGTATCGGGATAAGGAGACATGCTGAATCGACTTTTGAACTTTATTCCTTGACGAACAAGCTGGCAAAATTTGCAAAAACCCGGAGATTTGGATTGAAAGATTCGTCTCTCAGTGTCACTAGATCTGTTGCTCTGCCTGCAGTTCGCGGGAATACTGCTGAAATACGAGGAATTTTGTAAAAAGAAAAAAGTCGATTAGAGATGAGATACGCTAGTAAACGTGCTTGTTGAATCCATATTTGAACTTTGTTTCCTCATTTGGTTAGTTGTTTGGCCGTAGCCGAAGTAAAAAACTTCAAAACGGTAAAAAAATTTTTTTACATATCCAAGCGGCTGATTATGGATAAATAGCAAAAATGTTAAAGGGATCTAAAGAAAATTTGGAAATGTACAAGATTCGATTGTCTGGATCAACAAGTCTCATAAATATTAAATTATGGGATCCCATCGAAACCTTTGTGTGTGTAAGAGAGACTCATGGACCTTGTGACGAGAAACTTTCTTCCTATCGCCGGAATCGAACAGAATCTTCCTCTTGCGTCTTAGAGAGAGAGAGAGTGTATTGGAGAAAAATAAGCTTGAAAACTTACACATGCTTTACACAAGCCTTAAAGTAGGCTGCCGTAGGGGAATTTCTCGCCTGAAACCGACCCAGACAAATGGACCAGATTTCGACCTGATTTCGGGTTCTTTCTTCCTCGGATCAACCGGAATTTAGAGTTTCTTCCTCGGATCGTCCGGAAGTCTGGAAACTAACCTGAAATCGGGTCGAATTCCGTTTCATTTTGTCTGTGTCGATTTCAGGTTGGAAATCTCCTTACGGACAGTGAACAGAAATACAGAAGTGCTCCGTAGCGTAGACCACGACCTTTGGCTCTGCTCCTACCACTGAGCTACAGAGGGGCTTGTGAAGATAGTTCCCTACCCAGAAAGCACTAGCCTATCCTGCATGGGGGGGGGGGGGGCAACACTGCAAGTAGTAGAACCGTACTATTACTCGCATAGCAACAACAACAAACCTACGCCTTATGAGTAAAATAATCAAATAAGATAGTTTTTCAGTTCCGGCTCTTTGAGCTGGACCCGAAGAATAGTTGGTTTCTATTGTTGTTGAGAACAGTTAGGTAAATATTACAGTTCATTCAGTTGAGTACGGGTACATGAAAATCGGAGCCTGATCCGGCAGCAAGCAATCGAAAACCCACCCGGTCGCTTGAATACCTTGATGACTATCTCTCCTCAGGGGCGTAACTAAGGGGGGAGGGACTCCCCCCCCCAACATGGCCTGGAAAGGAAATTCGTCGGCACAATTTGCGCCGGCAAAAGCTTCACGCACGAGCAGCTAAAGTATACGGAAAAATTTTGTCGGCACATTTTGTAGAAGGGTCAGGTTTTGTCGGCCCATTTCTGTACCTAATTAGCTATTGTCTGCACATACTTGTAAAGAAATCAAAAAAGAAGTACAAAGAAAACACAGTTTTATATGCATCTGTCGGGTGTCGGTTGACTCGTCAGCACATCGAGTTCCTTTTATACGTAAGAAATCAAGTTCTGTACAGTCTTGTCGGGCACAAGACAGAAGAAATCAAAGTCTGTATGGTTCTGTCGGTCTTCTCGTCGGCACATCAGGTTCTTTTTCATGTAAGAAATGTAATTCCGTAAATGCTTATCGGGCGCAAAGTTCAAGTTTCGTTGCTACATCGACTTCTGTTTACAGAGAATAAATTCTGAATGATTTTGTTGGGCGTAGGTATTCTTGTCGGCACATCAGGTTCTTTTTATGCGTAAGAAACCAAATTCTTACATTACTCATGTGCAACTGGAAAGTTTGTCGGCAGATCGGGATCTTACGTAATAAATCAAATTCCGCAAACTTTGTTCGGGCCGTCCAGGAAGTTTGTCTCGTCCTTAAACCTTTTTTTTTTTTTTAAATGCAAAGTCAAATACTTTTTTGCTCCATTCCGTTCCTTGTCGTCAAGATTCGGCAAACCTGTTCTTATTTTGTTTGTAGGTCGTTTATCGGTTCGTACACATAAACTGCCCTTTTTCGCTGATCTGGCTGCACACCCTTCTTTCTTTTCTTGGTCGAGTCTTGGTGTGGTCATAATCAGGAAGAGTAAATTAGGGGACCTAGTGCAATGGCGATGCGCAGTATACAGAATGTCTTTTTAATGTGAGAACTACTTCTTTTGCCGTAAATTCAGAACAATTCTACTTTGTACCTAATTTATTGTCCATAGACACTACTTTTTTTGTCGGACAGATCTGTGATTTCACAGCTAGCCTTAGTTTTATTTCGGATCGCAAAGCGGCGCTCTGCTGAACAGCGTTTCCACAAAAATTCGCCTGCGGTGTATTTCCCAAGTATTCTCTGTTTGGAAGAACGGTAATTCAGTTAATTGGCGCTATAAGCGTGAAATTCTGGGGGTTTGAAGCAAATTAAAAGCTAGAATTTGTATGGTAGGTATAGATCAGTTTTTTT
This sequence comes from Branchinecta lynchi, assembly GCA_023053575.1. Classification (NCBI taxonomy): domain Eukaryota; kingdom Metazoa; phylum Arthropoda; class Branchiopoda; order Anostraca; family Branchinectidae; genus Branchinecta; species Branchinecta lynchi. The sequence continues at coordinate 19,826,818 of JAKZAP010000005.1, forward strand.
TTCCGGATATAGGCAGGTTTTAAAAATTTCGCCTGCGGCGCTTACTTCAACTCAATCTGGATAGGCTACAGTCGTTGGAAGATTCACTGTTTAGTGAAAGATCAAACGAAAAGCCAAATATGTGAATTTAAGTTCACGAACTTCTATTAAAGGAATAATAATAATTGATGCAGCACTGTTAGTTTTATACAAAGTTTCGCCAGTGGCGCATTTCGTAGTAGGCCTATTCTCTATTTGGAAGAACGGTGTTTCATTTAGTTAGCGTTTTAGGATTGAAGTTCTTGGGGGTTTGAAACACATTAAAATAAATAGCAACAAATTATCGCCTGTGGCGCTTACTTTAACTTTTTCTGGGCATAGTCGTTGAAAGTGTCACTTTAGCACGAAAGTTGAACGAAAAAGCCAAAAATGTGAATTTGAATACCAATTTACATTAAAATAAAAATCGCAATTGCATTACAATCCGTTTTACACCGGATCTGTTCTATGCTGCCAGGAAATGTACGCCGTTGCCGCGAAGCGGCAACAGCGCATTTTGTCGGCAGACCTTTTAGTCCGTCGGCACAAACTGGCCGCCCCCCCCCCCAAAGGTAAAAGGCTAGTTACGCCCCTGTCTCTCCTGGCCGATGCAAAATCTCCGACCTCTCCGGGTGAAGAAAGGCAGAAGTGGTGTCAAAGCTGCGCCCAAAGATCGCGGTGATTGATTGACACAAGATTTGAGTCGTTGAGTTTGCGTACAGTATTCTCCAGGACTTCTTTAGCTTCACCAGTTGTGAGCCACCTCGATAACCTTGGGAGGAAAGCACTTGTATCTTAACGGTGAGTTCATCCTTCTTTTCGAAGACGAAGTGAAATTTAATTTCCTTTTCCTTCGCGCAGTTATGGTTTCCACGACACCTGTAATGCAATAACTTCTCAAATTTCCGAATTGAGGAGGCGTGTTTCCAGCGTTACTTTTGAACATTGTTCGCCTAATTAGTTCTCCGTAGTCGGTGCAGAAATGTTTGTGGATTCCTCTTTGATTGCCTTTCTCGGTAATTTTATGCATTTAGCTTATACTATTACTTATTTCCCCAGGACAACCTGGACGCCCAGGTTCTCGGGTGACCGGTTTATTTGAAGATGTATCGTTTAGTTCTTATGTTTTTTGTTACAAGTTCTTTAATGTGATTTTGTGTAAAATAAAGAATAACCTAACCTAACCTAAATAAAATGATGCATCTGGGACGATTGTTTTGAGTGTGATGTGCATACGTTTAATTTTGCCAAGAATTAGCAGTAAATTTATGAGAAATTTTAGTCGACTTTTAACATTTCATCCGGGTTTTTATCAACTTAAAATCCACCGGGTTCACCAGGCTTCACCTTTAAGATTTACGTGGTTTCCGGACAGTCAAGACTTAAATGTTGTCATGATAATGATGATCGTTAATGTCACTATCCTTCAGTATTTCCTGAATGGCCGCTGTAGGTATCTTATGCTTCCCAGTCGTAACTGTCAATCTAACGCTCTCTCTCTTTCTCTTACCCCATTCATTTGCATCTTTATTGGATTTCTTCAATGTGCCTCTCTGACACCTTCAGGATCCCGGAATCTGAGGTGTTCAAGTTCAAGTTCTTTTATTATTTAAACATACATATTTAACAATATTCACATAACGTCCCCAGCAGGGAGACTGGCTCGAAAGCCGGGCGACAAACGGGATAAATAAACAAACCCAGAAGAAACGGATGCCATCACACTTCTCACTCTATCTCACACCAAAAAAAAATATATACCAAAAATTTGTATTTTTATAATTATATTATTATTTATCCGATAGCTGAAAGGCCGGGAGCTACTCACAAACTAATATTCATTAATAAGTACAGCTTTAATTTTAGCTTTTATTGTTATGAGCGACAGACTCTGGTTAAAACAAGATTCATATTTGTTCCAATATTTAGTAATAATATTTTTAGGGGAAAATCTTGATCGCTCGGAAACAATTAAAGGCATAGGAAGCTTGCTTGAAGGACGACGAGTACTGTACGGTCGGATTGAAGGAGGGCCTGGAAAAAATGATTTGAAGCAAACTGGCAGCAGATCCTTTAGATAACGGACATGGAAAAGTATACAATGAAAAACTAGGATTTGTCTAACAGGAATAATACTGAAATAACTGTAAAGACTTTTAGTTGGAGATTTACCAGGAAGAGAAACTGGGGAATAAAATAACATCTTAAGGATTCTCACTGCTTTGTTTTGTAACTTCACAATAGGAGAAATATGAGATTGAAACGTACTCAAATAAATAATCGAACAATAATTAATATACGAATGAACAAGAGAAAAATAAATTGATTTTAGAGCATAAAAAGGAAGAAAAAATTTGAGACGATGCATTACACCTACGTTCCTTCCCAACTTAAGTCTTAGGCTAGCGATGTGAGCTTTCCAACTTAAATTCTGGTCAACAACGACTCCAAGATACCGTAATGTCTGCACTCGATTGATTTTTACTACTTGACCTCCAAATGTGACTTCAATCTCTTGTAACGTTGGTACTGCAGTAGAAGTTCTTGAAAAAACCATAAAAAGAGTCTTCGAAGTGTTGACAACCAATTTGTTACAATGGAACCAGTGAAGCATCTTCTTCAGTGATAGTTGGAGATTTGATCTTAGAGATTGCTGATCTATGTCGCAGGTAGAGCTGGCTGTATCATCAGCAAACAGTAAACTGAGATCCATGTCAGTCCTATGGCAAGCTAGGCTTAGAGGGAGATCGTTTACATAGATAAGAAATAACAGTGGTCCAAGTATGGACCCCTGAGGGACTCCAACATCATTTGATAGATTTTCTTCATCTGTAATGTAGCCATTCGCATCCAGAATTTGTTTTCTGTCCTTTAGGTAAGATTCAATTAGAAAACTCGCTTGTCCTCTAACACCGCAATTATGTAGCTTAGATAGTAGAATTTTGTGAGAAATAGTGTCGAAAGCTTTTTTTATGTCCACGAATATTGTTGCAGGTAGCAGACCTTTATCCATGGCATCATTCAAGAACTGGGTTAGCTTTAATATTGCCTGTTCTGTAGAATGTGAAGACCTGAATCCGAATTGAAATGGGCTGAAAAAATTTGTTTTCTTCAAAAAACTAGTCAACCTGTTATATATACACTTCTCAATAACTTTGCTAAAAGCGGACAAAATGGAAATAGGACGATAATTAGACGGATCTTGCTTGTTTCCTCCTTTATGTAGGGGAATAACTCGAGCCGTTTTCATCACTTCAGGGAAAGATCCGTGCTTGAAGCATAGGTTGACTAGATGAACTAGCACTTGAGCATAGCAACCAATGGTTTGTTTCAGTAGATACGTTGATGAGCCATCGGTTCCTTCAGAATGTCCGTTCTTCATGATCTTTACCAGATTCTTGAGTTCCGCTACAGTCACGGGAGAGAGAAATATGGAAGAATCGACGGGCTGTGGTAGAAAGTCGCGAAAATCAGATTCCACATTCAAGCGGTCATCTGAATTACTGTTGACGGTAGCCTCTCCAATCCTAGCAAAGTGCTGGTTCATTTTCTCTGCTACCTTTTGCTTCCCACACACTGTTGATCCGTCCGATGTGTTCATTGATTCGGGCAGCCCTTGACTTTTGCTTTTGTTAAGACATTCGTTAATAATTGTCCAGGTCTTTTTTGGAGATCCTTCGGCTTCGTGAAATAGTTTCTGAAAATTAAATATAGGTGATGATCTAGCCCAAGACCCTCTTGTTGATAATTTACCCCGTAATAGGTATCTTTTACCTGAAGAAATTATCCCTGTTAATAATGGCCTTTTTAGACTTGCGAGTTGGAACTGTTGTGGGGTGCTTTCTAGCCTTGAATTTTTATCTACGTTCCTTCCTGGTAATGGGATAGGAGTTATGGGGCTATGTGAGACTTTTTTGAATGCAAATACCCAGAATGCGGCAAATGTTCAAGGATACCAACTACTTCAGAAAAACAGATTGACTTATCAAAAAGGAGGACTTGCATTCTACATCCACACTTCTTTGCATTTTGAAGAAATTAAAGATTTTGACTCTCTGTACGAGGAAATGCTGTTCGAATTTCTGGTCATCGAAGTCACCGTAGCATCCGAGAAGGTTCTTTTATGCATGTTCTACCGCCCTCCTAGTTCTAGCACCAAGAAGTATTTGGATAAATTTGAAGAATTCGCAAAGATGATCAATTCCAAGAAAAGAAAAATTGTTCTCATGGGGGACTTTAACATTGACACTTCTTCAGTAAGTCCTGACTCAGGTAATTCTACACCTTCGAGTACTCTGGCTACAGATTTCCTTACTGCATCATTAGCTGCTGGCTTCGTTCCGTCCTTCTGGATTCCAACTCGGGTTACAAATCAAAATGCATCTATTATTGATAATCAACTTGTAAATTTCCCGGTTGGGTCATGTGACGTAATTCTTACGGATGTGTCTGATCATTTTATTCTTATGAGCGAGTTTCTTCGGCATTCCACTGAGAAGGGTCATGTGAAAAAATCTAGAAGGATGGATCAAAGTTCAGTTAAGCTATTAAATGCAAAGTTACTTTGTACTGATTGGTCACAATGCTTGGAGTCGGATGACGTCGAATTTGTATCCAGGTCGTTTACGGAAACATTTCAGAAAGCTTTAAATGAAACTTGCCCTCTTGTGAAGAAGTGCTTGGGGGAGTGGTACAATCGAGTGCCGGGACCTTCGGAAGTGGCTTTTGTTTACCAAGTGCTTGCAACATACGGAGATATTTCACCTTTTTTCTCTATCTGACAAAAGACTAAAGATTTATTTCTATCGTTTCAGCTATCCTAACCTCCGCTCATTGTCACACGAAACTTTGGAAAGCCGCCAACGTCTGGCCTTCTCAAAATTGGTTCAACAGTATTCCTCCGTCTTGTCCGGATGACCGGATATTTTTTCCGGAGTCAGAAGTAGTTTCGTTGACCGTTCCTGCGGATTTGCAGTTCAAAGAATTAATTCTACCGCTCCATGGGGAACTGGTGCTAGACGATGAGATCCATCAGTTTGAACAAAATGCAAACGTAGATTGTAAAGGAAGAGGTATGTGTGTAAGCTGTAATAAGGTTGTAAGAATTGAAGCTGAGGTTTGGATTTGCACTCGGTTATTTTTTTTTTTGTTTTTTTGCCGGACTTCAGTGGAAGAAGCATTCTGAGCAGAGGCATCATTTTGCTGAAACCTAAGGGGGGGGGCAACGGCGGCGTCCCGGGGCCCCGTGACACATGCTTGGACGCTTGGACGGGGGGAGGAGGTGAATACTGCAAAATATAATTGTTGGAAATCCAGCAAGGCTGAACAATTAAACGATTTAGATACAATAGACAAGAAACGTACTGCACCACATCTGGAAAACTAAACAAGAAACGAGTTTGCGAAAGGTAAAAGTCTTTCTAACAGAATTTAACTACTTCCCGAAAAAATTCCATACCCAATACCCAAGACCATACCCAAAACTGTAAGCCCAAACCTCAAAGTAAACAGAGCGCACTACAAAAGGCGCCGCATACGAAAATTTTAGATTTCTTTATAATCAGACTGCCTTTTTGGCAGTCCCCCCCCCCCCCAAAAAAAAAGGTCTTGAGAAAGCACTTTCGCCGGGCGCCGGGCGAAGCGCCGGCAAACACAGAAGAAACAAAATTGTGTATGCTTTTGTCAGGCGTCGGTCGACTCGTCGGCACATTGGGTTCTTTTTATACGCAAGAAATGAAATCCTGCAACATTTGTCGGGCAAAACACTGAAGAAATCGAATTGTGCATGCTTTTGTCGTGCCTCGGTATTCTCGCCGGCACACAGGTTTTTTTTTTTATACATAAGGAATCCAGAAGAAATATATTTTTTATATTTTTGTCGGGCGTCGATCGACTCGGCGGCACATCGGGTTCTACTTATACTTAAGAAATCAGATTTTGCGAACCCTGTTGGTCGCACTCGCGAAGTTCAAGTGTTATCGGCACAAGGGGTTATTTTTACACGTAAGAAATCGAAGTTCTGCACAGTCTAGTCGAGCAAAACACAGAAAAAAAAAATCAAATAATCGACGGTTTTGCCGGGCGTCAGTATTCTTGTCGGCACATCGGGTTCTTTTTACACGAAAACATAAAAATCAAATTCTGTGAATTTTTATCGGGCGCATGCCGAAAGTTCAAGTCCCGTCGGTACATCGGCTTGAAGCTGAAACAAAAAGCCGAATATGTGAATTTAAATATATGAATTTACATCAAAGGAACAACCTCAACTGATGCATTACAGTTAGTTTTAAAAAAAATTTCGCCTGCGGCGCGTTTTGTAGTATTTTCTATTTGGAAGAACGGTGTATCATTTAGTTTTGGTTTTAGCATATAACTCTTGAGGTCTGAAACGCGTTAAAAGCCGGAAATTGTAAGATACTATAGCTAAATTTTTCCAGAAGAAAAAACAGATTCAAAAAATTTGCCCTGCGGCACTTGGTTTATCTTGTCTTGGTACAGTCGTTCGAAGCACCGCTTTTAAGTGAAAGCTAAAATGAACAGCATGTGAACTTTAAAATACGAAGTTATACCAAAGAAAAATCTCTACGGATGCATTATAGTTATTTTTCTCCGGTTCTGTTCTGTGCTGGCGGGAAATGTGCGCCGTTGCCGCGAAACGGCAACGGCACGTTTTGTCGGCACATTTTGGAGTCCGTCGGCACAAACCGGACGTCACCCACAAAGGTAAAATGCTAGTGACGCCCCTGGGGGGGGGGGGGCATGGCTCCCCTAGAAGTCGAAATCTTCGTCCTCGGTACCATTTTCTGGCCGCCAAGTAGTTTTCAAAAGTCAAAATACGAGGCAGTCGCGTTACTTTAACCGAACAGGGCTGAGATCCGAGAATCTAGTTACAGATCGCTTGTTCAGTTAAACAGTCGTGAAAGCCGGATAAAAATGCGTTACTCCGTTTGCGCGCTGTCCACAGATAATGGATTTCATCGAATCAACTTATTCTACGAAGCTAAGCTACTGCCGTAAAATTAACTAAAATGGCAGATTCCTTCCACGACGTATCTTATCGACACTTTCCTACTTTCTCCAGACGTGGCTTTTCCGGGTTTAGCGTCGTTGATCCTGGAAAGTTTCTGTTCTTATTTGTGTCCTCTTTTAATTTGTAAGCCCAAGCGCCATTTAGTTGAGTTCTCTTCTTGACTACGATAGCTTGTGTAAAATAAATGATTCTGATGATTCTGAAATACAGTTTTTTTTTTTTATTCAAATTCTCCGCATCTGGAAGAATTTCGGGTTGTCGTGCCAATAGCGCACATTCTGAACGTTATTACTAGACGCTCGGGTGAAAAATTGCAAAATCCGTTAGATGGGTCTAAACACTTCAGTGTATGCTACAAATGTCAGATAAGCTGACTTTTCCGTGAAACGTCAACGTTTATTCCAAATACCTTTGAGGTAGGCCTATATTTGAAAACTACTTGAAATTTAGGCTTTCCCGAAAAGAGTAATTCAATTTTGAGTCTTTGCTCTAAACCTGGTGTTGGGGGACCAAAATGGATCTTTGCTACCCCCCTCCTCCCCCCCCCCCCAAGGTTGATTGCGCCAATGGCGAGAGCCGTGGGTGGAGCTACAGTTATAAGTATGGTGCAGTTTATTCGTCGTACTTATCCATTGTCGAAAATTGCTCCACTTGTCGAAATTATGTTATAACTAATACATTGACGGAGAAGTTCAAAATTCAAGATGTAAGTGTTACCCTTTGGGTGTTTCCTCCTCGCTTTCAAAAATCATGGATAACAAGGGCCCAACCAGCGCACGACGTTATTCAATGCTTCATGACCGAATATTGAAATTAAGTGTCTTTTTCTGTGTTCAAGTGTTTTATTTTCTTTCATTTATCCGCTTTTTCTTACAAATAAATTACTTACTTACAACATTTTTAGTTTGGCAAACAGTTAAGCTTAAATAAAAGAGACAGAAAAGTCTTAAATGAAAGTTTCTGTTATTAAAAAAATTAAAACTGCTAAAAGTCGATGCCATGATACCTCGGTTTCCTAGTAACACCAGAAGTGTTACTCACCCTTCTCTGATCTTTGCTGCTAATTGCACTGGTAAAGTGATTGCGCGAATAGTTTTCGCGAATAGTTTTATTCGCGATTTCTATATAAGAATGGTTTCTTTTTATTTATATTTAGCTCTTCTGCTCCACACTCTTATGTTGTAAAACATTTTGTGGGTTATAAATACCTTACTTACTTACTTACTTACTTCGAGACTTACTTACTACTCTGTCAGGAGTTTCGTAACAGATCACAGAAGGATGCCTAGTTTGAACAGATAAAACTCGGTATGGTATCTGTTATGAGCTTGCAAACGTTATGCTTTAAACGTTATACACAACAGGCATTGCCAGGAAGAGCCGAAAACCCGCCGAAGAAACATTTGCTGACTTTTCAGATATTATGATGACAGATAGATGGATTTAGATAGATATTTATTGCATAAAAGCCAACAAGGGCCATCGCACCAAAAACAACAAAAAGAAACAATATATACAAGACATGAACACTGTGCCAGCATTTAAAACTAAACTGTGCCAGTAATAAACAAGACCAAAGGTTTCGATGGGATCCCAAAAATTCAATATTTGATCCAGACAATTGGGTCTTGTCTATGCCAGATCCAGTCTTCGCCACACTCCTTGAACATTTTTACTATTAAAATTCAGAAACAGATTAAGGCCAGAAAGCTAATCATCTGAGAAAACCAAGTTCAGATATGGATTCAGCATGCTTGTGTTTACCACTATAAGTCATATCTGTTTCGACGAAAACTTCCTGCCTTACTTCTGCCAATTTCCCGGTTTCGGCCGAATTCCGGAACTACCTGTCCGGCAAACAAAAAAGAAGCTAAAATCGAACACAGCGTCTTGCTCAGCGTTTCTTCTTTCCCCTATATCGAACATCTAATCAACTTCAAATTAAAATTTAACTTAAAACAAATTTTCCGGTTCCAGCCGGATTCCGGGCGAACTATATGTCCGGGTACAAAATGACTGTCATACACGGATTCAGCATCTCTTCTTACCTCTAAATCGGATATCTAATCAACTACAGATACTCTTAACAATATTCTGATTTCGGCCGGATTCCGGGCGAACTACTTGCCTGGCGAGAAAATGATTTTCACCATCGTGTTCAGCATGTCTTCCTACCCCTAAATCGAACATATAATTAACTTCAAATAAAACTTTTTCTTTTAACAGATTTTCCGGTTTTGGCCAGATTCCAGGCTAAGTATTTGTCCCGCGAAAAAATGATGTTCACCGTCGTGTTCAGCATGTCTTCTTACCCCTAGCTCGAACATCCGATCAATTTCAAATAAAACCTTTACTTTTAACAAACTTTCCGGTTTTGGCTGGATTCCGGACGAACTACTTGTCCGGCGAGAAAATGGTTTCCACCATCGTGTTCAGCATGTCTTCTTACCCCATATTCGACTGTCCCATTAGCTTTTTAAAAATATTTTGCTTGCCCCTTAATTTAAACCCCCTCCCCCACCCCTAAATATAGAGCTACAAAGCCCATCTACGAACTCGACCTTACTCTTGACCCAAACAATCCTCACACCATTTTTCTTTAAAATATCTCATTCCCTTTGAGAGTTATCGTGCTTACAGACGGACGGACGGACAACTTTTGCGATGTCATAGGTATCCACTTACGTTTTGGGATCCCAGAAACCGGCAGATGTTTTTTTTGCGTTGTTTCATCTTTTCTTATATGCATAAAGTTTAAATGTGTGATTTTCGAAAATCATAACAGCTTGCATCCTAGGTTTTATCTGTTGAAACCGTGCATCCTTGTGTTATCTGTTAAGAAACTTATGACATTGGAATTCAGTGACAAGTAGCACGACTGGGCAGGAGGTGTGCCCCAAGTGGGTATGACGTAGGAGTAACCTGAAGAAAGCTGACTGAGCATCGCTACTACTAGAAAACTTCGATTTTGTCTAGGTTGAAACACTTTTGCAGATGTTTTTTACAACGCTTCTGCACCGGTTAGCTGGTTTGACCCGTCTGGCTGGACTGTCGGACCCATGGATGTGGAAACTGACTCCTTCATCTGGGATCCTGTTAAGAACGCAGATGCAGTCCCACATCTCAACCGGATACCCTGTGAGAAAGATGTCGTTAAGTTTCCCAGTCGGGCAGCTTTCATCGTCAATTTTGAGAATAAGAACGTAACGGCCGCTAGATGGATGCTGGCAGAGACGGTAAGGCTACATCAGTGCAAAATAACACTAGGAAAAAGCGCCAAGACCTAGGCTTCCCTGCATTGGAAACGGGCCTGAATCGTAGTGCCGCCCACTACGCTCGCGATATTTAAAGCGAAAAATTGTGGGCCAAGAAAATTCTAGTACAGCTAACATGCGGTCTGCGCACATCGACGAAACAGGAAAGGTTGTATCTTTTTCTGCTGTGTTCGGAATATGGAGTTATCGGAGCCAGCGCTGCTTCACGACGGATTGAGTTTCAGTTGGGACGTTATCTATCGCTAGTGGTGCTTGTGTTGCTGCTATTCGAGTGTGTGCCACTTTTTCAAGTCTTTGCGCTATTCAATAGTTTTATTTTGCTCTGGTGCAGACACACGCTGGAGATTTCCCCGCTTGATTTTAGGCACTTACTTTATCAGGCAGTTTATTTATTCTCTCTTACATCAAATGGGAGAAATCACTTGTATAAATAAAATTCCACCTTCAGAATTGACAACACCTCACTGTCAGAAGTTTCATAACAGATTGCGCATAACACTTTCAGGTTTAACACCTTTTCACTTAGAAATAAAGTGTTATGACCAATTAAGTTTATACTGTTTCGTGCCTAGATATCCAACAACACCTTCAATAGGTAAAAATACTACACTGTCAGAAGTTACATAACGACAACAGAAGGATGCGCAGTTTCAGCAGATAACGCTTTGGGATGTTATCTGTTATGTTTCTTTCGTTCCCGTTAGTATTTTTACCAATTGAAGGTGTTGTTGGAGATCTAGGCACGAAATAGTGTAAACTTAATTGGTCATAACACTTTATTTCTAAGTGAAAATGTGTTATTCTTGAAAGTGTTATACGCTATCTGCTATGAAACTTATGACAGTGATGCATCTACACAATGAGAAGAAACCGTTCCTGTTATTTTCCTTTCTTAAAAATACTATACGCCTTTTCACTGAGCATGTTCCACCCTTCTAACAATAGTAAATATTCGTTACTATTTCCGTTCCAGGCTCGTGAACAGTTACTACGCTGACCGTTCCAGCCTTCTCGAAGTAGTAACTATTTGCTTACCATACTCGGGAGCGTAGTAAGCGTGGTAAACTACGAATCTCTGTAATGTGAGTGGCCAGATCAGTCTTCTTCTAACCGTCGAGGTGATCAGTCGCAATTTTCATTCGAGTTTGGAAGGATAAAGTTCAACGGTTTCTGTCTTCAAAAGACCGTTAGGTTGTCTCGACCTTGGGCATGGCGCCAACGGATAACAATGGTTGTTCGTGGAGTGGACTCTACTACCAACCAGTGCTGAATTTTTTTCAAAAAAGTCTCGATGTTGGTGTTGACGAAGATGTGGTCAGGAAGTTTGCAGCTGAATTCTTTTCCGTTGAAGCCATAGTCACGGCTAAGAAGCTATTCTGGTCCTGTGTTTTCGCCCCGGAGCTCCCGCCAAAACGAAACACATCTGCTAATCATTTAGCAGACCTCACCGCTGCATTCAAACGTTGTGACAATGACAACGTTGAGCTACCTGACTTCGTTATCAGGTTCCCGAACGAAGTGCCCGTTATTCCAGCTGTGGCTTACTCTCTGCTGACCAGCCAGATCAATGCGTGTGCCAAGGATATTCGGTTCATTGCTGATCGAATTGCAAAACATGAGGGGTCCACTCCTGTCTTTGGAATGTCGAATCAAACAATCACGACCCCCTCGCCTGTGCACACTGTTATTGTGGACAATATCCCTCCTTCCCTATGTGACGTCAATTCAAGAATTCAGCATCTCGATTCCGTTGAGGGTCGAGATGGCATCACAAACGTCAAAGCTAGTGTCAGGCAAAACCGTCTAGTTGTACAGACTTCGAGTGCGACATATGCTGACATTGTTGCCAAATCGATAACAAAGGGTCTTCCGCCCGGGGTTACCACTAAGGTCATACAACCAAGATTCTTTGGGGTAATACGAAGTGTTCCAGAGCGCATCTCTTCTAGTGATTTGAAGTGTTTGCTTGATGCCGTGGAAGTCTCGCAGATCTCAAATTCCCGGTCTTTCAAGGTTGGCTATGTAGATCAAGCTTCCCTTGTAAGAGCTTTAAAGTGTGGAGTTAAGATCGGTTACGAGCATTTCCGTGTCCATGAATTTCATCGCATGCCGAAAAGATGTTTCCGTTGTCAGTCACTGGACCATGTTGTTGATAGATGTCCACTTCAGACAGATACGCCTAAATGTGCTAGATGCTCTGGATGTCACGTATATTCAAGAGACTTGCCTTGTAGCCTACCCCCCAAATGTGCCAATTGTGATGGGGACCATGTGTCTTTCAGTTTTCGGTGCCCGAAAATCAAAAACGCATTGAAAATAACGGTGTGATGGCTCAGATTTCAAATGTACTCCGATGTGTGTCTTTGAACATAAATGGGACGAAAGATAAGGACCTTGAACTGGATCGATTACTCTCCGAAACTGATGTGCTGTTCCTTCAAGAGCATCTTCTTTCCACTACTAGTGCCGACAGTCTGCGCCGTTCGGTTGATCACTATATATTCGTGCAACCTGCTAGAAAAACGAGAGGCCGTCCTTCCGGTGGACTAGCAATTTTTATCCGTTCTTCCTGTTGCCTCAGACCTCCAACTGTCTTTCTTTCGGATAGACTGATGCTAGCTGTACAGTTTGGCGACCTCGTTCTAGTTAACGCATATCTTCCGTGCGACCGTCGCAACCTCGCTTCATTTGGATTATTTGCTAAATCTTGTAACAAGATCAAGTCTCTCCTTTCAGACATCAGTAGCAAAGGTCTTAACTGGATTCTTGTTGGTGATTTGAATACCAACATCCTGGCTCCTTCTATACGCACTGACCTGTTTACCGAGTCTCTTCCTAGCGGGTATTGTATCGTAGAAAAGTCCTTGCCGTATACCTACAGACACAATCGTGGCGGAACCGTTCCGACCATTGACCACCTTATAGTCTCCCATCCATCTGTAGCTGATGGAACGGTTGAAGTTGACGACGAAAAAATTGAAGATGACCATCTGCCGTTGACTTTCAAATTGGCACTCCCCGCCGATTGTGTTAAAAGCACTACGTCTCAACCTCAGACATGGATCAAGAAAAGGAACTGGAATCGTTTAGATCCCGTACTTTATATAGCTACACTGACCACCCTTTTGACAGCAGTGAAAATTCCGTTCCACTTACTCCAGACTAGTCTCCATGTGACTGGTTCCTCCATCGACTTGAACTTTTATTACTCTGAAGTCGTTCATTGCTTGAAGACTGCCGCTAACGTAGCCGTACCATTCGAAAATGTTAGGGTTGGAACCCGAAAGCGGCTTTGGAGAGTTTGTCCGGAGGTTAAGAAAGCCAAAAATCATGCGAAATTTTGGTTGAGACTATGGATAGCTTGTGGACGCCCTATCAGTGGAACCGTGTTTGACCTTAAAAAGAAGACAAAGCGGGAGTATAAGTTTTGTTTGAAATCCGCACGTTTAAATGGCGCTGATGCCCCTACAGACCGCAAGTCTTGGAATAAAGTTCTTCTTTCGGACAAGTGTTGTGCAGTGTCTCCGTCAAAATTGACCTCCTCTGACTGGATAAACCATTATCGCAACTTGTTCACTCAGTGCAATATGCGCGTGCAACAGTTTTTCGACTCTTTACTTTCAAGGTTTCTCCCTGTTAAAATTTCTCAGTCTTCTGTTTTTGCGGTTACTAGTAATGCTGTCGAAAAGGCTGTTTACAGACTAAAAAAGGCTGGATCTGTCGATATCGATGGTATTTCTTCAGAGTTCTTCAAAACTGAATGTCCTGTTCTGATCCAGCATCTACAACTACTGTTCCAAATGTTTCTTTCCCAATCTCAGGTCCCGAATAGCTTCCTTGTTGGAACCGTAACATCTGTCCTTAAGCGAGGCAAGGACCCTGAACTGTGCAATAGTTTCCGTCCGATTACAGTCAGTAAAATGTACAGTCAGTAAAATTTTTGAGTATGTCCTTCTTCCCGAACTTCTTGAAAAAGGCAATTTTGGAAATATGCAATTGGGTTTCAGGGATGGTACGGGTTGTGCGCATGCTCACCACGTTCTAACCAAAATAATGCGTCAGGCCACTCTAAACAGATCAACCATCCACATTTGTTCCATAGACATCTCTGGGGCTTTTGATAATGTTGTCCATTCTCAAGCTTTGTATTCGCTTGCTCGTTCTGGAGTCAATTCTTCTATTCTTTGCCTTTTAAAGTATTGGTACGCAAATTCCAGCATTCGGGTAAAATGGCAGGGTCAGTTATCGGAAAATATTTCAGTGAACCATGGAGTTCGCCAAGGTGGAGTTTTGTCACCGTATATATTTAAGTCTGCGATTTCTGATTGTTTGGATTCTCTTCTTCCTGCATATTTGTTCAAGGAGATTTCGATCAGCTACATTGCGTATGCTGATGATATCCTCCTAGTCAGCCGTACAAAATCCACTCTTTCTAAAAATATGAAAATTTTAGCAAACAAACTTTCAGACATCGGACTTGAGATAAATCTGTCAAAATGTGAATATCTTTGTTTCGGTCGCACAACAACCTCTGAGCGCTCTTCTGTTGCAATTGGTTCTTTTTCTATTTTTTCGTCTGAGTCGCTGAAATGGCTCGGGCTTACCTTCAAATCCACATTATCTTTAACGTGCTCCTCTATTTTAAAATCAGTATCAAATTCCATTAGATTTGGTTACGGGCGTTTGGTCCCAAATAGAGGAAAATATTCACGCAAGGCGCTCGGAAAGTTGTATAGTGCTTTTTGCGGCCCATATATCCACAATTGTTCCGGAGTTTACCATATCCTAAGGAAAAAAGATGTTAAAAATTTGAGAAGTTGTTTTTTCAAGTATTGTAAATTTCTGATGTATCTTCCAAAATCTTTTCGTAATCGTAAATTGGTTTCGAATTTTAATGTTCAGGATAGTGTTAATACACTTTTTCGTTCGCATTCAAATCTATTTTCCCTCCACAAACATCCTGCCCTCTCAGCCCATGAAATTATTAGCCAGTTTTTCATTCCTGAACCCGATTAATGTGCTTGTCACTGTGTACAAATTTTAAGTCTATTTAGTGTTTGTTTTTTTTATATGAAAAGAATGTTGTCGTGTTTATTTACATTGTTTTGTTTAAGTGTTTTAATATGTATATTTTACTTTTGTATTTTATACTCCGCTGTTACGCAAAAAGCGGGTCATAAATAAATAAATAAATAAATAAATTAGCCGCGACATGATATTTTGCCGCAAATGGATGAATAGTAACTTTGGTAAGTAGGATGGAACACGCTCTCACTTTCGGCCAAGCTTCTTTCGTCGACCATGAGTATAGTGTTGTAGACAGTTGCGAGATGTATGGATGAGTTTAATATTGGTCTTCTTTGTACGGTTATACCAGCTACTGTATGTAAAAGGTATCTTCTTGCAATGGACTTGCTTTTAGTCGTCACTCTTTGCCCTTAGGGTAGCGTGGCGCAACCGACCGTGACAACTAAACACAACACGACCTTAACAACACCTTCGGAGACTTGGTTCGGATGGTTCTAGGGAATACGAATTGATTTATTTATAAACACAAATACTTCATTAATTCTCCGTGTCCCGGATCTTAGTAGAGCCTACGACGACCCAAGTTGGGGGAAAAAGGCAATAAACCTTTTTAGGCGAAACCAGGTAGCCTCTAGAGACAGATTCCAGTTGGAACTATACTGTCTAAAGCAGAGCAAAATACCTCTTCAGATTTTTAGTTTTCTTTGATAAATCTGAAAGTTGTGTTTTCCGCTATTAAATTCGTGGCAGCATCAAGTTGTTCCTAACGTAATCATTTTTTAAGGTTCTCATAGGTATCACAAGGGTTTTTATCTGTAAATAGCCATTTATCCACTTCTACTTTTCGCTGTTGAGCGATACTTTGCGAAATGTTTAAAGGTTTCGTTTTTTTCTATTAAGTTTGTGGCGTAATAAATTTGTTCCTAACGCTCTTATAGGTAACACAAGGTATTATATATTGGTTCCTATAATATTTTTTTTGTCGTTCTTTTGCTTAAATAGAAAGCTGCATAAAATGCACTTATCGTTATCACGCTTCCTGGATAACTTCCATTGTCACAACACAAAAGAAAAACCTTCCCTGTCTCCTCGTTGTTCACACTGCATCTTAGCGGTGCTACAATTTTCTCAACCCGCCCCTGCACGAAAGACAGCTCGCTGAAGTTTTAACGCCTCGAATGCCTTGAGCGTAATGGGAGGAGCTGTGACTATGACCCGTTTTCAATACATAGGAAGCACACAGCTTGTCCACCCATACTCCCTAGAGTTTTTGCTCTGAAGTTACATCTGTGCTTCGCGTATAGTCCGACCGCCAGCTCGTCAAAAGACGCTTAGTTTCGAAAACACCCGACCCAAAAGGTACAGTCAGTCTGACGATACCATTTTGTAGGCCAAACAATCCTGATTCAGAATATGCTTGGAACGGTGGTCTCCAACGCTGGCTTAACTCCTAAAAACACTTTTTTGTTTTCGTTTATACTTGCTTTTTGGAAGTGTTAGACCCCTTCTCGAAAAGTACCTATTTTAGTTGAGAATTGCTTAACAGGTATTGCGCACAAGCAAGAATCGCCGCTAATTAGTTAACCCTACAGAGAAGACACGGAAGAGGAGATGCAATTGCGAAACAAACATGACAGTAAAAGCAACTAAAGATCAGACTTTCTTGCTACTTACTCAGAGAACGCCGTAAAAGGCAAAATATTTGATTTCTGACTATTAACAGGGGAAATAATGTAGCTGAACTTGGCATGGTAATACGATGATTTTTACCCATGGTTGCAGCCTGGCCCGTATCCAGGAATTTATTTCGGGGGGGGGGGGGGGGGGTGACTTTCGGGGGGAGGGGGGGTTTGCCTGCTGGTCGGACAAAATAGTACAAAAAACACATAGATCAGAGGGAAAAGCCTATACAAATTATGATTTGTGTATGTTTCGAGGGGGGGGGATGTCAACCCCCTAACCCCCCCCCCCCTGGATACGGCCTTGGTTGCAGCTCAGTCTGTCTGGTGTGTTTATAATGTGAACAGTTACTTGAATGCGAACAATGCAGGTTTGTGGTAAATGGTAGAACGTGTAGTAAATGGTACTAAACAACCTGATGTGAAGACGAATGGACGTCAATTAACCTGTTGTACCGACAAGACTTGTACTTCTCGGGTGCACCTTACGAAGTTTGCACAATTTAATTTCTTACGTACAGGAAGGGTACAAGACCTCGTTTTTACACTACCTCGATTGTTGCCGCGAAAATGTTCGTATGGGGGGCAGGTGCTCTGTCGAATCGGATGAAGAATAGGGAATTTGATTTTGTGAAGCAACGTTGGCAAAGTTTGAGATTTGTGTGTCCCATTCAACTCCTCTTTTTGTGCTTTAGATATTTCGTGTGACATTTCAGTACACGAGCATATTATTTGAACCAGTTGTAATCCCTGTAGTTGTTGATTCATTCCAGCAAACTTAGGTTATTAAGCAACAGACTCGCATCACATCCTTAATCAACGAGTGTCTATTCCTGGCACACGGAATCAGCGGGTTCAATTTGGTTAGAATAACTTTTCTGTCGACAGTAGCCCACTACACCAGATGATGGCACTTAGTTCTGAGGAGGTTCAAGTCTACTTATTTATTAACGGTATATTCGTAATCAACGGGTTCGATTTGGTTGTAATCCATTTTTCAACCACTGTGTTTGATAGCTATACTCATTATTGAGAAGAAATAATGGAATAGCATCAGGCTTCATTCTATTTTAAGCCACCTATTCCGGAATTTATTATCGGCATATTCGAAATCAGTGGGTTCGATTTGTTCGGAATCCATTTTTCAACCTAGTGTGTTTGAGAGCGATACTTCTTAGAGAGGAAATATTGGAACAGCATCGAGCTTCATTTCTACTTTAAGCCATCGTTTCCGGAACCAGTTCCCGGCATATTCGCAATCAGCGGGTTCGATTTGGTCGGAATCCACTTTTAAACCTACTGTACCGTTTGGGTTAGGGGGGTGTCACATTTCCAGGACCTGGCGGTCGGACTAGATTTGAAGGTTTAGGATGGAGGTTCCTGCACATCGCAGGACGTGGAAGAATTTACTCGGTGAGCGATGACTACGTCTTGAAGGTGAATCAGAATTTGCGTCGTATGAATAAAACAAAATAATTAATCTTCTATATGGAATATCATATGAGCATCCCTCCTGATTCTAAACCTGCGATCGGTCTCTTCCCCGAAGTTTATATAAGATTCACAGCTGTGTTTCCTACCTCTTGTGACGACTTCTTTCCGTCGTTTACGGTAGTATGCTTTTTTGGACAGTTCTTAAAGGGCACGTCTTACTTACGATAGTAATTCATTCTGTTTAAGGTTAAACCGAAAAGGGCTATGATAGGACAATCTATTTACCCACACTTATTCACTTAAATAGGCTTGCAAACTGAAGGTGAAAATGCGGTACTTTGTTGCTCCACTGTTCACGAATAATCGAAATACATATAGTGGATTTCCCCTGCCCGATTTGTGGTACGCTTGTATCTGTGACGAAAACGGTTTGCGAAAAATAAAATTAAAATGGCAAATTGAATGGGGATCAAACGGGGACAGGGGAAACTGACGATGAACTGATCGGCTTGTGCCCGAATATGTTTGAGCCACAGTATTCATTAAGCTCACCACTGCGGCCATTGAAAAGCCGCGTTTCAGTTGAGATTCAGACTTTTTGTGTCACGAAGAACTTTCCGTTGTGGGGAAGGCCGTAGAGATTTTGAACGTCTCTACTAAGTCATATGGTGAAAAATAAACAAAAATTCTTAACGCAATCCAAATATTTCAATGTGTTCAGTTAAATGAGTTAAACTCTAAGTAGTCTTTCCATCCATTCTCGTTCCCGAGATTCTTTACTTAATAAGTGTGTCCTATATCCTCTACTAGTATTACACTGATTATCACGCTTTTCTCGTTTGTTTTTTGTATGTAACCTATTAGGCTCCTGAACATTTTTTCGGAAAAGCTTATTGGTCCGAAAACTGGCTATGGAAATTTTGACAAGATTGTCATCCAAGGCAAGGGGTATGGGAAGAGGATCAAAACAGCCAAAGCTTTTTTTTCCTGAACCTCTTAATGTCACTTACTCTTTCCAGAACAAATAAATATACATCCTTACTTTAATCATCCTTCTACAGACACATTTAATTTAAAAACTTCCATTCCATCTCTGCTCCGTTGTTGAGCTGTAAATTTGTTATATTTATTTATAGTATTTATTTCAAAATATAGCCAACTGGGGCTGCTACATAACAACTCATTTATATACACTAAGAAAACTAAAAAAACAAATATGCTGAAGGCCCGAAGCCTCCAACAAACAAAGTACTCAATCAGGATGGGTCAACCCACTCGAATCAGGATGGGTCCAACTCACAGTAAATTTCTTTCCCCCATGCTTGCCACAGAGGCAGAGACAGGCGCATTTGCGGACCACACAGAATCACCAGCAGAGGATTGCTCGACGCCAGAATTCGAGACTGAAGAGAAAGAATGGAGGAACGACGGATTTCAGGGAGAGAAGGGAGTCCTTCACCAACAAACATACCCCAAGCACTACAGTTCCATCTAAACCCATGTAACCACCGGAAAGAGTTGTTATACAAGACGCGAAAGGTATTTTCGCGCTTGTGAGATTGACGCATTGCAAGACCCAAACCTACGAATAAGAAAATCGCTCTAGCGCTCAATGACCTTGCTAAAGCATTAACATGGTGATCATCATATTATTTTAAAGAAAAATACATATTTTAGAAATAGATATGTGTATTATGTTACTGCCTTTCTTTCGACACGACTACTAGAACAGTGGCTGGGGAATGATCGGGAACTCGTCCAAACAAGCTGCTGAAAAAGGACAGACGAGGCGGTGTTCCCTCTTTTAGTAGTGTTCCACCTGGTGCAGCGTTCCCGATTTTAGTATGTCATTCCCTTTTTTAGTACGCGTTCTTCCTGCACCGTGATATTCTGTTCCGTTCCCGTTTTAGCGTATCCACTATTTTTATGCCAAGTGCCATATAGCGATTGTAATTTCTGTCTGTCAGTCGGTCTGTCGGTCTGTTGGTCCCGGTTTTGCTAGTTCGGGCACTTCCAGATAAGCTAAGACGATGAAACTTGGCATGCATATCAGGGACCGAACCAGATTAAATTAGAAATAATCGCTTCCCCGATCCGACAATCTTGAGGGGAGTGGAGGGAGGGGGAATCCGGAAAAATTATATATTTTTAGCATACGAACGGGTGATCTTAACGAAACTTGATATATGGAAGGACCTCGTGTCTCAGACGTTCCATTTTAAATCCAGACAGGATCCGGTGACATTTGGGGGAGTTGGGGGGGGGGGGGGGCCGGAAATCTTGAAAAACGCTTAGAGTGGAGAGATCCGGATGAAACTTGGTGGAAAGAACAAGCACAAGTCCTAGATACCTGACTGACATAACCGGAACGGATCCGCTCACTTTGGGGGAGTTGGGGGGGGGGGAGTCCGAATTTCTAGTGATCCCGCGAGTTCGACGCTTCTTGATGTTCTAGGACAATGAAAATTGGCAAGGATGTTAAGGACAGGACCAGATTAAATAGGAAATAGTCACTTCCCCGGTCCGACCATCTGGGGGGGGGGGGGGGGTATGGAGGGACGGGAAAGACAAAATTGAGGTATTTTTAACTTGCGAACGGGTGATCGGGTCTTGATGAAAGTTGATATTTAGGATGCTACCGTCTCAGACGTCCCACTTTAAATCCGGACCGGATCCGATGACACTGGGGGGGAGCTGGTGGAGGGAACCGGAAATCTTGACAAACACTTAGAGTGGGGGGATCCGGATGAAACTTGGTGGAAAGAACAAGCTCAAGTCCTAGATACCTGACTGACATAACCGGAACGGATCCGCTCACTTTGGGGGAGTTGGGGGGGGAGTCCGAATTTCTAGTGATCCCGCGAGTTCGATGCTTCCTGATGTGCTAGGATAATGAAAGTTGGCAAGCATGTCAGGGACCTGACCAGGCTAAATAGGATAAGTCACTTCCCCGATCCGACCATCTGGGGGGGGGGGGGACGAGGAAGCCAAAATTGAGGTATTTTTAAATTGCGAACGGGTGATCGGATCTTGATGAAAGTTGATATTTAGGATGACCTCATATCTCAGACGTCCCACTTTAAATCCGGACAGGATCCGAGGACACTGGGGGGGGGGGGAGCTGGTGGAGGGAACCGGAAATCTTGACAAACGCTTACAGTGGAGGGATAACTTTTGAATGGGTGATCGAATTTGAATGGAACTTGTCAGTTCGAAAGAGCTATCGCCTCAGATGTTCGGTGTCAAGTCTGGGTCGGGTCCGATACCTGTGGGGGATGGGGGGGGACTAAAAAACGCTTAAAGCAGAGGGATTGGGACGGAACTTAATTGGGAGAACATGCATTAGGCCTCGGGGGGGGGGGGGGGTCCTAGAATTCCGGTAGTCGCGAGTGGTCTGATTCGAGTGAAACTTAATGGGTGATAAGAATCTATTACCTCGACATGTAAAACATGCGTTCGAACTGTATGCGACCGTGGTTGGGGGAGCTGGGGTCGGAAACTTCTGACATGCACAAAAACCAAACGGGTGGACAGAATGAGATGCAACTTGGACAGTGCCGAGCTTGTGCGGCCTAGATTAGTTATTTGGTGTTCCGGCCAGATTCGGCCATGGTAGCGGGGGGGGGGAGTACTGAAAATTTGAAGATAAGCTATGCTCCGATTTCAGTAAAACTTAATGGAAGGGAAGAGGGGATTCAAAGGTCCAACGGTGTATGTGGGGGGGGGGGGGGGGTACCGGGATTTTCCAAAAATGGTCGGATAAAAATGGTCGGATTCGAGTGAAACTTGATAGATGGTATAAAAGCAG
The DNA here is from genome assembly GCA_023053575.1 of Branchinecta lynchi. Lineage (NCBI taxonomy): Eukaryota > Metazoa > Arthropoda > Branchiopoda > Anostraca > Branchinectidae > Branchinecta > Branchinecta lynchi. The sequence continues at coordinate 19,849,090 of JAKZAP010000005.1, forward strand.
ATGCTTTAGATGATCCATTTCTTAGTCGAACCAGATTCGACCACGGTAGGGGAAGATGGGGGAGTACCGGAAATGGTGTAGCGCGTCTAGGGATCGAACGAGTGGATTTATTGGGCTGAAACTTGGAAGTTTGAACAGTCGTGCGCATATGCTGTAGATAATACGAGATGCCGGAACTGGTATGACTGAAACTAATTATCCTATTTTTCTTTCCGAACCGCATTTTTGGATGCGGGTGTACTTCGAGACGTTCTCATCTACTTACTTGTACCGCCTACTCGTAACAAGTGCCATATGAGCTCGTAGCTCTTGTTATTTTTATTTTTCTAGAATGTGACGGAGGCTAACCTCGAGGAGATGTTTTCGAGCTACGATGCTGGGTTTCGTTTTCTGAATCATCCCGTCGGGAAAACTGTAACTTTAGTTCCCAGTGGGGAATGCAAAGTGAGGGATTGCTTCTGTGACCCGAAGGAGCTTCGAAAAGTAAGTGTATTTGTTTATTGATTATTGAATAATACTTGGTAAAGTAAGAGCAGCGTAGGTAGGTAGAAGACAGTTTATGCCATCTGCTGACGGATTGTCGGGGGGTGAAGGAAATTAGAGATAGTTTTTTTGGTGGGGTACCCATACTATTTCCTGGTATTATGGAGTCGACGAATCGTCAGGTAATTCGGTCTGTATTGTATGTGAATATTTTAAGTGTATACTGGAAGTTGAGATTGGAGGTAATTTGGATAATAGTAAGTAGTATATAAAGCCGGGTTCTACTCCACCCTCCCCCCAATTTCAAAACCCCATTTTAACATCAATTTCTTAAATTTTAACATCCTTTTTACCAAATTATCCCCTTTTTTAAGAACATTTTTATTTTCTTACTTCCAAAATAAAGGATACAAGAAATGAGAATATTACCCTTTACTACATATAAAATACTACAATATACTACTACTTCTTTTTTTTACATTTTTCATTTCTTATTCAACTATTACTGAGTAAACAGTTCTAAATCCACATATGTTTCTTTGTTCTTGTTTTCGCGTACAATCGGTTGCAAAACTAGATTTTTCTTTAAAAGTAATTCGTTAGCAATGGCATTATATTTCTGTGTTATAAACAAATCACAGGGTTTGTCATTATGATTAATAACTACAACCAACTTATCACCATATTTTGTCTTAGCAATTCTCATTTTACCGATAGTATATTTCAAACCTAACACTAGTTCTTCTTTCCTGATTGTCTCATTGTATTTATTCATTCTGATTGTATTCAAGACTTCCTTTGTGGACTCCATTTATTAGGGGATGATTTTATTAAATAAAAATCCAGACTCACAAACTCACATACATATTTTTATTGATAATATCTAATGTAAAAAAAATCCAAATCGATATTCATCACATCATCAAATTAAAATCTCCTCGACGTACCCACAATTCTGCCTCTAGTACTGATAAAGCTCTTAGGGCAACAAAAAACAGAAAATCTCATTGCGCATTAGTATTCACATCACAAAACATTTCGTTGCGGAGATTCTGCAGGCCCCGTTGGTGTAGTGGTCTAAGATGTTGCAACGTCTTAGATCAACCACTTCATCAATGATGTCGTGAGATCGAATCCCGCCATCAACTTGAGGTTAATGGTGAGGATGGCGAACAAAAAACTCAGAGGGTTTCCTCCCCTCACGGGGCACCCCAGACACACCATAAAAAATAATAAGACGACAAATAAACATCTTCAATCTTCAAAGTCTGGGGTGGGAGGTTTTGCAAAAATTTTATATTTTTGGTAAATTTTCTTGTATTTTGATAGTTTCGTTCTTACAATATTTATAACCGTTCAAGCGAACCTGTTTCATGTATTTTTCGCGAGGAAAAAATCGAAAGGTTTTACGCATCTCTGTTTCTCTCTGAATTACCTCCTCAATTGTTAATTGTCCGCATTTTAGCATTGAGAACAACTCAGGATAAAAATTGTAATTTGTCCTAGATTCTGCTTTTCTATCAGCAATGCTTAACTGCTTTTCAATTATTTCGATGATAACAGCACCCAAACTTAAAGAAGCTAAAGGTAGCACTAGAAACGCAGACATTCCTGCTGCCGAAAAGAGGAATTTGGATACAAGTAAGCTATTACTTATACGATTGTAGTACTTGTAACTGCGACGGTAAACATACATTTTCTTTTCTAATTCTTCCATTTATTATGTAATAAAATTGTTTCAGAAATTATTTGATTGAATGAAAGGTTCGCGATTCGGAACACATCCGCCACCTGCTAAACTGTATGGAATCTTTCTTGACTGATCGGAGAGAAGCTAGATAGCGCTTGCTCCGTGAAACACAAAACACATCTGCTATCTACGGAACTCTACTGAAACTTTCTTGACTGATCGGAGAGAATCTAGATAGCGCTTGCTCCTTGAAACACAAAACACATCTGCTATCTACGGAACTCTACTGAAACTTTCTTGACTGATTGGAGAGAATATAGACAGCGCTTGCTCTGTGAAACGCATACTGAAACCAGTGCTTTTCTTTACGGCTGACAAAACTCAGACGGGAGAAATTTATTAATAAAAATGTTCCCCTATTAAATGATGAATACTGCAGAGGTTATTCAGCTTTGTAAAAAGGTTATATCAAACAACAAAGCGGTTATACAAAGATTATCGCTATACACATATAATGAACTGCGGACTTATGCGAAAATTAATAAAATCAAAACAAATGGAGCTAAGAAACATGAAATAACAAATAATATAATAAACCATCTTAATAAGTATATTTTGATAGCTGAAGATAAAATTAAAATTGAACGCAGAAACGAAAGAACTCATAATAAGAACAGACCATCCGACTACAAACCAGAACCGAGATTACGAACCATTCTGGAAGATGAGATAAAAGAAAATAATATCACCATTACAAAACTAAAACAAGAATACAATGATAACAAAGAAAAAGATACGAGTCAATTAAAAAGATTTCTAAAAAACAAAAACCTATCCACCCGTGGAAACCGAGATGAAGTCATACAAAAGGTTGAAGAATACTATAATAATATTATTACCAAACATAAAGATTCCGTACAGAAAAATAGAGATATCATAAGAGATCAAACAGAAAGACGTGATAACAGTAGACAGAAACCAATTGGTTTGTCAACTCTCTTTATAAATAAGAAAAAAATCAAAGAAGAAAAATTAATTCCTGATCATTTATTTAGAACCGAAGAAGAACAGCAGCCTACTATTTTTAGCGAAAGTGAGAATATGTTCACTGCAAACGTTTCAGTTCAAGGTAATGGAGTTGACGAACATACTCTTATTGCTTTTACTTTCGCAGATTTACAGAGAAGAATGAATGAAATAAATCAATATAGAGTTCAGTTTGTAACTCGAGTCATATTCCATCGACAGGAGAATGATGAAGAAGTAGTAGTGTATTACAACAGTACTTCTTGGATTTTAAATAAAAATAGCATTCTTACTCATAATCATTTGAATGATAATAACAAGAGACTTAGTTCTTTAAGTAATACCCCTCGATCTGGGCTACAATTTAGTCGGTATGAAGGAATTGATTATAGGATGACACGAATAGAATCTTACATGGGAGGAACGTTTAAAATACTGCCAGATTTCGTAAAAAATAAAAGAGCTTGCTTGAATATTGAAAATAACGACCAGAAATGTTTCCTTTGGTCTATCTTAGCAAATCTACATCCAGCTAAGGATCATCCGGAAAGAATTTCGAAATATAAACAATATGAGAACGAATTTGATTTCGAAGGGGTTACCAACTTCCCAATGGATACTAAAGATATACACAAATTTGAAAATAGATACAACATTAAAATTTGTTTATTTCAAATTGAAAAAGAGAAAATTATCAGAAGTCATATACTAAAAAGTACAATCAATGGCAAAACAGCTAAACATGTTATTAATTTATTATATTTCGATAATCATTATGTACTGGTAAAGGATCTGAGCAGATTAGTTGGTAGTCAAATCTCTAAAAATAAAACAAAGACGTACCTATGCACTTTTTGCGGAAGGCATTTTACAAAAGAAGAACAATATGAAAAACATGAGAGTAAAAATAATTGCGAAGATCCTGATATTATAATGCCTCCTGAAGGTTCAAGTATACAATATAAAAATATTGCAAAACAAATGAAAGTACCTTATTGCATAATAGCAGACTTTGAGTCTTATAACGAAGAATACAATCAGGTAAACGGGAAGAAAACAATAAAAGTGGCCAAACAGAAACCATTTGCTTACGGGTTTCAGGTATGCTGTTCCTTTGATACAAACCAGAACAAATACTATGACTATTTCGGTGAAGACGCTGCAAAACATTTTGTTAAAACCGTTACAAAAGTATCCACAGAAATTGCAAACAAATATGAAAGCAGACAAAGAAACCATACTTATACCAATTCAGAAATTACCGAAAAATGGAAAAATCTAATGGATAAGACTTGTCACATCTGTACAACTGAAATTACTGAAAATCCTCACTTTGATCACGACCACATGACAGGAGAAGATAGGGGTTTGCTCATGCTGAATGTAATATGAAATACAGGATTCCTAGGCATATCCCGGTAGTAATGCATAATTTATCAAAATATGATTCTCATTTATTTGTTAGAGAATTGATACCTGATAACGGAATTTTTGAAAGTGCAGAAAGTTTCATATCATTCTCGAAATCAATAAGTATAAGAAAGACGGATACGGAAATAAAATATGAGATCCGGTTTATAGATTCGATTAGATTTATGGCTTCATCTTTAGACAAACTATCAGCAAATTTAGCGAAATGTGATTGCAAAGTACCCTGTAATCATCTAAGAGAGAATTTCAAGTACACATCGAATAGTTTCAATAACGATGAAGAATTCAAAGAAATAATTAAAAAAGGGGTATATCCGTATGAATTCGTAGACAGTTTCGATAAAATGAATTGTACAAACTTACCATCCATAGAAAGCTTTTATTCTAGGTTGACAGGGAAAGGTATTGACAAAAGTGATTATAAAAGAGCGGTATCTATATGGAAGCAATTTAACTGTGAAACTTTACTTGATTATACCAAGTTGTACCTAAAAAGTGATGTGTTAATTCTATCAGATGTTGTGGAGAATTTCAGGAACGTTTGTATACATAATTATGATCTGGATCCACTTCATTACTTCTCAGCTCCAGGACTAACATGGGATGCTTTCCTAAAGCATTCGAAAGTAGACTTGCCGTTATTCTCAAAGGAAGACATGTATACCTTTATAGAAAAAGGAATAAGAGGTGGTGTATCCCAATGTATAAAAAGATACGCAAAAGCGAATAATAAATACACAAGTGATTATAATAAGCATAAACCATCTAATTATTTAGTGTATTTAGACGCTAATAATTTATATGGGTGGGCGATGTCGCAGAATTTACCAGCGAATGATTTCCAATTCATTTCCATACCGGATGATTTGAAAGAAAGGAATGAATACGAATCAATCGAGTATTACAACCATCTAAAAACTCATATCAATTCGATAATAAAATTACAGAATGTAGGTGCTATATATGAGGTAGATTTAGAATATCCAAAAGAACTACACGAATTACACAAGGATTTACCATTAGCACCGGAACACTTTAACGGTAAGCTATGTACTACAGTATTAGATAAAACCAACTATGTAGTTCACCACAGGAATCTAGAATTTTATTTACAAAAAGGTTTGATATTGAAGAGAGTACACAGAATACTAGGATTCACTGAAAGTGCTTACTTAAAAGGATATATAGACCACAACACAGCACTTAGAACTAAAGGTACAAATGATTTTGAAAAGGATTTCTTTAAGCTTATGAATAATGCTTGCTTTGGAAAAACTATGGAAAACGTAAGGAAGCGAGCGGATATGGAAATAATAACAGATAATGAAACAAGAGAAAAAATAATAAAGAAGCCCAACTTTAAATCTGAAATAATTTTTAGTGAAAACTTTTCAGTGGCAAGAATGTCGAAGGAAAAGATAAAACTAGACAAACCAATGTATATCGGCTTTGCTGTATTGGAACTATCCAAGTTATTGATGTATGAATTCCATTATGATTATATGAAGCCTAAATATGGAGATAAAATTGATTTGTGTTATATGGACACTGATTCTTTCATATACGACATTCGAACCGAAGATTTCTATGAAGATATCAAACAAGATTTGAATGAGAGGTTCGATACATCTGATTATGCGAAAGATAATCCATATGGGTTTCCTAGTGTAAATAAGAAAGTGATAGGAATGATGAAAGATGAATTAGGTGGACAGGTTATGACAGAGTTTGTTGGATTACGATCAAAGGTATATGCTTATTTAAAGGACAACCAAGACCCTTCAAAAGCTAGCAAAAAACTGAAAGGAATAAAAACCAATATAGTTAAAGATAAAATTACCATTCAAAACTATAAGGATGTACTGTTTGGTAAAACGGAAAACCTTTCTATAACCCAGTATAACTTAAGATCATACAAGCACAATATGTTTCTAGAAGGACAGAATAAAAAAGCGTTAGATCCTAAGGATGATAAAAGGATAGTAACAAGCGATAAAATACACACTTTACCTTTAGGTTATAAACATTAAATTCAAGTACCTACTTAAAAACTTCAAGTACCTACTTAAAAAAATCAAGTACCTACTTCAAAAATTCAAGTACCTACTTCAAAACTTCAAGTACCTACTTCAAAAATTCAAGTACCTACTTCAAAACTTCAAGTCCCTACTTCAAAACTTCAAGTACCTACTTCAAAACTTCAAGTACCTACTTCAAAAATTCAAGTACCTACTTCAAAAATTCAAGTACCTACTTCAAAAATTCAAGTACCTACTTAAAAACTTCAAGTACCTACTTCAAAACTTCAAGTATATACTTAAAATACTCAAGTAAATCTTATAATGAAAAATTCTTCCTAAATAAATGAATGAAAAGGCTCCAATCAAAGTCTATGATTTTAGTGAAAAGAACACTTATCAGAATAAGCACAACCTTGCACCTCAGTGGCCATTCAGACTCTTAATTTGTGGTAGTTCTGGAACAGGGAAAACTAACCTTCTTTTGAATTTAATTTATGAATATCTTTGTTTCAACCGAATATACTTGTATGCTAAAGATCTTGAAGAAGATAAATATCAAGACCTTATAACCAATTTAACCACCTTGGAGTCACAATGCAAATCGAAAGTCTTAACAGTAAGTAACAATCTTGATGATATTGTCGATGTTGACGACTTAGACCCTGAATACCAAAACTTGATTATCTTTGACGATTTTGTCACTGAAAAAGACCAGAAGAAAATAGAAGATTTATTCATAAGAGGAAGAAAGAAAAATGCCTCAATTATTTACTTGTCTCAAAGCTATCATAAAACGCCAAAGGTGGTAAGGCTCCAGTGCAATTATTTTGCATTCTTTCAGTGTTCTAATCCAAAAGAAGTAAAATTAATAAGACAAAGCCATGTATCCAGTATAGACGATGAAAAATTTCTCAAACAATTCGAGACTGCAACCAAGGGCTACGGTTTTTTCTTCATAGATTTAAAAATAAAAGATAAAACCCTTAAGTACAGGAAAAACTTTGAAAAATTTACCGGATAATTTATTTCTATAATAAATGAATAAATTTGGTAGTGTTGGAAAAAAGGTTAGTAACGAATCGAAAGTTACTGACGAAAATGGTAACATTAACCTACATGATAGACGAATTATAAATTTAGGTGATGCTAAGGCAGACAAGGATGCTATTAGCTTAAGATCTATGACTGTGATTATGAATCAATTTAAAGAACAAATGACTGCAGGACAAGTGCAAGCCAACCAATACTTTAGCGAAGATATCAACAGATTAACTGCGATAGATGATTCTCCTGATAATTCGTTGGTAAGGAACAAAGATAAAGGGTTATTTGTAAAAGAAATAGTTCGAGTTAATGATAAAGAGATTAACGCTGAAAACAAGTTGATAACAAATGTTCAAAACCCTAGAAACAAAAATGATGCTGTTAATTTAGCAACGTTAACTATGAATCTTTTAGATTATGACAAAAAGCTTCTGGGGCAACACACCCATAACGGTATAATTGAAGGAAAGATTGCTGGTCAAAAAACTCGTATCGATAATATTGAAAGAGCAGTAGTAAATATTTTAAAAAGGCTTCTAGAGCTAGAGCTAAAACCTGTTGACAAACCATTCGTTACCAGAATAGAAAAAATGATGGCTGGTAAATAAATTTTATAAGATAAATTTATTCCCTAATAAATGGTTGAAACAATGGAGTATACAGTTTATTTGTCAAAGCTTCAGAAAGGAAAGCTGAAGAAATGTTTTGATGCTAAACAAAAATGTCAGATACGTGTTAGTCATAGTAGACAAAATGAACGAGAACCAGTTAAGTTACTTTTAAGTAAACGACAAATTGATAAAATTGAAACATGTAAAATGAATAATAAGGGCTGTGATATTGATGTATCATACAAGCAGATGAGAGAAGCGATTCAAAAAGGTGGATTACTTCCATTTTTAATACCGCTAGCAATTACCCTTGGTAAGGCAGCTTTAACAAGTGGTGCTGCTGCTTTGGGTACATTCGCTGGTAAGAAAATTATGGATAAAATGACCAACACAGGTGGTGCGCTAAAACTTCCTGGAACACAAAAAGTTACCGGTAATGGTGTACGTGGTAGACCTAAGAAGGAAAAAACCGATGATGTCAACACAGGTGGAGCGCTAACACTTCCTGGAACACAAAAAGTTGTGGGTAATGGGGTACGTGGAAGGCCTAGGAAGTCAAAAAACGGGGACATCAAAAAAGAAGCAAAAGTAAAGTAGGACCTCTAACCAATTTTGATATTATGGATGCATTAGGGAGTATACCACAGTTTAGAGGTGTGTTCTCTTTAGATACGCTACCCAAACATATAAACGATTCGGAATGTGGTGTAATCAACTATGACAAACGTGGAATGCCTGGAACACATTGGGTTGCCTATTGTAATCTACCTGAATCCCCCTATGTCGAATTTTTCGATTCTTTCGGTATTCCTCCAGGAAAAGAAATAGTTAAATATCTAAAAACTTCAAAGAAAAAAATAGCTTATGAAAATCTTGCTGTCCAAAATATAGACGAAGTAAACTGTGGACTTCACTGTATTTCCTACATTAAGCGCAAAATGAAGTTGGTAGCTTTTCGTTTATAAAATTATTTTCTAATAAATGGAGATTTATTGTATGAAATGTAAAAAGAGCACTGACACTGAATCAATGTTTAAGGCAGTGTCACAAAAAAATAATGTTCCAATGCTGAAAGGGAATTGTGTTATTTGCGGGTCGAGGAAAAATCGCTTTTTAAAAAAAACCTCAACGCCGAAACAGATATTTTAAAGACGTATTATTCTAATTATTCAGGTGTGGATGATATTTACAGAAAATTAAAAGAAAATGGTGTTAAGGTTTCCAAGGATAAAATAAAAAATGTGTTGCAAAATGAGAATGTGTATACGTTACACAAACCTTCCTATCATAACTTTGAAAGGAGGCGAGTGTATGTTCACTATGTTGATGAGCAATGGCAAGCTGATTTAGTTGACATGCAGAAATATAAAAAAGAAAATAATAAAACAAATTACATTTTAACTGTTATTGATTGCTTTAGTAAATATGCTTGGTGTATCCCTCTGAAAGACAAAACGGGTGCTGAAATAATAAAAGCATTCAGTGTTATATTTAAAGAAAGAATTCCTAAGAAACTACAAACTGATAAAGGTAAAGAATTTGTGATGAGAAATGTTCAATCTTTTTTGAAAAATAACGATATACACTGGTTTGCATCTGAAAGCGAATTGAAAGCGCAAATTGTAGAACGATTCAATAGAACGCTGAAAGACAAGTTATGGAAATATTTCACTCACAATAACACTACTAATTGGATTGATATTTTACCTTTATTTGTGAGTAATTATAATAACTCGTATCACCGACCAATACAAATGAAACCAGTTGATGCTAGTAAAAAGGTTAATCAGAAAAAGGTTTTTAGTGCTCTGTTTCCTCCAGTAGATGACTACAAAATCACAGGAAACGTCAAAGTAGGGGATTTAGTCAGAATTAAAAAAGAAAAAAGTATTTTCGATAAAGGATATTTACCTAATTATACGGATGAAGTATTTCAGATAGCAACCATCAGACCTACCATTCCCATTACTTATGAAATATCTGACAAAAGTGGGGAATTAATTCAAGGAGGGTTTTATGAAAAAGAACTTTCAAAATTTATTATGAAATAAAATTACTTGTATATAAATGGATTCAAGACGCTTGAGTGATATGTTATCGGATATAGTGAAGAACAGAGAAATTCAGAGAAGCAAGGTTCAACAAAATGAGATGGAGAAGGCAGGATTTCGGGAATATGCTTCAGAATTAAACGCTCCAGTTATTATAGCACAAAAAGAAAACACTAAAGATACCATCAAAAAATTACAAGAGAACGCTGAAACGATAATTAATAAACTACTTGAAGGTGATAATAATTCAAGAAGACGGTTTATCAGATTAGGTGATACATTTAAAACAGCTTTACAGACCACTACTTCAGAGGAATCGAGTCGAGCTCCCACTCATGCTATAGAACCCAATCTAGAACAACCATATGACGTAAATCTAAACTTAAATATTGATGTGGAATTATTAAATGAAATTAATTTAAAATATAAAGATGACTGGAATGGTACCGATAATTATTTTAAAATGCCTCATTATTACCTTCAGCATCATAACGAAATAGATGGGGCTCTGAATTATTTAACATCTATAAGTCAAAGTTATGGTGGTATGAAAAGTAAAAGTTATAGTTCTAGTAAGTATGATAAACACATTGAATTTATAAAAGAATACAAGAATAGGTTAAAAACCATTCAAACCTATTTCCCATTAGTCAACCAACAAGGAACTGGAGTATTTATGAATTGTGATGAAATGATTTCAAAACTATACACTTTGATAGGTAGCAGAGTAAACGGAAATACATCTGATGAGGTGAGAAATGAAGCTATTGATATTTTGGATTCGTTAATGCGAAATAAATTTCTTACGAAGAGATATTACAATTCAATATATAAAAAATATTTCTAATAAATGGTGTTGTTAAACATTGAAGGTAATGAAAGTATCATTGATATAACATTTAGTCAACCAATCGAATTGAACCGTAATTGTGATTATGAAATAGGTTTGAATCAGTGTACTTTGTGGTATTCATGGCATAATATAAGTGATAAATTTGGAAATAATACATTTAAATACAGGAAAGATGAAGATAATAATGCAACAGGATGGATGAATGTTACTATTCCTAATGGGATGTATAACGATGATTGTTTGAATTATTTTTTGTGTCAGTATTTTGATACCCCAAAAGATAAATGTCCTATTGTAATTTCATCCAATCCAGCATCTATGAGATTTGTCATACTATTACAAGAAAAATATGTGTTTAGATTTAATAGTGACTTGTGTCAGATTTTAGGATTTGAGAAGGATAGTGAGATATCTAAGAAAATCAATGAAGGTACAAAGCTTCCGAATATAACAAGAAGCGTTGATAAAATACAAATTCACTGCTCTCTTGTAAACAGTTCTATCGTAAACAAAAGTAAATCAGATGTCATTTGGACATTTGTTCCTAATACAGAACCGGGTTGTCAAATTGTTGAGAATCCTAGACAATTAATCTACCTTCCTATTAATACAAAAGACTTTATTTACTCCTTGAGAATGACAATTACTGATCAGTTGGGAAGACCTATCGATTTGAATGGTGATAACGTTGGATACGTGCTGCATTTAAGAAAAGCTTAAAGGATTAGTGAAATAAAATTATTTACCTATAAATGTTGATTAATAATAAGCGATTACTTTATAAAAAGCAGTATGGAAGTGGAATCGGTAGTGTATTCAAAAACATTGTTAATTCCCAGTTATTTCAAACGTCAGCAAAACAAATAAAAGATGGGGCTATGTCAATGTATAATAATATTATTAAACCGAGATTTGAGTTGTTGAAAAACAGAGCAATAGAATATGGGAAAGATCTGATCAATGTAAACAAGAAGGAACTCATTGATGTAATTGGAAACAAAAAATCGATGAAGGATCTTATCGGTACAAATAAAAGGATTTTAAACCAAAGAAGTCAGGACTTGATCAAAACGTTAATGACTGGCAATGGATTAAAGATTCTGAAATAAGTTTTATTTAATAATTTCTTTCTTATATAAATGGCAGTAAATAAAGTTATCAGTCCGCAATGGAACATATTTGATGAACCGCTTGTGGATGATACAGTGGTTAAATATGAATTTAAAGAAATTCGAGAAACAGATGTGAATGTATCTAATAAATCAGAGTTTGAATTCGTAACAAAGAAATTAGATTCTTGGTTTTATCCAAGTGAAAGTTATCTTGATGTTAGTGTAAGAATAGTGAAAGAAAATGGAGATAATATAGCTGCAACCGATATTGCTACTTTAACGAATAATGGATTTAATTTATTCAGTACCGCTGAGTATGTAATAAACGATGAATCGGTTGAAAAAATTAATCATGTTGGTATTACAACTACCGTTACAAAGTTGATTGAATACTCTGATGATTATTCTAGAAGTGCAGCAAGAAATCATTTCTGGTATAAGGATTATAATCAAGGAAAAGAAATTAATCCTGTTATTGCTTCGTTTACTGCAACTCCAGTAGTAGCAGGGGCTGCAGGGGCTGCAGCAGGGGTTGGAACAGTCAGTTTGAGAAATAATAATAATTATAATAAAGGATTTGAAAAAAGATATAACAGAACAAAGAGCAGTAAATTAGTAAATATGTATTTACCATTATCAGAATTGTTTGGATTTCTGAAAGGAAACAAACGATTCTTCAGAGGTGCATCGCATAAATTATTTCTAAGAAGAAATGATGATAACAACATGATTATAAGAAATGGAAATACTAATTTCAAAGTAGTAATCGAGTATTTATCCTGAAAGATCCCTATTGTAGCTCCTAGTATCGAAATGATGAGTGAATTAGAAAAGGATCTTGCTAAGGATAAAAAGCATAATCTGATGTGGGAAGCATGTAATACTTATAAAAGCGATGTTAGTCAAAATAAGGAGCACACTTGGAAAGTTATATCTGAGAGAAACAATCCAACAAAAGTAGTTGTGATGCTACAGAAAAATGAAAAGCATAACAATCAATTAATGAATAATATGGTGTTTGATCATATGAATTTAACAGACATAGAACTTAGAATTAATGGGGATAAATATCCTGAAGAACCACTCAAATGTGACTTTAGCGATGAGAAATGTAAATACTCAAATCTTTACAATAGGTTCATACATTTGGGCTATAAGCAATTAGAATTTGATACTGGTAGTGTTGTTAGTATAGAAGAATTTAAAGAAGTATATCCACTATTCTGTTTCGATGTTTCCAAACACGAATCAAGTATATATAATGGAACAACTGCTGATATTGAAATAAGTTTAACATTAAAACACGCTCAGCCTGTACCATATAATATTTACTGTGTTATATATTATGAAAGAAAAGCTACATTAGGTATTATTAACAAAAATATGTATGTGAGTTTGTGAGTCTGGATTTTTATTTAATAAAATCATCCCCTAATAAATGGAGTCCACAAAGGAAGTCTTGAATACAATCAGAATGAATAAATACAATGAGACAATCAGGAAAGAAGCTTTGGTATTAGGTTTGAAATATACTATCGTTAAAATGAGAATTGCTAAGACAAAATATGGTGATAAGTTGGTTGTAGTTATTAATCATAATGACAAACCCTGTGATTTGTTTATAACACAGAAATATAATGCCATTGCTAACGAATTACTTTTAAAGAAAAATCTAGTTTTGCAACCGATTGTACGCGAAAACAAGAACAAAGAAACATATGTGGATTTAGAACTGTTTACTCAGTAATAGTTGAATAAAAAATGAAAAATGTAAAAAAAAGAAGTAGTAGTATATTGTAGTATTTTATATGTAGTAAAGGGTAATATTCTCATTTCTTGTATCCTTTATTTTGGAAGTAAGAAAATAAAAATGTTCTTAAAAAAGGGGATAATTTGGTAAAAAGGATGTTAAAATTTAAGAAATTGATGTTAAAATGGGGTTTTGAAATTGGGGGGAGGGTGGAGTAGAACCCGGCTTTATATACTACTATAGTAAAAGGGTAAAAAGGAGTAATCTTATTGTATATAATAACGAAGGTCAGTTTTGTTAGTTAAGTGCTAGAATGAATGCTGATGTATGGCCCTTTGTTGGCTTTAATAATAATTCGTTATTTTCGAAGAAGTATGGAGTAGCCAAGCCCGTAGTTGCTCTGCAGAAACTTCTAGAGCGGTATGGGCAAGATCTCGTTCCGTCAAGTGATATGTAGGCCCATAGGTTACTCGAATACTTGAAGATATTTCGTCGCAGTTGACTGCAGATATGTCAGCTGACGTACCTTGCCGCAGTTACCTTGTACTGCATGTATCTTACGCAACTAGGGCCGGATAATATTTCTTATGAGGTTTCTTTAATTCTAGCCCGTTTACCCCTTTGACATATGTCAGCTGACGTATCCGTTGAGCGCTCTAAGCTATGATTCGCAGCCAGCATGGGCTGATGGATTAGGCTATTTATGCACAAAGTATGGTATTTCGTTATAGATACGTAGCGGTGTATACTGTCTTCGTTTTCTCTTTCCTTTCTTACACCATTTTTTTGTACTTGTACATTATGATGGGTGATAAAATTATTAATGACAATAATCAACCCGCTAAGCAGAGGCGCCATTTCATTCAATCTTGGGGGGGGGGGGTGTACCAAAGATCAAATTGGGCCCCCGTCCTAGGTTTCCTTCTCATTAGTTTTCGAGTATGTGACAGAAATTGTATTGCGTTTAATTTTTTGGGTTATTTTTGTAAATGATAATATTAATTTATTTTTAACCCACAAATCGTACAATAAGAAAACAGAGGAGTACGAAAGAAAATAGGAAAATATAATTAGGGAAAACCCAACACATACTATCAAAATCTACTCAAGAGTCATACAGATGAATAAGCCCAGGAGAGCGCGACAGACGTGCGTCGAAATATTCTTCTAGCTCAAGCGATGGCACTACTTACAAATCCCCCCCCCCCCCGAGCAGTTCCTTCAAATAAAATAATAGTAAGAATAATTGGTACCTCACTTCTTCTTGCCGCTGTGTTCTTGTCGTCCGGCAATGGGATTAATGACGTAGGATGATGGAACGACAGACCAGGTTAAGCTAAGCTGCGTTTCCAGGGCGAAACTCATTGAATCAGTTCAGCCCGTAATTACCTCGGAAATCGCCCCTTTGGGATTTGTGCAGTACTATAAAGCAGTCGCTTCTAGAATGTCTGAGAGTTCGGCAGTGAATTTTGGGATGTTTATTCCCCGCTTAGTAAGTTGTTAGTTCATGTATAGGCTTGTCATTTTGAGGAAAGGTTCGTGTATTACGTCCACGAGGTTAAAGCTTTAGATGCGTTCTTTGTGACGGGAGTTCTCACCGGTGGTCTCTGGTTATTTGTACAAGCTTTTTGTATCCACCGGTGACTACTCACCGGTCTTATAGCCAGTTTATGAGAACCCAAAACATACGTGGAGGGATACCTATGACATCGCAAAAGTTGTCCGTCCGTCCGCCTGTTAGCACGATAACTCTCGAATGTTATGAAACTTGGTGTGAGGATTCTTAGGGTCAAGGGTAAGGTCAAGTTCGTAGATGGGCTTTGTAGCTCTACAATTAGGGGTTGGGGTTCAAATTAAGTGACGAACAAAATGTTTTTAAACAGCTAATGTGATAGTCGATTATGGGGTAAGGAGACTTGCTGAACATGATGATGAAAACCATTTTCTCGCCGGCCAAGTAGTTCGTCCGGAATCCGGCAAAAACCGGAAAGATGGTTAAAAGTAAAAGTCTCATTTGAGTGGATTTAATGTTTGATGTAAGGGTAAAAGACATGCTGAACAGGATGGTGAAAACCATTTTCTCGCCAGAGAACTAGTAAGAGAAGACGCTTAGTCTGTACATGACATTCATTTTTTACCCGGACATATAATTAGTCTGGAATCCGGTTGCAGCCGGAATTTGTTTAAGTCAAAGTTTTATTTAAAGTTGATTAGATGTCCTTTGTAGGGATAAGGAGATACACTGAATTCGTTTCTGAATTTTCTTTTTTTTTGCTGGACTAGTAGTTCGTTCGGAATCGGAAAATTGGTTGAAGTAAAGCAGGAAGTTTCTGTCAGTATCGGCCAATTAGATATGGCTTATAGAGGTATATCTCAACTTGGTTTTCTCTGATGATTAGCCTGGCGAAGACTTGATCTGTCGAAGACAAGACCTAATTGTCTAGATCAGATATTAGAATTTTGGGATCCCATCGACACCTTTGGTCTTGTTGAACTAACCGGTGTCCGGTTTTATCTCACCGGTGCAGAACCTGCTTGGAAGTGTCGGTAACCTGTTACCGAAAAGTTAGCAATTTTTGTTTATTGACGGGGTTTCGCGCAAAACCCAGAATTTAGGCCGTTTTTACACCCACCGGTGAACCAAACAACGCGTTACAAGAGAAGAACCGGACACCGGGGAAAAAACACCAGAGACAGCCCGGAGTGCAACGAACTCTCTGCGTTCCTAAGAGTTCCTAATCCCAATCTAATCTTGAGCTTTTGCTTCACCCAAAATTATGATCTGTAATGGTTGAGCGAGACAACATTTCTAAAATATAAGGTTTGAAGCCAAGCTGACCGTTCATTACGAAAGAATAGAAAACCGTGATTTTCGGGGTTTTGGGATCTCAAAACGTAAGTGGAGGGATACCTGTGACATCGCAAAAGTTGTCCGTCTGTCCGTCCGTCTGTGCGCGCTATAACTCTCGAAGGGAATGAGATATTTTGATGAAACTTGGTGTGAGGATTCATTGGGTCAAGGGTAAGGTCAAGTTCGCAGATGGGCTCTGTAGCCATACATTTTGGAGTGGGGGAGGGGGTTCAAATTAAGGGACATACAAAATATTTTTAAACAGCTTATGTGATATGGTGTAAGAAGGCATGCTTATCACGATAGTGAAAGCCATTTTTTCGCCGGACAAGTAGTTCGTCCGGAATCCGGCAAAAAGCGGAAAGCTGGTTAAAAGTAAAAGTTTCAATTGAAGTTGATTAAATGGTCGATTTAGGGGTAAGAAGATATGCCGAACACGATGGTGAAAACCATATTCTCTCCGAACAAGTAGTTCGTCCGGAATCCGGCAAAAACCGGAAAGCTGGTTAAAAGTAAAAGTTTCAATTGAAGTTGATTAAATGCTCGATTTAGGGATAAAAAGACATACTTAACTCGATGTTGAAAAAGTCAAACTTTTATTCAAAGTTGATTAATGTTGGATTTGTTCCAACATCAACGACGCTGGATTTGTTTCTGAATTTTCTTTTTTTGCTGGACTAGTAGTTTGCTCGGAATTCGGGCGAAACCGGAAACTTGGCAGAAGTAAAGCAGGAAGTCTCGGTCAGTATCGTCAAAATAGATATGGCTTACAGAGGTATATATGAACTTGGTTTTCTCTGATGATTAGCCTGGCGAAGACTGGATCTGGCAAAGACAAGACCCTATTGTCTGAATCAAATATTAGGTTTTCGGGATCCCATCGACACCTTTGGTCTTGTTTCTCGTGATCAGCTAATTATCCCTCTAAGATGATGTACGAGGGATAAATATAATATCGGATATTTCGGTTGCACTTCCGGCAAACCGTCCTCAGCGAAAAAAAAAAAAACTAAATCATAAAATCCAACACAATACGAACAGAAAAACGATGTGGAACCAACAAACCATAAAACGACATGTAACTAAAAACCAAAAGAATGATGCGGATTGAACGACATGAAAATCCAAATGAAATAACGAATATTAAAATGTGCGTGTTAAAAGTGTATATGTACAAATATGTGATTATTCAGTACTGTGTCTATTTACAATTTACCAACTATTTTACAGTTATTCCCTGGGAAAGCGCAGAAGCTTTCAACAAGCATTCAAACAATCCTTTTTTCCCAGCACTTTTAAATACTTTCACAGAACTAAACTCTTCTGACAAGATTCATGCGCGATCCGCGAAATAGCGTAATTACTTATTCGGCGCTTCGTGAATTCGCATGTTCGAAATACCGGCTGCATGTCTGGTCGGTCGAATATTGTTCGAAGGGATGTTTAAAGGCCCATTCACAACGGGTTTCAGCTAATGCTCGGTACCAGCAGGGACCCATAAATTTCAGAAATTTATGGGTCCCTGGTACCAGCCAGTTCCGGAAATCACTCTCAGACCGAGAATTTGCTGGGTTTCGGCCGTTCGCAATCGATATTGGATATTGGTGCCAGTTTCGGGTACCAGCTGGTCTCGCACCCAAGTTGAAATCAGTTTAACTTTTTCCGGGAACTAGACAATCGTATTATTTAGGGGAATATTCAGGAATGTTCCGATTGGCACGACGCCAGACCGACTATCAAAGACCTAAATTCACTTTCGTTTTTCAAGACAGCAAGAGTGGATGTGATTGTATCTGTTGAAAAATTTAATAGCGGAAAACGCAACTTTCAAATTTATCAAAGAAAACTAAAAACCTGAAGACGGAACAACTTGAAAAATCAGACCGTTTCGTACGGTATCTTATGTAGTCTCACACGTCGTGAAGCTATGTTCCTGTAAGCTGTAGAGCAGCCTTTGAACAAACAACTTTTTCCCATTTTATCATGGGCAAGGCCTACAACTACAACTTCACTTCTTCACAAATTCTGCTGCCTCAAGGCTCGATCTATCACGACGTGATAAGCTCACTCCGAGCTCGGCACGGAGCCAGCGTCGGTGAAAGATTCAGTAGGGCCGGTCTTCTGCTATTTGTGGCGCTACAATTCGACTCTGTGCCATTTTATAAAAGTTTTGTCCATACTCCCCAGAGTTATTTTTGCTCTGATCCAGAAAAGCATGCTTGTTCTCCGACTCAATTTCAACTGTGAATTTGTGTTTGGATCACCCCGAAAATCACGGTTTTCTATTCTTTTGACAACATTTCTGGTACCAGACATCTGTCTCCTCAGTAGCAAGTAGCAACCCATTTCGAGGAAGACAGAAAACAAAAAAGAAAGAAGACGTCCACATTTTAGCAAGCATGAACTGTTTACAAGTTGTTATGTAAAAAATACATATATGCTGTTGCTAATTATTCACAAGTGATTTTTACTGCTCATGGAGGAGTTTAGGATCCCAACATCACTTAATCGTTCAAAACGAGGGACAAGGATGAGCAAGGGGTTAGCAATGGAGAAAGTAACTGTACTTGCGGTTTCGTTTTTGTATTGTGATACTTATGCGGAAGCCAAAAGTTACAGGTGTCAGGAAATAGATACTAAAGTCGGTTTTTAGCAGAAACATCGTATTTTGAGACCGACTTTGAGTGAGGCTAGATTTTGAGTCTTGCTCCGTTTACTAAATTGGTGGATTGTCAGATGTCATTTTGTAGGGTTCGTGTGTTCGGGCCTTGGGGCTGAATCTTGTTGCGTGGATGAAGTCAGCTGGGGTTAGATTTCGATTCTGTGGAGATGGTTTGATTGAGAAGTTGTGACATCACTGTGAAAAGTCTCTGCTGCATAGGACTTGAGCTATTGTGAATCAATCAAGTTTTTGTTCCGACTTCGGATAGATAAAATTCGATGGAGGATTAAAATGCTAGAGATGGAAAATACTGCAGATTAAGTTATCTCAAAACGGAGAGTTTTTTGTTTTGTTTTCAGTGATGTCGCTTATCCCAACGCTTATTGAAAGCATGACTTTGGCATGAGGGTACGGTCGGATAAAGTATCGACGTACCGCCCCTGTTGTGTTTGTAACTCAACATTTGTTAATACATACAGACAGCATTTCAGGACGGGCACTTCATGACAACTAAACTCAATGAATAGTTGCGTTTTTGATCGAAGTTTTGTTCGCTGTTCGCTTAGCCGGTTGCTGATTTTCCGGTTTTGAACGCTGTTTTTACGACTCCGTCGATCCTTGCCAGGTCGACGTTTCTTCGGCGATTCAAGAATTTCGAACTTGCTAGCGCACGAAGTTCGGCGGTCAGACGTTGAAGGACGAAGGAACTGTTACCGGCGACCAAAAACGGTAATTAAACAAAGGCCTTGAGGTTGAAGGTAACTTCAAACTTCGATCAAAAACGTAGCTAATGGCTGCGCGATCCCGACTAATTTACCCAACTCATTTTCATAAACGCAATCTCAATCACGTACGGGGAAAGGGTGAAAATCCAACTAGGAAAACGTAAACAAAAGCACTACATTCTCCCCCTCATTAATGCAATCTCAGCCTATATTCCGCATTAGATCAACGTAACGCTTCCAAACACACTCTTCGCCTTTCACTCATTCAACCGAAGGTGGGCGATCGGGATTCACCTAGTAAGTAATTTATTTGTAACCCGCCATTTTTGAAAAGCGGAGTAAATGAAAAAAAACAAACATAAAGTACACATAAAAAGACACTAATTTTCAATCTAGGGCCAGGAAGCAGTGGACAACGTCGTGTGCTGGTTGGGCCCTGTTGCCCATGATTTTTGAAAGCGACGAGGAAACATCTCAAAGGGTAACACATTCTAAACCCCATCCGGCCGCAGGAATCGGGACACCTAGCAAGTAACCAAACAAACCGCCTACTCTCAATGGACAAGCCATCAGCCTTGATGATAATCATATACAATAACTCACTACATCAGTATTCATTCAAAAGACTTGCTTTTATGTAACTTTTTAAAATTACAAAAACTGGCAAGGCTGCAGGGGCGTCACGACGGGGGGGGGGGGCGCCCCCCCCCCCCCATGTGGTCGGCCAGCCGGTAAAAAATGAGTCGTCAAAATTTTCGATTTACGTCAAAACAGTTTATTTTTTTTTATGAAAACAACCGGTTTTTCTGAAAATTAGTCGATTTTTCGTAAAAACAGTCGGTTTATATCAGTCAATTTTTTTCTGCAAAACAGTCGGTAAAAATTACCAGCCAGTCGGTAAATGCCTCGTTCCCCCCCCCCCCAAAATTTTGGCTAGTAACGCCTCTGCAAGGCTAAAGTGTGACAACGGGAAATGATAGGTATTGCTGAACCCTTCTGGTAGAAAAATTCTGATCGTCTTTCTTCTTTAGCACCTGCCTCTAGTATGTTCAACCCCTGGCGCCACTTGCGATTACTCTGAGAAACGATGTGACAATGCTGTACATCCGGAAGGACATTGTTGCCCTATATGTGGTAAGTTGTTCTCTCGTTGCTTTCCCTTCCGAACGCTGACTTTGTCTGGTGCATAACATTGCGAATATTTTCTACCTTTCATTTTTGTTATCTTTCTTGCTTGAAATAGCTTCCTTTTTAAAAATGCGAATATTTGATGCCTGAAATCTTGTCTGGTCGTCACCATGGACCACAACATAGGGTGGTATGAAGCAGAATGTGTAGAAGTCCAAGCTTTAATAAGGGCTTTAAGCAGGCTTATCGAATGACGTATACATCCAAGGGTGTGTTCCAGGCTTCTTCCTGTGTACCGTGGGGTTGCTCTTTGTTTGCCGGGAAAATATGACTTTGTAAAAAGTTGTAAACGAATAATTATTTCGTATAGACTATACTCCATAACATACGACATTCGCTGCTTTTTATGTGTGAGATAATAAATGGATATCAGGTCATTGCAACTTAAATTTTTCTCGAATAGGCTGATCGTCGCACCTAGTAGCATCTGATTTGACTGACTAGTGTCTAGAGTTTCTTGAAATAAGGAGTTTTCTTGGTCTTGCTATCTCCCGGGGGTTTCTCACTAAAACGTGCCTCCCACCGGCTTTCCGTTAGTCCGCACTCGTGAGGCAAGACGAGACACTAAAACCACCACAACATTTAGAACCCTAAATGTCCCTGAAACATCAACGAAAACAAATTGCTTGATGTTCCAGGTTTTTTTGTATTCGGGGGGGGGGGGGGGCGTTAAGGGTAGGATAGGGTTCTCAAGGTAGAATTTTGGCAGTTTTGATGTAGGAAGTGTTTTGGCTGATTCTTCAGAAATTCCTCAACATATGGTCCAGAATTCATTTGACTTTATTTTATGTGTAATTTTTCAGTCGCTATTCTGACACTCCTTTCCCAAATTGTAGGCGCCTTGGTGCATATTCAGGTACCCCGGGAAAACTTTCTCTTATCTGTCTACGAAAAGCTACTTGTGCGCCATCTACATTTGCCTGAAGCAAACGCAGTCCAGGGTTATCTTGGCGTTACGAAGACAGGAGTAGATGTGATACATATGCAGGCAATTTTCACCGATAAGGGAGACGCCTCGAGAAGTATTGCTCTGGCGAAGATGATTGAACAGGAGCTTAAACAAGGTGAGGATAGTGCGTTTGCTTAAAGTTTAACTGAATAGAACGGAGTTCCGACAGTCTAGTTACACATCACTCATTCACTTAAATAGGCGCGAAAACCCGATTAAAAGGCGGAGTTTCGTTTGTTCGTTATCCATAGATAATCGATTTCATCGATTGAACTTATTCTTTCCGATTTGTGGTACCTACCTGTATGTGTTTGTCCCTCTTCGGTTGAAATATTTACTATCACCCCTCTATGCAGACACTGCCGTATTTGCGAGGAATCCTTACAACACAGCCTATTCGATTGCAGACAATTACAAGAAAGAGGGAGGAACATGCTATCAACCTTCAGACGACTCCAGCTAAAACCAGAAGTAGACACCATAGGCCTCACCCACAAGATACCGAAGAAAGAAGAAACGGAAGTTTTCTCAAAAATCCTGGAACTACTAGCATCGTTGAATACCACAATATAACAGGTTGAGGACTTCAACCAATAGTCAGCCGACGAAAGAAAGAAAAAGTCTAAGAGGGTCAGTGGATCCCAATGACTATATCATAGAAGAAGAAGAAGAACAACAACAAATGTAAGCCACCGATGAAGAGTAAAATACAAACGCGGATTCCTAGCAAGACATATCTTAACAAAATTTTCCTACTTTCTACAGGCTTAACTTGTCCGATGTTAGCATCTTTAACCCTGGAAATGCAGGCCTCTGTTGAAATTCGAATTATCCGCGTCTGGATGAATTTTGATTGTCGTGCAAGCAGCGAGGACTCCGAACGTTATTACTGGAGCCCCAGCTGAAAAATTACAAAATCTCTTAGACGAGTCAAAGTACTTCAGTGTATTCAAATATTAGATGTACAAAACAAGCTGCCTTTTCATTTAAGTTTTAAGAACGGTAGCGCCATTCACAAGCCCCCATTCAACGAAAGGACTATTAAAACGGGTTTGAACTAAGACTTGATCCCAGCCTGTTCTGAAAATCGTCCCGACACTGAGGCTTTGCTGGCTTTCGTCTGTTCGCAGTGGAGACTGACCTTTGCAGCCGTAAACACATCTTCAATTTTAGGGCACAGAGCTCCTACGGCAGGGCACCATGCTCTAGAGAAAGGGCACAATACCCGCATAACAATCTGTACAAATTCTTACTCCACATTTGCAGTTAAAAGATTTGTAGCGGTACTCTGCCGTTGCTCAGTGGCATGGTGTCCTAAATGCCCTAAAGTTGGGCCGCTGTGCCCTAAAAATAAATTGAGGATTTCTGCGTAGCCTAGCCCATGAGGGTACTAGCTGAGCCTGAAACGAGTAGAGGGCCCAGACATGTGGGAAAAACTGTCAACTGACATGCATTGCCGTTCGCGGACCTCTGTAGGCTATATTGCCTTGTCTTCGCAGCTAAGCATTAGCTTTACTCCTACTCAGTTCGATCATGGGTTATCCCCCCCCCCCCCCCCCCCCGCATTATCCGCTGCGCTCAGCGATAGATGGGGCCTCCGGCTGGGTTCTCACAGGACCCTTTGAGGAAGTTGGATACAAGTATGCGGATGAGGTCAACGCATCCGATGCTCCGGACCTGGAGGAGAGTTTTTGGATTCGGTATCGAAATTGGACTCGAAATACCCCCCTGGTTTAGCGTGAAGATTCGCGTCGCCTTCATCTCTGATCGAAAGAAAGAAAATGCGTCCCGCCAGGAAAGAAGCACGATAACAGAGAGCAAACATCGACAATAGCATGTAGAAGGCCCTTCTTAGATACCTACTCGAGTCGAGGTTCCGTCGTCGCTTCAATCAAAGGTAGAAAGAGGCCCGTTTCCTCGTAGGCACTTGTAGGTACTGATCCCGTTCAGAGACCCAGTCGGCAGCTGGAAAGGGAAAAAGGCAACAGCAAGGCGAAAAGGTTCGTCACACCCTGTGACCCGAACCCGTGATCAGATGGAAAGAAGATGGCTGAGGTGGGTCCCAGGAACAGTGTACATTGTCCTTATAATAGCTAGTTTCTGACTAATACCTCCTTTGTGTTCATTTTCGCCATGTTATTGCTATTACGGCGCAGACAAGGACACGACGTAATGACAAAGAGAAAAGGTTCGCGTTATCATATCGAGCCGAATCGTTGGTTGGTGAATAATTCGGTTCGCGCTCAGTGGGAACATGGCGCCATTCGGAACAGTGAAATTTAATTTTGCACATCAATGAAAATTTTTTTTTTTTTTTTCAGATATGCTACATGAAAATGTTTTCGGAGTCTCTAGTTTGACCGCAGATTATTCTGGACTCGCTTATGACTATTCTGCAGCAGAGGACTTCATAGATGCATTAGTGGCAATACTACTCATTGCGCTATTCGTATATTGCTGTTTCTATGTCTATAAGACCTATATCGCTGGCAGTAGGTAAGTACTTCCTGAACTTTAAAGCACAACTCTTACTAGAAATGATCTTTGTATGATGAAATGGCTCAGAGCCAAATATTACTACTTTCCACGTGAAATTCACTATTTTCTGCTTAGCACTTGCCGACTTTGTCCAGCGTTCCCGCTCTCCGACGCAGCGGCTCAACGCAAAATGTTTGAAAACTGAACGCGCCGTGGTTAAAAAGTGGGAAAACCAAGCGAAACAAAATAAGTGCAAAACAGAAGATAGACCTGATGGCCTACTATGTCATCCAAAATGAAAAACATCACTTTGAAGCTTCTCACGACCTCTTGTGTGAAAGAGTTGTCGACGGACCTTGAACCTTTCAGCGAAGTTTGTGTTGCGTGACTGGCAAAACTCGACTGGGCCGAAAAACGCTAAGAAGTCGTAAAACGAAACAATCGTGAAAAGTTTTCCCGAGTAGCTCATAATACCGTAAGGGAGATATGGACAATATAAAAGGCAGAATAAGCAAGAGGGGTCCTTTAACTGTGTTTACCAGTGAAATTGCGTGGTTGCCTCTTACGTCTCTAGAGTTGACGGTCCTGAACCTTCTACATTACCCCTGTAGCTAGTTCTTGAGGTCACTTATTACTCGACAAAAGGCGCTTCTTCATTACCGAGGTTTCTAGATTTACTTGAGGGTTTGGCGCCGTCAAACCCTTAAAGTTTAACCGAAAAAGGCTGGGATAGGACAATCTAATTACCCATCACTTATTCGCTTAAATTGGCTTGATGACCCCCTGAAAATGCGTTACTTCGTTGTTCCGCTATTAACGAAAAATCGATTTTCAAATAGCGGAATGTTCGTGTGATTTGTGGTACCTCTATGCGCATGTATTTTGTTGTATGCCTTAGGAGAAGATTTATGAATTTTTTTTGGTTCAGGCACTAAGGAAACTTCACAATCTTACCCCTGCCCACCGAAAAGCCGCGTTTGTGTTGAGATTAAAATGAGCAGATAGTGGAAATGAAAAAATCCCTTTGCATAATCCAAATAATTCAATGTATTCAATTAAATGACACAAAAGTAAGTTGGCTTTTCAGTTAAACTAAGTGCTTGCAGTCAATACTGCAGTTTTCAATAAGATTTTATGAAGTCCTATATATTTGCTTCGGGGGGGGGGGGGGGCTGATTATTTTTTTTTGTCGCCAGAGGAGCTTAGTACCGGTGGGTGAGTTTCTCCTAGGCCCGACATAACATTTTTACCACTTAGCTGGGTCGAACCCACAAAACCACCAACTCCCCCCATTTCAGTCAATTTGGAAGACATTCTTGATTGGAGAGAACAACCATTCTGGGACCCCAGAACGCTATCCTGGAGCGAAAGACCAGAAGATATACGGGCTTTAGAGCCCCCCCCCCCCCCCATCGGAGGATACTATTGTCCAGGACGCACTATGGCAACCATTTGTTTTTTTTGTCTTGTCACTGTTTGTATGTCAACGACACCCGTTCAGATTCCAAGAGATGAGATAGTCCCATTTTCGCAGACGATTTTTTTCCTTCTTCGGCTTCCGGTTCCAGGCTAGCAAGAATCTGGAAGCCATGTCCGGGCACTGAACAAAGCCTTTAAAAAATCGGCAGTCCACTCACATTGAAATTCTGTTCGATCACAGCAGAATCGACAACCCGGGTGCAAAACATCCGTCTTCACGGGCCCCTGCAGCTTGCACCACTTGAATTTCTCGACCGTGAAGATAAGCGGATGCTTTTTTTTTTAATCATCTGCACGTACGTTGATCTCACTTTGTGAGACTTCACGCCCTTCGTCCTGCCACCTGTTAATCAACTGCCAGGTAACACCCGTCCCTCGCTAGATGGCATACTATAGCTAGCTCAGTCGGTTTTCCTGCAATGTCCTGGAAAACACTCTTGAATGAGTACGCAACAATCGTTTTCGTCGCACTTCTTGGTAGCACCGTTCTGTCTTTTCTAGCCTATCTGTCCGGACCTGGTGATTTCCATACTTTTTCAGAAATGAAACGTAACGTCCGAACCAGAGCCTATACGTATACGTGCCCATAGCGACATGGATGTAATCAGTAGCATAAATACCATATTGCTTGGAAATGGAAGACTTCGAGAGAGATCCCCGGGGCCATACGTCTAGTCTTCGCCTGTTCGGCCAGTAGACCTGGACAAATTTTAAGTCATTTGTCGTTATTTTGGGATCCCAAAACGTAAGTGGAGGGATACCTACGATTTCGCAAAAGTTATCCGTCTGTCCACCCGTTTGTCAGCAAGATAACTCTCGAAGGGAAGAGATATTTTGATGAAACTTGGTGTGAGGATTCTTTGGGTCAAGGGAAAGATCGAGGTCGTAGAAAGGACCCATAGCTGTAGGTTTAAGGGGGGGGGGGGTCAAATTAAGGGGCCAACAAAATATTTTTTAAAAGCTAATGAGATAGTCGATTTAGGGGTAAGGAGACAGGCTGAATCCGAATAGAAACTTATTTTCTCGCAGGACAGGTAGTTGACCCAGAATTCGGCAAAAACTGAAAAATTTGTCAAAAACAGATGTTTAATCTGAAGTTGGTTTGATTAGAGGTTCGATTTAAAGATAGGGAAACATGCTAAATCCAAATTTGAAATTTTTTTCTCGCCGGACAAGTAGATCGCCCGTATTATTAGTTTGCTATTAGATAACCATTTCATTAAACCAAACGACCGTTGTGGTGGTTATCCGGGACCAAATTGGTAGCTAGTCAAACAATCTGGATTTGCGGCAACCTCCAGGAATACCTATCCAAGAAGTAACTTTTCATTCCTACAGGAATGTTTCAGTTTCAGTTCGCTCACAAAAATAAAAAAAAACATGATGAAAATCATCTGTTTAACTATAGTTACATAGATGATTTACAAGCAGCAAACAAAAACACGAGTATTATTGTACAAGGTGAAATAATCTTGATTATGGGGAATATGAATGAATGAATGAAGGAAGGATTTATAACGCACTGCTGAAGGGCGTAAGTGCAGTAAAAAAAGGACAAATAAAATATCAAATATGGGCTATTATTTCTTGCTTCTACTGTAATACGTTCATCTCAGTCCATCCACTTATGAAGCCTTTAAATTGTCAGTCAATCAATCTTTATTGTTCCAAAATGTTATACCAGTGTATATTTAGTAGTAGTAGTAGAACAGTTTTATTGAAAATTAACATTTTGTTTTCAGTAGCACAACAAAAGCGGGGCTTGCGAGGCTGTGCTAAATTTGGCTATTTGTCTTCTTGTCAAGTATGTTACATGCAGTAACGTTTCTACATGGTCAGGCAGTTGAGTGATTAAACAAAAATAAAGATAAAAATTGAAACAATAAACGGAAGATTTTTTTTTCAGGCCATCCCCTAGTGAAGCCTTCACGTTCGCCCGCTTTGAGAACAACCCTGAAGGGACCGGATCAGTCCAAGTTACTGTTGAAACCGGGAAACCAGTACCGGAAAGCGACTCAGCCAGCATAACGACTCAGTCTACTAGCATTCAGTCACCTATGTCGCCAGGTGAGATGACGCCACCCGAGGATACCGTCGTTCCGTTTGCGTTTCTCAGGAAACAGTTTCGAAGACTCTCCTCGACGTTTTCCCGGAATTTCATCAATCCGCTGTTTGGTAATCCCGTCGCTGAGGTAATTTTTATATATTTATTTCAAAATAAAGCCAACGGGGGATGCTACGTTACAGCTACTAGTCAATTTGCCAACACGAATAGGACAAATTGTGGATGGCATGAAGTCTCCAACAGTGGAGGCCCACAAACATAAAGGGTCGAACCAATAGTAAACTTATTCCCCCCAAGTTTGCCACACAGACAGAGACAGATGCTTTTGCAGTCCAGACAGGACCACCAGCAGAGACGCTAGAATCCAAGACTGAAGAGAATGAAAAGAAATACAGCGAATTTTAGAAAGAGAAGCAACTCCTCCGTTTGTATGTTCTTGCTTTGCCGTCCTCCGCAAGCTGAATCGCCAACATGACCATCTCATTAAAGCACAACTAAAGCCTATACTGATGTTCTGTTTGCTGGCATGACTTGCCCTCCCACATTCATTCTTTTTTAATCCGCTCCGAATCCGTTAATCCTGTTTCTCGGATTAACTTATCAGGCAAAAGGAAGAGCTTTTGATGGCAACCTGCAATCCAGAAGAAATGAAGTGATTGCAGGTTCGTTTCTTTCACCTACAGCCTGAAGAGGCCCTATGCCAAGAAGGTCGAAAAATTGCTGAAGAATATCCTGTGACTCCTTCATTCATATAAAGATGCGCGATTTCTACAGATATAAGGTGGCAGACCGTCTGTCAACGTTACAGAAAAAATGTATGCAAAGAGCCTTTAACTGTTACGTTTCTAAACTTGGTTTGCAACACAAAAGGTCATAAAGGAAATATTCTATAACGTAAATAGGTATCGTGTTATCGCAGATCTGTTGAAACTGCGCATCCTTTTATAAATAATTTGAAACCTCTGAAAGTGTACTAAGAAGAAGAGATGTCAGATGAGTCTGTTTACCGGAGCACCCCCCCCCCCCCCTCCTCTTTTTATCTTCTTCTTTCGGTTAATGAATGTGGACTGCGCTATACTGACGAGTTAACCACTTATTTTCTATGTCCCACAGATGTATGCTCCAAGTGTCAACCTGTCTTCTCTGGTGCGGGATGCACCCACCATGGACAATCCTTTTTATGAGGTAGCTACCGAACAAGGGCTGACCGACCAGGACCTAGGGAAAGAATTTTCCACCGGAGAAGTGACCCAGATTGGAGAGAAGTGTCTTGAAATCTCCGAAGCTTCAACCTCCACTGGATATGTAAGTAAAGGTTGATTTGGAGAACTGAGAACACTAGACTGTCAGAAGTTTCATAGCAGATAAAACGTGGATGCGCAGTTTCAACATATAATGCGTAACAGATAAGAGGAAGATGTTATCCGTTGTGTTTCGAAATGTTGTGCATAATAAGCGTTACCATCAGAAAGAACCAACAAACCGCCAAAAAGTATCTGCTGAGTTTTCCGACATCATGACGATAAGGAGTAAAATCAGTAGGTGCTTTTTTGGCTCTTCCTAACAAAGCTTGTTATGCATGCATAACATTTCATGCATAACGTTTTCAACCACAAGAGATAACGTCCGGAGTGTTATCTGCTACGCACTATCTGTTGAAACCGCGCATCCTCGTGTTATCTGCGATGAACCTTCTGACATTGTAGTGACTGGATGCCTACGACGTCGTTGTGTTTCTGCCTGTATTATTTCTGTGTCCCTTTGAGTGCGATCGTCTTCGAGTGGGTCGACATATTTTGGTCAAACTTTTATTAAGGGTACTTCACAGGCTGTGTTCGTAAATGGGTGGGAAGACGTAATTTATAAGAAGGTGTTACAAGTTAAGGTGAGAAACAAGATGTCGGTTCAAGCTGACTATAGTTCACGGGGATAAGAAGACGTGCCGAATCTGAATATGAAATTTATAATTTGCTCGGATAAGTATTTCGATGGGAATCCGGCGAAAACCGAAAATTTGGTGGGATTATTCTTTTTTCGATCAAGTCCATTCAGGAATACATTCCGGATTCATATCTACACTTCATTTTCTTGCCGAGTCAGAGGTTTCGTTGGAATCTGGTGAAAATGGACAATTCGATGCACAAAAATCTGAATAAACATGATGTGAGCTGTTCCGCTGATGCTTTTAGCTCTTGCATTTCTCTCTTAGTTTGACACTATTTTATTGCCATCCACCTCGAGTGTCGCAACTTTGTAACGCCGAAGATTTTTTTAGTATAGAGGAACTCCCCCTTGCCATTGGAGCTGTTAGCTCTTGGACTTCTATCTTGATTTGATTCTGTAGGGAGGTTCCTACCCGACGAAAACGGAAAAAGCACAATACAAAAGTTAAACATTGCGGGCATAAGACTTTCAACTGCCAGGCCTAATTGTGGGTGTTTGGTTGACATTATAAGCTTGTAACTACTTGAAAAGTGTTTCCGATCCTTTTTGTTATACATTACCGTAAATCACAGCTTGAAGTGAAATAAGTCCCCTAAAACACATTTTCGATTATACTTTGTTCTAAAACTGTGTATTAACCAATCAAGAAAGGATTGGAAAAAACTGTCACGCATTAAGGTGTCAAACGACATTTTCCAAAATGTCCAGTAGAAGAAAACCGTTTTAAAAATCGGTTTTCAACCGATCTTGATGATTTTTATGTCGAATACCATCTTTGTTTACAGCGGGTAGAAGAAAAAATATTTTTTTTTGTTTACCGATATACTGGTCGTGGTGGATAGAACTTTTGTGCAAATCATGTATCTCTGGAACAGCTGGTCGTATGGGCCTGAAAAGTTACACTAGGTGCAGAAGCTAAGATCCAAAGTATAGTAACACATTTTCACAAAAAATTTCGCTTGACCCCTTGCTGCGTGGCAGCAGGGACCCATAATTTCCTGTAATGACTCGCCATTCAGGGGGCTTGTCATTTCCTATTCTTCTATGTTGCCCGAGCCTCACCTAGTTTCCAAAAATTCCGGTTGGTTCGAATCGGCGTTCTTGCTCAGATAGACACAATTTGTTGGCACAAGTCAGGACTATTCAGCATGCCACCAAGCGCCTAAGCTGGGACGAAAGATCCAGGATACTCTTCCATTGCAGAGAAATATTCCTACTTCAGCACAACAGCTGCGAAAAGTGTTGTCTATCTGGATAGTCGGGTATTTTATCCCCGTGGGTATTTCTCGAACTATCTCACGCTCGGTCAAGAGCGCATCAGAAATCTCTTATTGACAAGCCCCCTGAATGGCGAGTCATTACAGGACATTTATGGGTCCCTGGTGGCAGCGAAGGTATGCAGGTATTCAAAAGATTAGCATGTTTAGCAAACGCCCATATAATGCAGTCTCAAAGAGATAAATCCCTTTACCTCGCCTTGTTGAGTTCTTCGTTTTAGCTTTCTGATGATGGTGAGAAATATCCGTTTCCTTCAGGCTGGGTGCAACCTCTCTATTTTATTGCTATCCACCTCGTATGTCGGAATTTACGCACCTTTTAGTATTTGACGTTCTAGGTGGAGGAACTCCCCCTTGCCCAGCCCGCCCTGACTCCCATCGCCGAAGAGAATTACGAAGAAGTGTCTCTCGAGGAAAGCAAGGAGCCTTCCGTGTCGACTGGCAAGGGGAATGAAAAATCTGACAATGCCGAAGCACGAAAAAATCCTCAGAAAACTAAAAAAAAAGAAATAAAAAATGCTCTAAAAAGAGTGCTAAGAGCAAAAAAATCAGAAGACAGTGATAGCCTGGTTGAAAGGGAGGAGTCGGAAGCGTGAGATTAAAAGTTTTCAGTGTTTGCGGTAAGCTCACTGTAAAAAATCTTGCAGTATTTGCTACTGGGATTAATCTTATCTTTATTGAGATAATATTATCCCTAATTCGGATTAATCGTATTCCAATAGAGATAAGTTAATCCTAGTAGCAAATACTGCATCCTTATTCGGAGAAACTTTTTACAGTGCTGTCAGATTGTCGTGTTAGAATTTAAATGTTAAGACTATATTTTGAGACCGGAATAGTCATACTTGGACATGTTTTGATTAAGTGAAGACCATGTTTTTGTGACCGGACTTTTTATATGTCTAAGAGTTTTGCCTCGTTCCAACTCAACATCCATTCCTGCTACTCTGAGTAAAATTAACACTCTTAAGAATTGTAGAGAAAAGTTCATATTTATGCTCGGTTAATTTCTTTGCAAGTTCGTATTAATTGTCGGTTAGTAGTTGAAGTACTGCCATGTTAAAGAATACAAGCTTGTCATTGAATTGCATTGGTCAGTCAAACCAGAAGAAATTTAATTGATCTAAAGAATTGGTTTCAAATGTTTTGAAATTTAAAGTCCTTATCCACACCTAGACTTATCAATTTAAATCCAATGTTTAGCTTTTTGGGATCCCAAAACGTAAGTGGAGGTCTGTAAGCACGATAACTCTCGAAGGGAATGAGATATTTTGATGAAACTTGGTGTGAGGTTTGTTTGTGTCAAGGGTAAGGTCGAGTTCGTAGATGGGCTCTGTAGCCCTATATTTGGGGATGGGGGAGGGGGTTCAAATTAAGGGACAACAAAATATTTTTAAACAGCTAATGTGATAGTCGATTATGGGGTAAGAAGACATGGTGAGCACGATGGTGAAAATCATTTTCTCGCCGGAAAAATAGTTCGTCCGGAACCCGGCAAAAGCCGGAAAGTTTGTTAAAAGTAAAAGTTTCATTTCAAGTTGATTAAATGTTCGACTTAGGGATAAAAAGACATGCTGAACACGATGGGGAAAACCATTTTCTCGCTGGACAAGTAGTTCGTCCGGAATCCGGCAAAAACCGGAAAAAAAACCAGTCGTGACACCCCTCACAGAATCTCCTCCGTTTGTGAACTTTTGTGAAAGGAGAAGATTGCACTTATCAGCAAATTAGAGCGCACGGTTGGTTTAAGCAGAAACAGTGTGTTTTGAGCCCGTCTTTAACAGTGACTGAACACAGGAATTTGCCCTGGGTTAGCTGTGATATCATCTCCTCTCTTATTTCCTCATAGTTCCTATTTCGCGTTTTCTTACTATTGTGATGAAGCCAGTTCTCCTTTTCTTGCGTTTTGTCAAAAACGAGAATGTGGGAAAAGTCGCATTTCTGGAGCATCGAGAAATTGATTGGATAGCCACTTCTCTGTTCTCTGTTCCTCTTTCACAATAGACTTTCCTCAATCGAAAACACTAGTTTGTAAGAGAATTGATAAGTGAGGAGCGAGAACCGGGAAATAGATAAAAGCGCAACTATATTTATTATTTAAAAAAAAACGGTAAGATAGAAGCTTGTCGCTTTGCTTTGTATGACTAAGTCCAACACACGCCAGTGATCTCAGGAAGAACGAGAAAACGTCTCAGTAACGACTCAAACTCAACAACTCAAATCCTGTGTCAAACAATCACGGCGATCGTCGAGAGCAGCTGTAATACCCAAGGTGATACCGCTTCTGGCTCTTCAACTAGGTACCCGGCGATTTTGCATCGGCAAGGAAAGTGAGTCATCAAGAGCATTACAAAAACTAAAAGTTAATAATCAGTTTGATGTAATGACATCGGAAAAGTCGGCAGATGCTTTCTGGGTGTTCTTCGGCTCTTCCTGGAAATGCTTGTTATCCATAACGTTTGCAAAATCGTAATAGATGATGTCCCAAGTGTTATCTGTTGTAACTGCGCCGCCTCGTGTTATCCGTTATGAAACTTCTTCGGTACAGTGAAAATTCGTGACATTCTCGTGGCTGCATTTCTCCCGAACTGACATCACAGATGGGCGAATCCGAATCAGGATTAGAATCCAGGATTGGTCCTTTTAGCCAAATTTTGTCCCCTTTCATTTTAAACCATAACCTATGTATATAATTTGATTCGTTGATTCGGATTCGGAATCGGATTTGCCCATCCCGAACTGCCATTCTATGACGGGTATCATCTTGTATGGAACGAGTGTGTCACCAAGGAAGTTCTAAGGTAGATAACAGTAACATAGGTCTCTGGAAGACATTAATGCGTTTATTGCACGAAGCAGTAATCGACATTGTGAATGAATGAAAAAAAAATATTTCCCATCAAAATTGGCCCGAGACGGAGAAAAAAAAAAAAAAAAAGAGAGAAATAAACGCGATACGACATTACAAAGCAACAACAGTGTAAGAGAATACGAACATTAGCAAGCAAATGAGTTGTAGAAACCGTGGGATCTGTTTAAAAACCTTTCAAACTTCTTTATTCTTACCGCGAAGCAGTAATCGGTGGGATCTATTCGACTTTTTGGTAACTATCCTCTTGTTCTCTCCCAGAAAGTTTTGTCTTAATTTTAAATTCCTTCTTTACCTCCCACCTTGGCCCCGGACTAGAGTAGTTATTCGTCCCCGTTCATAGAATTACTAGTATTGTTGTATGCATAATTATGTTTAGTATTTTTATGGCACTTGCCCTTCAGCCATGTGCCATATAGCGATTGCAATTTCTGTCCGTCCGTCGGTCGGTCGGTCTGTCCAGGTTTTCCTAGTTTGGGCACTTCCACATAAGCTAGGACGATGAAACTTGGCAGGCATATTAGGGAACCCAAAAAGTTGAAAATGGTCACTTCCCTCCTGATCCGAGAATCGTGGGGGCAGTGGCGGCAGGGGAATCCGGAATATAGAGGAATTTATAACTTTTGAACGGGTGATTGGATCTTAATGAAACTTGATATTTGGAAGGAACCCGTGTCTCAGACGACCCAATCTAAATCCGAACCGGATCGGGTGACTTTGGGGGGGAGTGGAGGATCCAGAAATCTTGGGAAACGCTTGGAGTGGAGGGATCGGGATGAAACTTGGTAGGAAGAACAATCACAAGAAGTCCTAGACACATCGTTGACATAACCGGACCAGATTCGTACACTGTGGGGGGTCGAGGGGGGGGGGGGGTCCGGAATTTCGGTGATCCTGCTAGTTCAGTACTTCCGGATGTGCTAGGACAATGGAACTTGGAAGAGATGTCAGGGACCCGAACAGATTGACTTGATAAAAGTCGTTTCCTGGATCCAACCACCGTGGGGGGAGTGGAGGGATAGGTAGCCCGGAATCTGGTGGCATGCATAACTTTTGAACGGGTTATCGGAATTGAATGAAAGTTGGCAAGTGGAAAGAGCTACCGAATCAGATACTTGTGGGGGGGGGGGACCGGGAATCTCGTGAAACGCTTAGAGCTGAGGGATTGGGATGGAACTTGGTGAGAAGAACAAGCATTAGCCTTAGATGCGTAATTGACAGAACCAGATCGTATCGGGGCTCTGCGGGAGAGTTGGAGGGTGTTTCCCAGAATTCCGGGGATCGACAGTTAGGATAGTTCCAGCTATTCTAAGGACGATGAAACTTTGCAGGCCTATAAATGACTTAAGGACATCACATAATGCCCTAGGGAAACTTGTGTTCCTGGATCCGACCATCTTTGAGGAGTTGAGGGAAGGGGAATCCAGAAATTACTGTTTTCCGTAAGTTGCGAACGGGTTGTCCGATTCGAGTGAAACTTTATGGGTGATAAGAACTGATGACCTAGACAAGCAAAACATGCGTCCGTACCACATGCGGGCACGTTTAGGAGAGTTGGACGAGGGGGGGGGGATACAGAATCGGATGCAACTTGGACAGTTCCGAGTTAATGCGGCCTTGATTTGCAATTTGGTGTCTGGATCGGATCTGGTCACGGTAGGGGAGGGTGGTGAAGTGGGAACTGGAAATTTGCGGATAGGCTATGCTTTGACTCCAGTCTAATTTGATGCAACGTTTATGTTTCCGATTCGTATTCAGCCATAGTGGGGGGACTTGGAAGGGGATTCCCGGAAACGTTTTGGCTCGCATAGGGTCAAACAAGTGGAGCGATTTTAGTGAAACTTGGAATTTAGAGAGCTCACATACCCTAGATGACATATTTTAGGGTCCGAACTGGATCGGACCACGCTGGGGGGGGGGGGATATTTAAGGGAAGTTTCCAAAAAACGCTCAAATTTGAGTGAAACTTGATAGGTGGTAAGAGAAAATGCTTCAGATGATCCATTTAGTAGTCCGAAGTCCGAACCAGATTCGGACTCGGTATGGGACGTTGGAGGGGGTACCGGAAACCGTGTGGCATGTGAAAGATCCAAACGAGTGGATCTTTAGCGTAGAAACTTGGAAAGTGGAAAAGTCATTTGCCCTAGGTGGTCCGAGGCGACGGAAATGCCCGAGGCGACGGAAATGAAACTAGATATCGTATTTATAGGTCCGAACCGCATTTTTATATGGCGGGGTATTTGGATTTCTCGTCTACTTTTTAGGTACACATACTCGTGTTAAGTGCCATATGAGCTCGTAGCTCTTGTTCTGAGTCGCCGTCACTACCTCCACCCGTCGATTCATCCACCCGCCAATACGCCCAATTCAAAATTCCGCCACCCGTCGATTCGCCCACCGGCGATTAGCCCAACCGCTTATTCGCCCAACCGCTGATTCGCCCACCCGTTGATTCATCCACCCGTCAATTCGTCCACTCGTCGATTCACCCAATGTCCTTTTGCTTGAGCGTCGATTCACCCAATTCTATTATCCGTCGATTCACGTGGCCCCGAGGTAATACTGTACTCGGGGCCACCTTATCAGTCAGTCGGAAACAAAACAAAAAACAGATGTTCAAACACGTTAATTCCCAACAGATAAGACTAAAACCGCTTATGCAAACAAGATAAGAAATACATGATTTTTGAATTGTTCATGCACTTGATCAAAGAAGTGTAGCAAGGTATTGTGCAACAATTCTGTTCACTCAGAAAAACTATCAGTAAATAAATCGTCCTCAGAATCTGATTGTAGTCCAGCGAACTCAGCTCCCCGTCGTTTCCGTCCTCCAGATCTCTGGCCTTGCGCGTGAGGAGATTGGACAGCAGCATCGTCTGTTCTGCTTGCACCTGCATCTGGCTTCTTCTTTGGTTTTCCATCCTTCAGCTTAATAATAGCGGCGTTTGTAGCCGCCTGGTCTTCGGAAATAACTGCGTCGGTAAGGGCGGTAGTAGGATCTTCGGATCGGCCTAATGAAGTAAATGAATCAAGCCCTTTACACTGCATACGATGATAAAGCGAGTAATGAACCTCGAGTTTATAAGAGGTATTAATCATACCATGGGCAAAATCCGGTATCTCAATCAATAGGGCGCGAGGATAGACAATATTCTCCTCCTTTTCATCAGTCAGCTGAGCAAGATAAGAATGAACCATCTTGGCGGAATCACCATTATTATTAGCCCATGCAGCAGGATCAAATGTAGCCCATTTCATATTACAGCGTTTTTTCCACGATAATCTGCTCTTCCGACCAGGATTAAAATTTCTATGACCACGAACAGCAGACAACGGAAAAGTACCAGCCTTAAAATTCGTAAGATTCATAGCACCAGTCATATCCAAATACGCATCGATTCATCCACCCGTCATAAGACTAAAAAAATCCGTACAACTCCCACTTTTTCCGACAGTTTGGCTACCCGTCACGAGACCCAAAAATCCGTCGATTCCCCCCAAAAAATCCGTCACAATATTGCGGTCAATTCCCAATAGAGTAAAATTTGATTGGTGCTCTCCAATACCTTTGGTGGTATTGGGGAGGGTCATGTCATCACGACATGACCCAATGTCGGCTAAACCTTGGATCGGCAGGAATACTAAAGGTTCCGGCGGGAACCCAGGGGAGAATATTTATGAAACTATTACAGCTGGAATACTGAAGCTCAACGGATATTCTGAGCTATTTTATTCTTCATTATGCGTGACCCTTGTCGAATGAATCGGAAAACGATTGTACTAATTACTCGGTAACTTTACAAGCTTCTACAGAACAGCTGGCCGACGACAATTATAAGTCAACTTTTTCACTCAAGTTTTTGCCGGATTTCTTTTGTTATTCCAGTTGTTCCGGGCTGTGCCTGATTTTAGCTGAATCGGTCCAGCAGGAAAATGGCCTGACACTCAAAATACCCACTATTCAAAATGTCCATGGTTCAAAACGCCTACGACTCATAATGCCCAGGGTTCAGAATGCCAACGATTACAGTTTGAGGTGTTCAGGCCGTAGTGAATTGGAGCTAGTGATGCCTGTGAACCGAAAGGAGCGGACCGAGTATCAGGATCGCGATAATGCATTAATTCCAGCCCCCCCCCCCCCCCCCAGCTACCGGATCCGGTCCAGATTTGAAAAGGAACATCTGAGGCACTTGTTCTTGACACTTGTCAAGTTTCATGCACGTCCGATCACACCTTCCAAATTTATGCATGTTACTCATTTCCGGACTCCCCATTCCTCCACTCCCCCTACCATGGTCGGATCGGGGAAACGACTGTTTTCAAGGCAGTTTGTTCGGGTCCCTGATATGCCTATCAAATTTCATCGTCCTAGTACCAAACTCGCGGGATCACCGAATTCCCCCCGTCCGGTTATGTCTCCGATCCCTCCACGTTAAGCTATTCACGAGATTTCCGGTGACCCCTCCATCTCCCCCCCCCCCAGTGATCAGATCCGGTTCAGACTTAAAACTGAACATCCGAGACACTTGTTCTTAATATTCGCCGAGTTTCATGCACGTCAGATCACCCGTTCCAAAGTTGTGAATGACACTAGATTCCGGATTCCCCACCCCTTTACTCCCCCCACGATGATTCGGATCGAGGACGGGACTATTTTCAAGTCAATATGCTAGAATCCCTAAAATGCCTGCCAAGTTTCATGGTCCTAGCACATCTGGATACTTTCAGATTCCGGTACCCCCCTCCCCCCCACCACCACCACCCAACTCCCCAACTGTGACCCGATACCCTCCTTTTTGTCAGTAATGTATCTAGGGTTTAAGCTTGTTCTTCCCACCAAGTTCGATCCCGATCCCTAGAATCTTAGCCTTTCAGAAGTGGGCGAATCGACTGATATTTTGGGTCTTGTGAGTGGTTGGTGAACTTTCGGAACAAGTGGGATCGACGGATTTGTTAGGTCTTGTGAGATAGACGAACTGTTGGAAAAGTGGGTGTTTTCTGACGGATTTTTTTAGACTTATGACGGGTGGGCGAATCGACGGATTTTAGAAGTGGGTGAATCGACGCTTCACGAAACCGAGGCTGGGCGAATCAGCGGGTGGGCGAATCGATGAATATTTTGGGTCTTGTGACGGTTAGGCGAACTGTCGGAAAAAGTGGGGGATGTGATGTGACGTATTTTTTAGGCATAATGACGGTTGGGCGAAGCGAGGGGTGGGCAAATAGACGGGTACCCATTTTTCTTCCTTTCTTTTTCTTTGTTGT
Organism: Branchinecta lynchi; assembly: GCA_023053575.1. Lineage (NCBI taxonomy): Eukaryota > Metazoa > Arthropoda > Branchiopoda > Anostraca > Branchinectidae > Branchinecta > Branchinecta lynchi. Next base: position 19,888,914 of record JAKZAP010000005.1, read on the forward strand.
ACGTTTTTCCTTTGGAATCCGGAAAATTGTGGGAAAAAAGGATTATTAATATTATTAATGCCCACGATCAAATTGCCCACCGCTCAAAATAGATACGGTTTAAAATGCCTGCAGTGGAGGGGGAGGCCAAAATACTCCTGGTGGGATCACAAATCGGAATTATGTCAGGTAATATACAATCTGAAAGGATAAAGAGATTGCAGGAAAAAGGATTATCCCTGCATTAACGATATTAAAGGGAATTATTTTACTGTATGTTGTTCAGTTCAGAATTGTTTGCGTGGAAGTAGCCTGCGGGAAAGAATGTCATACAAACTCATTCCAACACAGATCCAAATCCTCCAGTTCTTTTTTCTAAATAGTTCGTCAGTTTTATAGTTGAGATCATACTAATCGACGTTTTGATTTTTTTTTTTTTTTTTTTTCGTCCAGCCAACTGTTTGCTTTTGGTGTGATACGAACAAATTAACGTCAGATGTTAAATATCTACAAGCTGGGTCGCCTCTTTTTCGCAGAGCTGATATGCAGATACTTTAGCACCGATTAACCTGCATTTCATGGAAATAGTAGATTCAGTCCATGTATTTAATTTTTGCCGAGTCAGTGTTATCGATCCAGATAACTAGATAGAAAGCAGACGTGTCAATACAGCTTATACGTGACATGGCTGAATAAACAACAGGTAACGCAATTTGGATACCTTGAGGTCTAGAGTAAATGGTTATGGTCGACCATCTGCGTGATTTGTGTGTGGGGGGGGGAGGAGGGTTTGCTACTGGACCGAATATCGTCCATACTTGGAAGCCGGCCGAAAGTCTACTAGCCAAACAAAAAAATATGATTTTAGAGTCAAATTAATGTACTTCTGTATTGAATTAGTAGGTTTGAGATTTGTGTTCCACATAGTCCATTACATTAAGAGTCAATCCCCTACCTTCGCCGTCTTCCTGGCTCCGTCACATCCTTAGGTAATGAATATTCTATATGACTAAGTGCAAAACACGCCAGTGAACCTTGGGAAGAACGAGAAACGTCGCCCGAACGATGACTCAAATCCTATTTCAGCCAATCAACGGCATTTGTTGGGGACAGCTGTGATGACGCTTCCGGGTCTTCCGCTAGGTACACGGCGATTCTTCACCGGCATGAAGAGTTGGTCATCAACAGTATTCAAGACTTATGCTGAGCAACGTGTTTCTTTTTTTTTTCAACTTATTTTTGTGGGGCCAACGATGTTTAGATCCTTAACTCTCGTTAAAATATTTGTCTGTGTTATCCAGCGAAGTTTTCCAGTTTCCACCATTTTCCAGTTCAGCGCGTCCAAGCGGACTAGTTTCTCGAAGTCCACCTGTATCTTATTATCAGCATATAGAGACAAGTTGATGAGCAGAAAATCCGCACAATATAATAGCTTAACGGAAATCCTCGTATTGTATTTATTTTATTATGTTCCGCCAGCAAATACAAGGTGTAGTGCAAAGTTCGTGAACAATTGAAGTTGTGCACTGACTTCGACCTGAAAAATGGTGAAAGCTATTATTTTCTGCTCCGCAAATTGTGGGTCTGTATTTTACAACTCTCTACCACAAACGTTGTTATGAGATACGGGGGGAATACTCTATATGAATAAGTCCAAAACACGCCAGCGATCCTCAGGAAGAAGGAGTAACCGTGTCCGTACGACTCAAACTCAACGACTCAAATCCTGTGTCAATCAATCACCGCGATCTTTGGCAGCAGCTGTGACACCACTTCTGCCTTTCTTCCGCTAGATACCCGGAGAGGCCGGAGATTTTGCATCGTCAAGGAGATATAGTCATCAAGAATATTAAAGCAATTAGTAGGATTGAAGCGCTGAACTGTTATAAGCTGAACGTATGAACACTTCGAAATCGCCGAAAAACTTTTCGGTAACCTAGGCCTAACAGCCAGGATATATTCTGCTCCACGTTGCCCCTAGCCTATTTTGTGGTTCACTGTACGAATTGGACTTTACTTTTTGAACGGCCCTTGCTGGCTATTTGATCAAATAGGTAGGACACAATATCGGGTCCGTTTCTAGGAATTTATTTCAGGGGGGGGGGGGGGGGGGGGGGTGCCCGTGGGTCGGACCTAATTCATACCAGAAAGTACAAGAAAGGTATAGAACAGAGGTTGAAACCTATGCAAACGATTATTTTTGTATGTTTAGAGGACGGGGGAGGGGTGTTCGAACCCCCTAACACCCACTCAGGATACGGCCCTGCATACAATCATCGCCCCTTAAAGGACCCCTCGCACTATTTACTCTTCAACTTACAATATTTTAAAATATTTGAATACTTTAAAACTAGGCTATGCTTTCAACAAATAACCCACGGTTTTGGCTGTTTTAAGCCTTTTCCGAGACCCATTGACTTATAGCGAAACGGGAAACAATTTACATAATCGTTTTTTCTGGTGGAAAAACTTCTCGCAGACAACCGTCGACAGTGTGATACACATTGAAGGTAGCAAAACACGGCAAAGTAAGAAAATCAGCGTGGTTTATTAGAGGGGTTAGAATTTACCGTACGAAATTGGAGTCTTCGGGTTTAGAAATATATGGAGTGCTTTTGGAAGTAGGTTGGATTAGTATTATAGATGAGACAGATCCTTTAAGAAGCTAGAAATTTTGCCATGTTTCGTACGCCGCCTCATTAAGCGAATCTCGTGGCATCTTCGTGGGAAAAATCACTTCTTTATTCTTCCCATATCAGAAAGATCTTATCACAAACACGTCTGAATCCCAGGATTCTGGGTATAAATTGGAGTAAAAGCTTCTGTGATTCTGTAATAAAACTGTTTTCGTGGAACTGACAGATATAGCAACATGGCTGGAACGCACAGTTACGAGGATGAGGTTATTACCGACACGTCCGGTATCGAAGATACTGCTAAATACTACGATCAGTGGGCCGGAAAGGTATTGTTCAAATAAAAAGTTTATTATTTTATGTTCTCTTTTGTTACCCAGTGTACGGGAGGGTTTTGGTGAATAACGCTCGAGTGCTGTACATTTTGGCACGTGGTTTGTACCCTGTCCCTGGACCGCCATGAAATAAGATTTGGGAGGTAAGGGTTAGTGAATTAATGCGGTAGTGAATTCCCACAACAATAAAGCATAATCTTGGTCTTTTTTATTAAGCACCAAAATGTGTTGAAAACCTTGGTCGCTCAAGCTTCATAAATAGTTTTTTTTTTTTATCGGAGTTGTCATCTCAAATCTTATATAAATTAGGGTTTTTTTGCTCTTCTTATTTCTTGCTTTTGATAGAAATACCAATTTAGCACACCCGTTAGTACCTGTTAAGGCAGTGGTTCCCAACTGGGGGTACGCGAGACCCTTGCAAGGGGTACGCGAAGGAACCAAAATTGATTTAGTCTGTAGCTTCAAAATCTCGCCTCACTCATTTTTGATTGCCGAAAGCCTAAATTAACAGCAGAGGCATCACCAGCCAAAATGTATCTTAAAGGGCAAGGTATTTTTACTAACCGACTGTTTTTTGTTGTTGTTAAATAACTGCTTTTACGAAAAATCGCGGTGCTTCGCGCCTACTCGTTCTTTTTAATCGTATGTCCGACCTTTTTGGGGGGATGGGTATTGTCAACCCGTTCGTGACTCCTCTAATTACAAGCCCTAGTGAAAGTCAGTGAACAAATGTTGATTTAAAAACAGCTCGCCGATACTGCCGTAAAATCTGTTCCTGTGATATTGTCATTCAGGTTGCGAATTAAGCTAAAGAAAAAGTTTGCGATGCAGCTTGATGGAAACACGGAGAACATCAAAACCAAACACAGAAGCAGGCTGACTGTAAAATATATTCCGATAAAGACGTTCAGCCGAGATTTTACAACATTTTTGCTACAAAGCAGCTTCTGGTAATTGCCTCATTGATTTTATAAATGTTTACACAAGTATGCATTTCATTTGTGATAATAATTATCGTTTTTTCCACCTTCTGAAAAAGGGGGTCGCAATCTTTTCGAACGTTGATGAGGGGTACGCGGTACTGAAAAGGTTAGGAACCACTGTGTTAAGGTACTAATGTTATCTCGGTTCTTGCTCTTGACAAAAACAACAATTTAGCACACCCGTTAGTACCTGTTAATACATATTTAATACCCGCCCTTTATTGACCAATCAGGAAGGACTGACGGGAACGCGAATCGAGAAGTGACTATCAAAGAAACTTCTCGGTTCTACATAATTGGGACGCTTTCCATGTTTTCGTTTCTTCCAAAGGTGCCAGAAATTACAGACAGAAAGAGTAAACGTAAAAAAAAAGGCAAAATAGGAGAATTGTGAGGAGAACTGAGATATCTCCCCTTATCTCAAAACGTAATAACGCTCGAGGGGGTAGGGCTGAAATATACTACGCTAATTTGATGTCCCCTAAGCCGTAAGGAACAATGTGTGCTCTGGTGCCCTGGGTTTGGCATATACAGCCTCAACTTGAGGACACTGCAGTTAAACAAGACCAACAATGCCAGTGGGATTCCAAAAGGCTTTGGATTTTTCTTGATTTGAGACCTTCGAGATTTGGTGGCAAGTCATGGAAAAAGAAATACCAAAAGCTAGTTAGTATATACGTCCGTACACCATGCGAACCAGATGTGGCAAGTTTTATGGAAAACATTTACTTTCTACACATGACAAAACTTTTGTGTGTCTATTGTGGCTTAGAAAGTATCATTTTTAGGAAACGTTCAAGGATACTGACGCCAGAGCTAACGCCTCCGGACCAATTACAGATAATATTCAGTTAGGTGCCACATGTGCCTACTATAGTGCGTGATCAGGAAAGGTCAGTATCCTTGAACCCTAAATAGCTCATCCACGAAAGATATTTGTACGCAACTTATTGGCTACATCGAAATCGAATATATCCCTACGACTGAGAGCGGTCCAGTTATTTGTGCGGTTGCCTTCCGATTCGCTGTTTTTCTTCTATTAAAAGTTAAGGTAGGTAGCTTACTGAAGAAGTAGAAGGAAAGTTTTTCTTACGTTAGAAATTCTAATTCATCTATACTGTTGGTATTTTAATCGATATATAGAGCCGAGCGGCCAGCGTGGTGCACGACGTGTTTACATTTATGAACCGTTCTAGCCACATTCAAACCTTATATAGCTCCTCAAATTCCTGACGTCACGCTTGTATGGACGTCTAACCTAAAACCTTTCCGAACAATAAGTAGCAGCAGGAGTAGCAGTGAATTTGGGGAGCAAACGTACAAATACGTAGAACACTCCTAGTTGTACGGATATCTAAGATGCTCTTGGTGACTAACTCTTCCCGTCGATGAATAATTGCCGGATGCCCAGCGAAAAGCCAGAAACATCCCCTCAACAAACGTTGTTGATTGGTTTTCATAGGATCTGAGTCAGTTTTGAGGGTTCGTTTGGGTGATGCCACTGGCGTATTTCGGACTTAAGTGGGTCCTCCCCTGGCAATCGTAAGTCCGTCGTAACCGCAATCGTCCGGACCCGGCATGCTCTCATTGGCAGAAAACCGCCAAAATGGCCGCTTATGACACTACACGATCGCTAGCGGCACCTTACGCTTGCCACTGGAGGACCCACTTCAGTCCTTCGGAGTATTCCGATGTTGCTAATAATCTTGATGGCTATCTCTCCCTGCCGATGCAGAATCTCCGGGTACCTGCGGAAGAACGGAAGAAAAGGTGTCACAGCTGCGCTAACTCAGCATTTGAGTCGTTGTGTTTGAGTGATTACGGACACGTTTACTCCTTCTTCCTGAGAATCACTGGCGTGTTTTGGACTTCGTCATATAGAGTATAAGCTGCCGATGGATGGCAACATGTTATCGAAAAAAGAGAGTCACCCCCTTGACTATTTGAAGAACGTCACCCCGGTGACGATCGGCAAATCAATAAGGAAATCAGCGGGAGAGAACCCAAAGAAGAAAAAGCTGAACTCATGCTAAGGATTCCTGATTCTGGATGATCTGGATTCCTGATGATGATTCTTGATTTGGTTGCTGCCAGACTTCTATAGTAGTAGTAGAACAGTTTTATTGAAAATTAACATTTTGTTTTCAATAGCACAACAAAAGCGGGGCTTGCGAGGCTGTGCTAACTTGTAAGAGATAGCCTTGATTATAGTGGGCTGCTTCTACTATTGGGTATTCAAAAGATGGTGAGTCTTCGAGCAGCTTCACAGGAGTTGTAGTGCAACCCGAAGAGATCACCCTGGACTATCCTAGTCTAGTCTTCAGATTGTGCCTAACCATGAGAGTGTTCCAACCTTTAAACAATAGTAACTGATAGTTACCATTTTTGTTCCTACGGCTACATCACAAAAAGTTACTAAGCTACACTCAGGCTACACTGGCCGTTCCAACCTTCTTGTAATAGTAACTAATAATAACTACTTGCTTACCATGCTCGGGAGCATAGTGAGCATGGTAACTACGAGTCTACCATGCATCTCTGCACATCTCTGTAACTTAATTGGTTGGATTCTCCTGGGGAATTAGATTTTGCTGCAAAATAGAACAATCATTCCAGCCCATGTTCCAGCCTTGACGCAAGAAGCCAAAATTGTGGCAGGTGAATATGTATTCTTGCGAATTCGATTTTAGGTTGGAACAGCAGTGCTTCCACTCCTCCCAATTTCTCGGGAGATCTCCCGGCTTTTTTGGAAATCTCCCGACCAAAATTTTCTCCCGATAATCTCCCAATTTTTGTAATTTTGCCAAAATTATAATAAGGTTATAAACAACTGAGGTTTACACGAAGTCTATTCAAAAGCAGAGGGATGGCCGAGTTGCAAAATTCTAGCCTGTGGCGCATGATATCAACATTATACATTATTTGGTTTTGTACAAATACATCTCTATTTAGATAAATAAATTGATATTTTTTTAATTCCTGCATGGCAAGGTACAACATACATCTTCTTTGTAAGCATTGAGAGAAGATGGTCGATTAAAACTCTGACCACTGCCATTTCATTTGGGATCCCAAAAATATGCGATCATGAATGTTTCCGAAAACTTCGCCTGCTGCGCCTTCGATCGAGATTTTTGAGAGTTTTAGAATTAGTATTTGAGAAAAATTATAAACTAGAATCTGTGTGGGAAATAGTTGAATTTTCACAGAAAAATGCAGGATTCAAGAATTTCACCGAAGACGCTCGCTTTAATATAGTCTTGGAAGCTGCTGTCAAATCCTCGCTCTCTCTGGTTTGAAATATTTCTGGAAATCCTCGGAATCTCAGGGTTTGACTAAGTTTAAAAGCCAGAATTTGCATGGGAAACAGTTGTACAGAATGCGAACTTAAAAATTTTGTATGGGGCTCAGACAGTTTAATCTCGTCTTGGGTACAGAAGTTATAAACTGCTGCTGCAATGGTGTCTAATAATACCCTTGTTCATGTAGCCTTCGCAGACTCGATGCCTAGTAGCTGTCTAATCACTTTTCTTTCTGCCCTTCAGTATTGCTGAATGTACTTAATACGTTTCAATTTCGCATTTAAATATTTGAAACAAATAAAAAGCTCGAATTATAAGTTTCGAGGAGTCGGTAGAATTTCTGGTAGATTGGTGAACTTTTTTGGATCTCCCCCCCCCTCTCTCAACGAAAATGAACTTTCGACGCCCCCAATGACACTGACGCTCAGAGCGTTGCAAGGGGGCGGTGCAGCACCCCCCACCTTTTAGAGATGCCGAAAATTTTGGTCCAGAGGCCCAAAGTTTTGCTAAAATGGTTCTGTATTTTTTCGATAGCACGACTATTCGATATATTTACGGGGATTCGGTAGTTGTACAGAATACTAAATAGGCCGTTGGTAAGAAAAACTTCCGTAATCGGGATTTGGTATAGTTGCCAGTATTCTGTAGTTATCACAAATTTGGTGCGAGAATTTACTGAAACCATCTGGTAATTTTTCGATGCCAGAACTATTTGGTATACTTATGGAGATGTTGTTGTTACATGGAATCCCAAATAAGCTATCGGTTCAGAACTATTCGGAATAACAACTGGGATTCGGTAATTTGTTCATTATAATTGCCAGGATTCGGGAGTTACCACGAACCTCGAAACTTGTAAGAGGTCGAGTGAAGCGCGGACAACAGGGATGATCTATGATTTCATCGATAGTCCTTACTTTTATTTGGATCCCCAAAATAAAGTCTAATCATAAATATTTTGAGAATTCCGCCTGCATCGCTTTTCGTAATATTCTCTATTTTCTGGAAGGGCGCATCATTTGACTAGGGTTTTAAGCCGGTTTTAGGATTGAGATTCCGAAACATTAAAAGGTAGAATCCGGCAAAATAAAATCTCGCCTGCGCCGCTCACTTTATGTGATTATGGGTAGTTTTGACTAGACTACCGTTGATGCTGTTGCCAGAAAGTCGCTCCATCCGGTTCTTGGAACTTACCTTAAATTACCTTAAATTGCACTTGCAAGCAATAAGGATGTTGTATCCCGATGAGTAGCTTGCGGATGACGATGGTGCTATGATCTGGTTGCTGCTTCCGGGGCGCACCAGTCCTTTTTCCAGGGTTGCCCGCGCCAGTCCTCGTCAAGTCGCTTTTTGAAACCTTCGGGTGTTTCGCTGGTGACAGTTGGTTCAGACAAGCTGTTCCAAAGAGGAACAGCTCGGTTACTGAAGAAGTGCTGGCGAACACGAGAGGTATTGCACCTTCTGGACAGTTTCCGGGAGTCGAGAGACTCTTCGAGTCTCTGCATTTAATCCACAAAACAACGATAGAATGTGTAAGAGAAGCAGTTCAGTTTTAGCTTACAGGAAAAAAAAACTGGATTCCGAATAAATTTAGCCTGGGGCACTCGATTTAATTTTCTATTTTCTTTAATAGATAGAGTTGTTGCTGGAATCATGCTCGGCAATATATTCTTCCAGTGGGCTTCGTCAAAATGCCGCCTAATAGTTGGCTTATCGTCTTTTCATGCTGCCCATTAATGTTACTCTTCCTACGTAATCCTTTCTGTTCCATAATTTAAAGAGGATTCGGTAAAATTTTTGAGAGATTGGGTAAAATTTTTACTCTGCATCCCCCCCCCCCCTAATGAAAATGCACTTGCGACGACTCTGCTGACGCCTGATGGTTGAATGGTAAAGTGACGATTTAAATCCTCTACTTTCGATCTTCCTCCTGACCCCAAGGTGATAAAAGGTCAGGTTTCCAATGGATTTTCAGTTCTCACGGGATGTACCCATTTCGTAAAACTGCACAGAAAAATCGACTAATTTTCAATCCAGAAATCCGCGTTGTTTCTGAAATTTGCAAAATCTGGGGAAGCCATAGAAGCCAGGGCGGCCTCTACGGAAACGGAAAGAGAAATTTTCAGTAGACCTCAAGTGTCCTTTAAATTTTAGAGGTGTAAATCGGAAGTTTTCTGTCAGGATGGCTATGAAACTGGTCATACACTAAAATGTGTCATTTATGCATCGAAACTAGAAGTACGAGGAATTATATGAGTATTTTCACATGCTAAAAAGTTGAATGCAGTAACTCAATGCCTTTTTTGTAAAAAAGCTAACTCTAAAATTGCTTTGTCAGACATAATCACTGTTTCAAAACTCCCGATTTTCCCCCTGATTTCTTATAATTATCTCCCGAAAATCTCCTGGTTTTTTCGAAGCAGTTCCTGATTTTCAAAAAAGGAAAGTGGAAGCACTGCATGATTGTTCATTTCAGTACTTGTTTTGGTGGGTTTGTAAATTTTTTGTCAAACACAAACTGTCCTACCACGTATTTCTAAAGTTCCCTTAAGTGACCCATCATGCATACATAGAGCGTGTCCCACCCTATTTGCCGTAGTTTCTATTTGACGGTGCAAAACGGATAATTCAGCTATATTTTATTCCAGCTATTTTTCGGCCCTTCTTGGCAAGGGTCCTCTTCAGGCTCAAGCCGCTAAACTGGAAAATGAACTCTTATCCGTTTTGCACCGTCAAATATGATTCGCAGTCAGCTTGGGCTGAAGGAACATCTTATCGTAGTTTCTATGTATGACCTCACGGGATCGTAGCTTCTTGGCATCGAGGTTGGAACACAGTTTGCATTTTTGGCAAAATATTGTGCAGCGGGCTGATTGGACTAATTACAATAACTAACATTAACCATGCGCCGGCAACATGGTATCGAAATGGAAGGTCACCCGTTTGACGATTTGAAAAATGGGTGATGACCTGAATCAAACGGAATGATTAATAAAACAGAAAATCAGCGGTAGACAACTCAAAGAAGAAGAAGCTAAACTCTTGATGTGGTTGCTGCCAGGGGCTCCTGGATCTTAAGAGTTTCCTAACGAAAATTTCTAGAATAACCTTGATTATAGTAGGCTGCTTCTACTATTCGGTATCATAAGATGGTGAGTCTTCCAACAGCTCCACAGGAGTTATAGTGCAACCTGAAGAGATCACCCTGAACTATCCTAGTCTAGCATAAAAATCCGGTCAAAATCTAAACCTGTCTAACAATAATTTCTTTTGAAGAAAAGTTGTTACAAAATTTGTTCTTCAACACTCAATCGAAGTGAAACTCTTATGCTATCCGTGGTAACCCTTGTGAAGTTATCTTTTTTACTCAGCCAGCTGGGGGAGCCCAACCAAGCGATCTGATTGGCTCTGCATAAGACAAAGTAGAGCTAGGGTCTGGTCTCTTTAAGGGCAGTTCTGACGGTCTAGAAAGCTTTGCGAGCTTCTGCGCCGGCTGTTTTAGCGACTTTGGCTAAAACTCACTTCTCTTTCCAGAGCTCTTCTTACACTCCGCTAGTTTTCGCCAGCACTTGGAAAGTTAAGCCACTTCATGAGTGGAAAGTGATCTTGGCAAGTCAGTGAAAAGTTTTAGATGTTCAACTGAGGCGCACCGACTTCTCGTATTTTCTTGCACTCAGTGGATTCTCAGTTTGCTTTTCGGAAAGCGAATCCAAGATATCCACCAGTAATAAGAAAGCCAGAATCTGCCAAGCATAAAGGCACAAGAAAAAAATAGAAAGTTGTTGCACCTTTACAACTTCTCACTGGCCAAAATCATTTTCCACTTGTGAAGTGGATTAGTTACAAGGCTCTCTGGAATAAAAATAAAAACAACACAGACAGGTATCAGTCTTACCAGAGTTCCTGCTGAACCAGTAATTAGTATCACTTATGATCCTTGGGACCAGCACAAGTAAATTGTAACAGTTATGGCACCAAAATAGCAGAATAATAAGAGGGAGGGGCTAATTACTTGTTACGGTGGCCTCTGGCGTAAAATAATAACAAGAATTGTAGCCGAATAGTTCAGTAGTTCAATAGAACTCTCAGATCTCTGTTATAGCTTCTCAATTTTCAGTCTTTGTAGACAGCTCGTCTTGCTTCTTTGTTCTCGCTTTTTATAAAACACTAATTTAACCACCCTTTAAAACCTGCATAGAGGGGTTTACATCTGCCTTTTATTGACCAATCAGGAAGGATAATCTGGAGTAGAGAATGAGATTAGAGACTTGATCACCAAAGCAACTTCTCAGTTCTGCAGAATTGCAAAACCTTTCACATTCTTGATTCAGACGAATATGCAAGAAAAGGGAATTAGCGTCTTCTTGAATAGTAAATAAATACAAAAAAAGAGAATTGTGGGAAGAATCCGACTTGTTGCATGATGAGAGGACATAAGGAGATTTGGTGAGCTATGTGATATTCATGTCTTGGAAGTTCTAAAATTTTTAATGGTTTAGAGGATAGATTTAAAGTATTATCGATGCCAGGAGCATGCCAATGCACAGATTTGTTAACCCCAGTGTAGGTAATTGCAAGATAAATCTCAACGCATAGCTACCAAAACGTAATTTGCAATCAACAATGAAAAATTCTGATTGTGCTCTGTTGCAAACATTTTCTGATATCTGGCAGCTCCACAAGGGAGTTTAACATTGCCAGACAGTAGGGCTTGTTTGTACTGCAATTGCACTTTACAGAGACAACTTAAGAGTTGTTTGTTCTTCTCTGATGTTTCGGGATAGGGTTGTATTTGAGTGTTTCCAGTAATACAAATTCTGGTTGGATTGCTGATGGTTAAATCAGTGTCCTGATTTCACTTATAAAATCTGGTACATGGTTCAGTACGATACTGAACGCTGAACCCTACGATATGCAGAAAGCTACTAAAATTTTGGAAGTTGATGAAAATTTTGGTTCATTTCACATGGGAAGAGATGCATTTGTTACGTCCACTGCCTTGCCTGAACTAACAGTGATGACCAGACTTGTTTTCAGTTTATCTCAGCGATATTTTACTTATTGATTCTGGACAGGTACCGGACTTTACTTAAATACTTAGCCATAATCTTTCTCATAAGGCTCAAGCATGCCTTAAATCCAAATATCCATGCAATAATTCATCTTCCTCTTTTGTCATAATATTAATTTTGTTTTGTTTTTTTTGTCTTCTTTTGAGATTGAGTGCCGGTAAGAAAAAACAAAAAAAAGTATGAGATATATTGGAGCACACATCTAATGACCAATCTAACTAGTAGCATGCAGTGATATTCAGGTCTTGTTCCAGATTGTTCTTCGAGAGCGAACGAGGAGTACTCCCGAACACCGAGTTTGTCTTCGAAGAGCTGTCCCCGTCGTTTACGCCGGATAACGCTGACAGAGAACTCGAGAACTTTGAACTTGTAAATGTTTTGGTGAGTCTCTGATATACCGTAGTTCCTCTTGTGGAAATTTGAACGGTGGTGTGAAAATGTGAACAGCGATGGGTAGAGACTCGGGTAGAGTAGTTCTCATCTTCATTAGCTTCTGAATGGTTACTTACTTGTTATCTCTACTGCCCTATCCAGCTCCTGCTAGATTTCCGATTCTGATCATTTGTTTGGGTGCATCCCCTTACTTGTTCCTTTTAGCAGCTTATTGTTAGCATTCTGGACTTCTTTTCGGATAAAGTGTTAAATTTGTTTTCGGTAGCATTGTTGTCTTCCCGTTATTTACAGTGATTCCGGATCTTGATATTACCCTCCCATCTGAGCTGCGTAGGAAAATCTTTCTTTCGATGCTATGTCAGACGCTTGTTACCCAATGCCAAACACCAGTCATTGTAGGTACCGGAAATCTAACCTACTCCACTATAGATTGATACGAATTCTGACTGGGTGATTTCTAAACTTCACTGGACCGTGAGTGTTTTGCTGAGTCAGGGTATCCAGCGATAGGCATATGGTATGCTAAATGCTGGATAGAACGAGCTTTTGGCATACGTTAACCCAGAATCAAGAGGTTGTGGTAGACTAGGCTATATTCTGAATGTATGGACCTATTTCCCTAGTTCAGTAAATAACTAATCTTGTTCTCTCTTTACAGGAAGCAATGTCAGTCATTTTGTCTCCATAGTTCAGAACAACAAGCTGCACAATCACACTGGCTTGGATTCATTACACCGAAAATGGTAAGAACCCATACATCTTTACAGTAGCCTAGTTTGCATGCAACTAAAGTCCATGTCGATCGGATAAATCATATTGCTATTGATCTTAAAAAGGCTTTCAATTTAGTCAAGCATGCCAACCTTTTGGACTAGCCATTTACAAAATGTAATGTAGAATATTTTTAGTAAGAATCGTCGCTAGTGTTAGGCTATATCAGATAGGACGCAACTGCTAAATATAAATCAATCTATTCCGAATGTCTCCCGGGTTTTTTTACGGAGTACCGCAAGGTACAATTTTAGGTCCTTCACTGTTTCTCCTCCTGGCAAGGAGTTCATTTTCCGACCTGTGGAATTACGCGGATGATCTCTCGCTTGTTGAGATTTGTCGGAGAAACATTAAAAGTTCTGTAACATGTGCCTTCGATCGGGTAAGCTTCTATCCCGATATGGGGCTCCTACCGACAAACTAATTCAATTTTTCTTTTGTTTTGTCTGGCCTTTCCAAGACTTTTGCCATATGGCATTTTGGAATCAGTTCACTTGTACCACAGTTGGCATTCTTGCCATGAGCAAACATTGTTCCTTCTTTTTTTCCAGTCTTTTTTTTTTAGCCGCTTTCCATGATCGTTGCCAGGTATGACAACCTTGGTAAAATTTGCACAGCAGGTCTCCGGATGATTATGCTCCTCGGAAACAATGAACGGGAGCATGATACGTCACATAAAGAGCGCGTTCCAGACCACTTATTTTAGTTACTACGCATGACGTCACGAATTTTGGCTTTTTGGCGTCAAGGCTGAAACGTATTTTTATATTTTCGGCAAAATATCATGAGACTGGCTAATCAGGCAAATCAGGTGACAGATATTCGCAGTTACCACGTGTGCTACGCAGGCTACGCCCCCAAGCGTGGTAAGCAAATAGTTACAATCAGTTACTATTTCGAGAAAGTTGGAACGGTCAGCGTAGTAACTTTTCACGAGGTTAGAACGAAAAGAGTAACTAATAGTTACTATTATTAGAAGCGTGGAACACGCTCAAAGAAAACAAGCATAGCAAGCGTAATAATCACTGTATTGCCAACAAAGGAGATAGATACACTTACGAAGTGAAGAATCTCGGGAATGAGAATGGATGGAAATACTACTGAAGTAGAATGAATTGCTATCATAAGTACGACGTTTCCTTTAAATATCATCATAAATTTTTTACTACTATCTAAATTAGTGCCTTATGCTCATGATGTTTGCTTAACTAACTATAATAGCAAACCTAGCCTATCCAAATAGCAAGCTATAATATAACGTATGACGGTCCCCGATAAGTTGAGATTAAACATGACACAAGGTAGCTAACTTATCTTTCATTGGTCAAGCCGCCTTGTATGATGAGGGATGCTTATGAAGCGTTGCTCGAAATGTGGAAAAGCCTCTATATTCTCTGTGATTGGGTCGTCCCAGAAAGGGGTACGTTTTTTAGTTTACGTTTACGTTTTTGGGATCCCAAAACGTAAGTGGAGGGATACCTATGACATCGCAAAAGTTGTCCGTCTGTAATCACGATAACTCTCGAAGGGAATGAGATATTTTGATGAAACTTGGTGTGAGGATTCGTTGGGTCGTCGGACCAGTCGAGTTCGTAGATGGGCTTTGTAGCCCGACATTTAGGGGTGGGGGAGGGGGCTTAAATTAAGGGGCAAACAAAATATTTTGAAACAGCTAATGTGATAGTCGATTATGGGGTAAGAAGACATGCTGAGCACGATGGTGAAAATCTTGTGAAAATCCGATGACAAAAACATTTTGTCATCGGACGAGTAGTTCGTCCGGAATCCGGCCGAAACCGGAAAGTTTGTTAAAAGTAAAAGTTTTATTTGAAGTTGATTAGATGTTCGATTTAGGGGTAGGAAGACATGCTGAAGGCGATGGTAAAACCCATTTTGTCATCGGACGAGTAGTTCGTCCGGAATCCGGCCAAAACCGGAAAGTTTGTTAAAAGTAAAAGTTTTATTTGAAGTTGATTAGATGTTCGATTTAGAGGTAGGAAGACATGCTGAAGACGATAATGAAAACCATTTTGTCATCTGACAAGTAGTTCGTCCGGAATCCGGCCAAAACCGGAAAGTTTGTTAAAAGTAAAAGTTTTATTTGAAGTTGATTCTATTTAGGGGTAGGAAGACATGCTGAAGACAATGGTGAAAACCATTTTCTCGACGGACAAGTAGTTCGCCTGAAATCCGGCCGAAACCGGAAAGTTTGTTAAAATTCTAAGTTTTATTTCGAGTTGATTAGATGTTCGGTTTAGGGCAAGAAGACATGCTGAACACTTATGTGAAAACAATTTTCTACCCGGACATGTAGTTCGCCCGGAATCCGGCGAATACCGGAAAGTTGGTTAAAAGTAAAAGTTTAATTTGAAGTTGATTAAATGTTTTATTTATGGGTAAAAAGACATGCCGAACACGATGGTTAAAATCATTTTCTCGCTGGAGAACTAGTTCGCCCGGAATCCGGCCAAAACCGGAAAATTTGTTAAAAGTAAAAGCTTTATCTGAAGCTGATTAGATGATATATTTAGGGGTAAGAAGAGACGCTGAGTCGGTATATGACAATGGTTTTTTACCCGGACATACAATTATTCCGGAATCCGGTTGTAACCGGATTTTTTTTTTTTTTTTTTTTTTCAGTCAAACTTTTATTCAAAGTTGATTAGATGTTCTTTATAGGGATAAGGAGATACGCTGGTTTTGTTTCTGTATTTTTTTGTTTTGCTGGACTAGTAGTTCGCTCGGAAATCGGCAGGAAGTCTCGGTCAGTATCGTCAAAATAGATATGGCTTATAGAGGTATATCTGAACTTGGTTTTCTCTGATGATTAGCCTGTCCAAGACTGAATCTGGCGAAGACAAGACTCGATTGTCTGAATCAAATATTAGATTTTTGGGATCCCATCGACACCTTTGGTCTTGTTTAGTTTACTGTCATGCTGATTCAGACCTCCACAACTTTATTTATACAGCTATTATTTTCCGTCTTCGTTTAACTTGTAGGTAAAAGAAAGCCGAGTCGTGGATCCCCTCTCTTACCGTAGTTCATACCCACCCTGCGGTATTTCACTAATTCTTACGTCTGTCGCGGTTCGCTCTTTTCTAGGCCACTACCCCGAGTCTTGTCACCATTATAGTTCTACTGGATAGACCGGCAAGACCTGTTACACAGTTGTCCTGCAGTACGTTGGATAACAGCTAGAAGCAGCATTGTTCTTTTCGTAAATTGATCACGATTTATCTACCACGAAAAAAGCTATCAATGTTCATAGACAAATCCGAAATGCTAAGTCTCCCAGTAAGATCCAGCGGTTCGTTATTGGGGAATGCATAACTTATCACTCCTCTCGCCCGGTAAGGTTGTGATGCTCATTTGAGAGAATATTTAAACTAACCCTCCTTCTTTTTCAGGTGGACAAGCGTGATACAAGAGAATTAATCAGCTTCCAGGACAGAATCTGCAATTTGTAAACTGTGTTCAGTGCCTTGCTTCTTCTGGATTCCACGGACGTAGGACTGAAAACGGTCGCTGCCTAGTTTTCAAAGTAGCCGTTTTTCCTCCGAATATTGGTAGAGCATTGACAAAATCAGCCGTCAAATCGCCACGGTCTACGGTTGTCGTGTGATTATGGAACAATTTTGACATGATTAGTGAGGCATTGTTGCGTTTGAAAATCCTTGGCAGGCATATGATCAAAGAAACTTTACATTCAAGCAAGAGGGTTTGTTCCTGCTGATATTCAAGCCGCTGCTTCGTCCGACTATTTATATGGCCAAGCTGTACAGTCAGAACTTACTACAATTACGATATTGGAGCCATGACCAGATCCAAAGGAGAGCCACCAAATTCTTACTATCTGCGTCATCTACTCTCTCTGATACCTTTGTGATCCTTAGAGGTGAAAGTGTTCTGTCCTGCAGTATATTCATACTAATAATTGTCCCCTACTGATAGTGCACGTTGAGCGGTGTTGCTGTATGTTATTGATTAACACTCCCAACCGGAAACGTGCATCCCTGTGTTTTCAGGTTCTGATTCTCCAGAGCAATTTTCAAGTCAAGATTATGTACAATAAAAGTTATTCCTGCGAGTCTCTCTTTCGTAGTTCGGCTTCCTGAAACTGATGCTTAGTAAGTTTGCTGTGCGAATCTGCGTTTGAACTGCTAGCAGGAGAGAAAACGTATCGCATGGCGACAGGTCCTACTGACGAAGGACTGAGGATAAAAATTGTGGAAAAACCCACAATAAAAGGGAAGAAACCGACTTCACCCTTTTTTTCTCAGTATCAGCAAATGTCAAGTTTGCTAAAAGTCTAGGCTTCATCTTCCAGATTTTTCTTCCGGATACCAGAAAGCCGTTCGTCAAGACGGATCTGAAAGGTGAAGCCAGGTCAAAAACGTCTGGAAGTCCGGGGTGTTGGACACCCCAGATTCCGGATGTCTGGAAGGTACCAGAGAGGTTACCGGTTCAAGAGACAACAAATATGCAGATGTAGGAAGAAACGGGAAAGTGATTGACAGTTGGGCTGGGATGTAATTTGTAGGAGATGTTTGAACTGGGAAGGGGAATCTAGGAAAGGTTAAAGAATAACAAAATCAGCTGTCATCATTTCATGAAAATTCACTATGCGGAAGCCTGGGACGTCTGAAAGGTGAGGCCTGGGCTGAAGTGAGCGAGACAAATCAGCGCCATCTATAGGTTAGTCTTTGACATGAAAGAAATGAATATAGGTGGCGCTAACGATTCGAAATAAACTGATTTCCTTCAGCAAGTAAGCCTTGAAACTGGCTGGTATCTAACCTTACAAACAGTACAATGGCAGTCACATAAACATTATTTTGTATGGCTTTCCTGTTTCAGTTTGACAGTTCTTGGTATCTGAGTACGCCTTGAAGAGCCATCTAGCGACTTTTTTACGCCGAAATCACAAAACGTGTTCCACGAAGGGTGTGGGGGGGGGGGGGGGCGAAGCCTAAAACTGAAAAAAATATCTATTGGAGGTCTAGGATAGCTTACATGACCAAAAATCATAGCTCCTTTAGTTTATTGATGAAAGACTTTCATTGCTAAAATGTAACCATCAGCCTCTTTGGTCGAGGCGAGAACACGAACCTGTCATGAAAGAGTCTCGCGCTAAAAAGTCGTCCAGTATGTGAGTAGACAGATCGCAAGCCAACAAGACCGATTAGAGAATCTATGTTCCTAACCGATAAATTAGGCTATCCCCCCTTCCCCCAATTTTCAGAGTGCGAGTTCCAGAGGTTTCCCTCACTTCGTTAAATTAAGTGACCTATGACTTTTAAAAGTTGCCCGTCTATCACGACGATAACTCTTGAAGAGATTGAGAGATTTTGTTCAAACTTGGTGTGAGTATTCGTAGGGTCAAACGTACAGTCTAAGTTCACAGATGGGCCCGGAACCATATATTTTGGGGTGGCGGAGGGGTTTCGGCATTAAAGCACAAGTCTTACTAGAAATGATATTCCCATTGTGGAATAGGTCAGGAAAAGTGTTTCCCGAAAATACAATTACTTTCCACCAAAAATAAGCGATTTTCTTGATAGCGCTTGTCGACTCTATCCAGCACTCCTGCTCACCGACGCGGTGGTTGGGCGCAAAACATTTGAAAACTGAACGTACCGTGGTTAAGTGGGAAAACTAGCAAACAAAAGAAGTAAAAAACAGAAGATTCCCATATCATTATGTGTGACAGATTCTGATTGGACGTTGAAGATTCCGGCAAGCTTCACGTTGTGTGACGGGCAAAATTCGGCACGGCCGAAAAAGCGTTAAAAAGTCGTAGGCACGGAACGAAATAATGAAGAAAGGTCGGAATTTTAGAAGCTTAAAATTCCACAAGGGAGCTAGATATATTATAAAAGGCAGAATAAGCGAGATGGGTCCTTTAAGAGATGAACAAAATATTTGTTCAAGTTAATGCGACAGTCAAGTTAAGGGTAAGGAGACACGCTGAATCCTCAACTGAACTTCTTTTTCTCACCAGAAAAATAGTTCGTCTTGAATCCGGGAACAAGCGAAAGTTTGTGGATTTCTTTTTTTCTGATTTGAATTGAGGTTCGGCATAGGAGGTAAGAAGACATAATGAATCCATACATGAACTTCACTTTCTCACTGGACAGATAGTTTTACTGGATTCCAGTCAAACCAAAAAAGACACAGTTTACCAAGAAATACTATTTCTTCTCTCCTCAGGTTGATAGTCAAGTCGGGATCTTGACTGTTTAAGAATGAACCTGATTTTTTATATTCTTTTCGCTAAAAAGCCTTACCTTCACTGTCAAAAAAAATCTTGCAGTGTTTGCTACTGGGATTAACCTTATCTTTATTGAGATAAGATTATCCCTAATTCGGATTAATTCCCAAAAGAGATAAGATTAATCCTAGTAAAAAAAAACTGCATCCTTATTCCGAGAAACTTTTTAGTGTTGTGGATCTGATTAATGGTCTATTACGAAGATTACGAGATCTGTCTGGGGGCTGGTAAAGAACGAACCTCTGCAATACTCGATTGTCTGTCCTAGAAAGATGAACAAATATTCCCCGTTCGGGTCCCATCGAAACCTATGGTCTTGTTGTATGTGTAAACGCCGATAACGTAAAGTCTTCACAAACAAAAGTTTTACCTTGATCATTCTTAGTACCAGTGGCACTTTAAATTCAGTACAAGAGCTTACGGACGGCGAGAACCCAACTGAAAATCCTTGAATCCACAGAGAAATGCTCGAAGAACTGCGAGACAACTATATAGCAGCTTATTTGGCACTCGAATACCTTTTCTACGCTTAAAAGTCCTCTCGTCGAGTAGCCGAGTAAAAATAAAATGCAGCCTAGTGCTTTCACGAGTTTCCTATCATATAAACATATAGTTTCGGATAAGCTTTTAATATCAAACACGGTACAAAATTTAAACTGGGCCTACCTCGAACTAGTCAATAAGCCTCGCTGAAGAAACAGGGGCTACGATCTGCCATGACACGGACGTTGCTATGTTAGAATCACAGAAAGCTCATCTGGTTTGATCCTTACGCGTCAAATAAGCCCCCTTTCAACTGAGCGAATCGGACATCCAGACATCAGATCCAGGGCATTTGCTCTTCCCACCCATCAAGTTTTACTGAAATCAGAACACTTCCTGTCTGCAAGTCCTCCCATCGAGTTCAGACATAGTCTCAACATCGGAATAACATACCTAGTCCATATGACCACTATAATCTCCAAGTTCCATCCCAACGTGTTTAACAAATTTTCGGGACTCCCCCTCCAACTTCCCCACGTAGTCGGAGACAGTTTAGACAAGTGACTGTCACATCTAGAGAATTTGCTTCTACCACTCACCAAATTTTATTCAAATAGGAGCACTTATTGTATCCCTCTTAGACTACACCCCCACCAAACTCGGATCCGGCCGTGACCCAAAAATCGATCATCTAGGCCATACAAGTATCATCCCTATCTTCTATCCGTATGTTTTTTACCCATGTGGCAGACCTTACCCCCCCCCCCCCCCCAACATGATCGGATATGGAACGGATGACGGATGGAGACAGACCGACTGACATCATCGATTTATTTAGCATTTGTCGAAGTCCGCAAGTGCCCTAACAAGAATAGTCAAGTCAAAAAGCACTAATGAAACAAGTAACCTTAGCTCCCTCAAGGCTTCTCTATTCTTTATAACTCTTTCCACACGGAAGCACCAGCGAAACAAATAATGAAACTCCTTAACGCTTTCCTATTCGTCAAAACATTTCCGATTCATGAAAATTCTCTAATTCACTAATCACTGATAATGAAGCCTCCTTCACATAAAAGCTCAGTTCCGGTAAATTCGGGCGTCGCTTATCACGATAGATGGCTTTAAACAATTTTCAGATTTCCAAAGCCTCTGTAAAGCAAATAAGAACAAACTTCCGTGCCCTTTGTGCTCTGATAAACATCTGCTCACACACTGAATTCTCCAGCTTGACACTTTTACTAACAAGTCCAGTCTTTGTGTTAGAAGAAGTTCACAGGTTTCGGAGCTTTCTCACAAGCTTCCCATTCACAGTTCGATGTACGATGTGGATATCAATGTCGCTGACCAGCTAAAAAAGACAAACTGTTACTTGGGAAGACACTAACTGACAGTAGAAGCTACTTCTTTTTCTCAGGGAAGTTTCCAGAGTTACTTGTTGGTTACATACGGCCTACTCAACCTTTATACTGAGATCCCTCACAAGCACGACCATCTGGTAATTTGTGTTTTTATTGCCTTATTTAAAACCATCCCGCAGGATAAAAGTTCTGTCTGAATTCACCAGCTATTTCCTTCAGGAAAGAAGCGCTTACACTCCTTAACCATGAACGTTTCTTCGGACAGAAGCTTGTAACAACAAGCCGCGACTTGCGGCCTCACAAGAGACTTCAAAGAAGAAAACCTTCGGTAAGATTTCCAAATAAACTAAAGGCGTTTTTCCGCGACACAATTGTGGGCCACAAAGTCGAGCCACAAGCTGAGACTCGCGAAAACGCCGTTTCGTCTATTTTGGGCGGTAATTTCAATTGTCGGAAATTAAAATAAAATTCAGGTAAAATCTCAATAAACAGATCTTCAGGCTTTCGTCCTGTACAAAAAGGATCCTTATGTCTAAAAGCTAGTGAAAGTAGTTAATTTTTTTGTTTTGACATTATTTTGCTGCTAAACTTGAATTCCACGACAGATTCGAGACACAAAATCGACAATCACCTAGGCAGTTGTTTGTCGAATTCGAGCCACAACGGCAGCCACACAAATCTTTTTGGTCGCGGAAACACGCTTGTGAGCCGCACAAAAGACTGCGGAAACACTCTTTTTGAGCCACAATAGACCAGTGCCAGTGAAAAGGAATGGAAGATTCAGGTTGAGATAGTGTCCAATTCTTACTAAAATACAAATTCGTCTATACTTGAACAAAAAAAAATCCAGCGAGAGCAAGAAAACTGTGTGGCGAAGAGTTAAATAAAGTAGTTTTAGTCTGTCTTAGTTATTGACAATGACGGCGAGGCTGTTAGGAAATAGACCGTAAATAGTGTAGGCCTATACAGTGAGAAAACGCGGAAAATACAGTTATGAATTACCCGAGATGCAGTAGATCTTATCAGCCATTATATGCCGACTGTCTCTTCCACGCGAGGTAAAGGTTGTAAAGTCACGCAATAGATAAACAAATATCTAGCTGCCGACTAAACACATGGATGCACATCCTTGTGTTAAATGCTATGTTGGATACAGTGAAGGACCTAAAATTGTACCTTGCGGTACTCCGTAAAAACAAGAGCTACGAGCTCATATGGCACTTGTTACGAGTAGGCACGGCTCGGTTATGTCAATGATATATCTAGTGTTTGCTAGGTGTCTTCCCACCAAGTTTCATCTCGATCCCTCCACTCATAGCGTTTTCCAATATTTCCGGTTCTCCCCTCCAGCTCTCCCCAAAAGTCACCGGATCCGGTCCGGATTTTAAGTGGGTCGTCTGAGGCATGAGGTCTTTCCAAATATCAAGTTTCATCGAGATCCGGTCACCCGTTCAAAAGTTATAAATACCTCAAGATTCCGGATTCCCCCTCCCTCCACTCCCCCAACAGTGCCCGAATCGGCTCGGTCATGTCAATGATTTATCTATTGTTTGCTAGGTGTCTTCGCACCAAGTATCATCTCGATCCCTCCACTCATAGCGTTTCCCAAGATTTCCGGTTAACCCCTCCAGCTCCCCCAAAAGTCACCGGATCCGGTCCGGATTTTAAGTGGGTCGTCTGAGGCATGAGGCCTTTCCAAATATCAAGTTCCATCGAGATCCGATCACCCGTTC
>JAKZAP010000005.1:19912332-19986149 GCA_023053575.1 Branchinecta lynchi
CTCGCTGAAGAAACAGGGGCTACGATCTGCCATGACACGGACGTTGCTATGTTAGAATCACAGAAAGCTCATCTGGTTTGATCCTTACGCGTCAAATAAGCCCCCTTTCAACTGAGCGAATCGGACATCCAGACATCAGATCCAGGGCATTTGCTCTTCCCACCCATCAAGTTTTACTGAAATCAGAACACTTCCTGTCTGCAAGTCCTCCCATCGAGTTCAGACATAGTCTCAACATCGGAATAACATACCTAGTCCATATGACCACTATAATCTCCAAGTTCCATCCCAACGTGTTTAACAAATTTTCGGGACTCCCCCTCCAACTTCCCCACGTAGTCGGAGACAGTTTAGACAAGTGACTGTCACATCTAGAGAATTTGCTTCTACCACTCACCAAATTTTATTCAAATAGGAGCACTTATTGTATCCCTCTTAGACTACACCCCCACCAAACTCGGATCCGGCCGTGACCCAAAAATCGATCATCTAGGCCATACAAGTATCATCCCTATCTTCTATCCGTATGTTTTTTACCCATGTGGCAGACCTTACCCCCCCCCCCCCCCAACATGATCGGATATGGAACGGATGACGGATGGAGACAGACCGACTGACATCATCGATTTATTTAGCATTTGTCGAAGTCCGCAAGTGCCCTAACAAGAATAGTCAAGTCAAAAAGCACTAATGAAACAAGTAACCTTAGCTCCCTCAAGGCTTCTCTATTCTTTATAACTCTTTCCACACGGAAGCACCAGCGAAACAAATAATGAAACTCCTTAACGCTTTCCTATTCGTCAAAACATTTCCGATTCATGAAAATTCTCTAATTCACTAATCACTGATAATGAAGCCTCCTTCACATAAAAGCTCAGTTCCGGTAAATTCGGGCGTCGCTTATCACGATAGATGGCTTTAAACAATTTTCAGATTTCCAAAGCCTCTGTAAAGCAAATAAGAACAAACTTCCGTGCCCTTTGTGCTCTGATAAACATCTGCTCACACACTGAATTCTCCAGCTTGACACTTTTACTAACAAGTCCAGTCTTTGTGTTAGAAGAAGTTCACAGGTTTCGGAGCTTTCTCACAAGCTTCCCATTCACAGTTCGATGTACGATGTGGATATCAATGTCGCTGACCAGCTAAAAAAGACAAACTGTTACTTGGGAAGACACTAACTGACAGTAGAAGCTACTTCTTTTTCTCAGGGAAGTTTCCAGAGTTACTTGTTGGTTACATACGGCCTACTCAACCTTTATACTGAGATCCCTCACAAGCACGACCATCTGGTAATTTGTGTTTTTATTGCCTTATTTAAAACCATCCCGCAGGATAAAAGTTCTGTCTGAATTCACCAGCTATTTCCTTCAGGAAAGAAGCGCTTACACTCCTTAACCATGAACGTTTCTTCGGACAGAAGCTTGTAACAACAAGCCGCGACTTGCGGCCTCACAAGAGACTTCAAAGAAGAAAACCTTCGGTAAGATTTCCAAATAAACTAAAGGCGTTTTTCCGCGACACAATTGTGGGCCACAAAGTCGAGCCACAAGCTGAGACTCGCGAAAACGCCGTTTCGTCTATTTTGGGCGGTAATTTCAATTGTCGGAAATTAAAATAAAATTCAGGTAAAATCTCAATAAACAGATCTTCAGGCTTTCGTCCTGTACAAAAAGGATCCTTATGTCTAAAAGCTAGTGAAAGTAGTTAATTTTTTTGTTTTGACATTATTTTGCTGCTAAACTTGAATTCCACGACAGATTCGAGACACAAAATCGACAATCACCTAGGCAGTTGTTTGTCGAATTCGAGCCACAACGGCAGCCACACAAATCTTTTTGGTCGCGGAAACACGCTTGTGAGCCGCACAAAAGACTGCGGAAACACTCTTTTTGAGCCACAATAGACCAGTGCCAGTGAAAAGGAATGGAAGATTCAGGTTGAGATAGTGTCCAATTCTTACTAAAATACAAATTCGTCTATACTTGAACAAAAAAAAATCCAGCGAGAGCAAGAAAACTGTGTGGCGAAGAGTTAAATAAAGTAGTTTTAGTCTGTCTTAGTTATTGACAATGACGGCGAGGCTGTTAGGAAATAGACCGTAAATAGTGTAGGCCTATACAGTGAGAAAACGCGGAAAATACAGTTATGAATTACCCGAGATGCAGTAGATCTTATCAGCCATTATATGCCGACTGTCTCTTCCACGCGAGGTAAAGGTTGTAAAGTCACGCAATAGATAAACAAATATCTAGCTGCCGACTAAACACATGGATGCACATCCTTGTGTTAAATGCTATGTTGGATACAGTGAAGGACCTAAAATTGTACCTTGCGGTACTCCGTAAAAACAAGAGCTACGAGCTCATATGGCACTTGTTACGAGTAGGCACGGCTCGGTTATGTCAATGATATATCTAGTGTTTGCTAGGTGTCTTCCCACCAAGTTTCATCTCGATCCCTCCACTCATAGCGTTTTCCAATATTTCCGGTTCTCCCCTCCAGCTCTCCCCAAAAGTCACCGGATCCGGTCCGGATTTTAAGTGGGTCGTCTGAGGCATGAGGTCTTTCCAAATATCAAGTTTCATCGAGATCCGGTCACCCGTTCAAAAGTTATAAATACCTCAAGATTCCGGATTCCCCCTCCCTCCACTCCCCCAACAGTGCCCGAATCGGCTCGGTCATGTCAATGATTTATCTATTGTTTGCTAGGTGTCTTCGCACCAAGTATCATCTCGATCCCTCCACTCATAGCGTTTCCCAAGATTTCCGGTTAACCCCTCCAGCTCCCCCAAAAGTCACCGGATCCGGTCCGGATTTTAAGTGGGTCGTCTGAGGCATGAGGCCTTTCCAAATATCAAGTTCCATCGAGATCCGATCACCCGTTCAAAAGTTATAAATACCTCAAGATTCCGGATTCCCCCTCCCTCCACTCCCCCCACAGTGCCCGAATTGGCTCGGTTATGTCAATGATGTATCTTCACACCATGTTTCATCTCGATCCCTCCAATCACAGCGTTTCCCAAGATTTCCGGTTGCCCCCTCCAGCTCCCCCCAAAAGTCACCGGATCCGGTCCGGATTTTACGTGGGTCGTCTGAGGCATGAGGTCGTTCCAAATATCAAGTTTCATCGAGATCCGGTCACCCGTTAAAAAGTTATAAATACCTCAAGATTCCGGATTCCCCTCCCTCCACTCCCCCGACAGTGCCCGAATCGGCTCGGTCATGTCAATGATGTATCTAGTGTTTACTAGGCGTCTTCCCACCAAGTTTCATCTCGACCCCTCCACTCATAGCGTTTCCCAAGATTTCCGGTTGCCTCCTCCAGCTCCCCCCAAAAGTCACCGGATCCGGTCCGGATTTTAAGTGGGTCGTCTGAGGCATGAGGTCTTTCCCAATATCAAGTTCCATAGAGATCCGATCACCCGTTCAAAAGTTATAAATACCTCAAGATTCCGGATTCCCCCTCCCTCCACTCCCCCCCACAGTACCCGAATAGGCTCGGTTATGTCAATGATGTATCTAGTGTTTGCTAGGTGTCTTCCCACCAAGTTTCATCTCGATCCCTCCACTCATAGCGTTTCCCAAGATTTCCAGTTGCCCCCTCCAGCTCCCCCCAAAAGTCACCGGATCCGGTCCGGATTTTAAGTACGTCGTCTGAGGCATGAGGTCTTTCCAAATATCAAGTTCCACCGAGATCCGATCACCCGTTCAAAAGTTATAAATACCTCAAGGTTCCGGATTCCCCCTCCCTCCACTCCCCTCCACAGTGCCCGCATCGGCTCGGTTATGTCAATGATGTATCTAGTGTTTGCTAGGTGTCTTCCCACCAAGTTTCATCTCGATCCCTCCACTCATAGCGTTTCCCAAGATTTCCGGTTGCCCCCTCCAGCTCCCCCCAAAAGTCACCGGATCCGGTCCGGATTTTAAGTGGGTCGTCTGAGGCATGAGGCCGTTCCAAATATCAAGTTTCATCGAGATCCGATCACCCGTTCAAAAGTTAAAAATACCTCAAGATTCCGGATTCCCCCTCCCTCCACGGTGCTCGGATCGGGGAAGTGACTATTTCCAACTTAATCATTTGGGGTCCCTGATACGCTTGCCAAGTTTTATCGTCCTAGCTTATCTGGAAGTGCCCGAACTAGCAAAACCTGGACAGACCGACGGACGGACAGAAATTGCGATCGCTATATGGCACTTGGCCGAAGGGCAAGTGCCATAAAAACCGGGAGACATTCGGAATAGATTGATTTATATTTAGCAATTGCGTCCTATCTGATATAGCCTAACACTAGCGACGATTCTTACTAAAAATATTCTACATTACATTTCGTAAATCAATAGCAGTGCGATTTATCCGATCGACATGGACTTTAGTTGCATGCAAGCTAGGCTACTGTAAAGATGTATGGGTTCTTACCATTTTCTGGTGTAATGCATCCATGCCAGTGTGATTGTGCAGCTTGTTGTTTTGAACCATGGAGACAAAATGACTGAGATTGCTTCCTGTAAAGAGAGAACATGATTAGTTATTTACTGAACTAGGGAAATAGGTCCATTCATTCAGAATATAGCCTAGTCTAACACAACCTCTTGATTTTGGGTTAACGTATGCCAAAAGCTCGTTCTATCCAGCATTTAGCATACCATATGCCTATCGCTGGATACCCTGACTCAGCAAAACACTCACGGTCCAGTGAAGTTTAGAAATCACCCAGTCAGAATTCGTATCAATCTATAGTGGAGTAGGTTAGATTTCCGGTACCTACAATGACTGGTGTTTGGCATTGGGTAACAAGCGTCTGACATAGCATCGAAAGAAAGATTTTCCTACGCAGGTAAGATGGGAGGGTAATATCAAGACCCGGAATCATAGTAAATAACGGGAAGACAACAATGCTACCGAAAACAAATTTAACACTTTACCCGAAAAGAAGTGCAGAATGCTAACCGTAAGCTGCTAAAAAGAACAAGTAAGGGGATGAACCCAAACAAATGATCAGAATCGAAAATCTAGCAGGAGCTAGATAGGGCAGTAGAGATAACAAGTAAGTAACCATTCAGAAGCTAATGAAGATGAGATTCGAGTAACTACTCTACCCGAGTCTCTACCCATCGCTGTTCACATTTTCACACCACTATTCAAATTTCCACAAGAGGAACCACGGTATATCAGAGACTCACCAAAAACAGGTACACGTTCAAAGTTCTCAAGTTCTCTGTCAGCGTTATCCGGCGTAAACGAAGGGGACAGCTCTTCGAAGACAAACTCGGTGTTCGGGAGTACTCCTCGTTCGCTCTCGAAGAACAATCTGAAACAAGACCTGAATATCACTGCATGCTACTAGTTAGTTTGGTCATTAGATCTGTGCTGCACTATATCTCATACTTGTTTTTGTTTTTTTATTACCGGCTCACAATCTCAAAAGAAGACAAAAAAACAAAATAAAATTTTTGTTATGACAAAAGAGGAAGATGAATTATTGCATGGATATTTGGTTTTATGGCATGCTTGAGCCTTATGAGAAAGATTATGGCTAAATATTTAAGTAAAGTCCGGTACCTCTCCAGAATCAATAAGTAAAATATCGCTGAGATAAACTGAAAACAAGTCTGGCCATCACTGTCAGTTCAGGCAAGGCATGTGGACGTAACAAATGCATCTCTTCCCAGCGTTCAGTATCGTACTGAACCATGTACCAGATTTTATAAGTGAAAACAGGATACTGATTTAACCATCAGCGATCCAACCAGAATTTGTATTACTGGAAACACTCAAACACAACCCTATCCCGAAACCTCAGAGAAGAACAAACAACTCTTAAGTTGTCTCTGTAAAGTGCAATTGCAGTACAAACAAGCCCTACTGTCTGGCAATGTTAAACTCCCTTGTGGAGCTGCCAGATAACAGAAAATGTTTGCAACAGAGCACAATCAGAATTTTTCACTGTTGATTGCAAATTACGTTTTGGTAGCTATAGCGTTGAGATTTATCTTACAATTACCTACACTGGGGTTAACAAATCTGTGCATTGGCATGCTCCTGGCATCGATAATACTTTAAATCTATCCTCTAAACCATTAAAAAATGTAGAACTTCCAAGACATGAATATCACATAGGTCACCAAATCTCCTTGATTATGTCCTCTCATCATGCAACAAGTCGGATTCTTCCCACAATTCTCTTTTTTTGTATTTATTTACTATTCAAGAAGACGCTAATTCCCTTTTCTTGCATATTCGTCTGAATCAAGAATGTGAAAGGTTTTGCAATTCTGCAGAACTGAGAAGTTGCTTTGGTGGTCAAGTCTCTAATCTCATTCTCTATTGTCCGTTCCGACTGGTCAACAAGGGTGGATGTTCTGTATAAACATGTTTATTTGTGTTTTTTTTTTTTTATCAAAGGCGAGAACCATGAAAAATCAAAAATGGTAATCTGTATGGGACTCCAGGCTTCACAAGTAACCCCGTGATCAAATCAGCAGAACCAGGATGGACACAGGATGTTACAAAGGTAAGCCCCACTGAAGAATGTGAATGCTTGTCAGGTGATCTCACATCACCAGGACCAAGGGTATTTTTGGCTTGCAAATTAGCAAGCCTCAAAAGCAAGCCCCCTTGATCAAATCAGCAAAGCCAGGGCACTACACAAGTAAGCACCATTGACAAGCATGCCTAGGCTAGCCGAGCCGAGTGTTTTCTCCGAATCGAGAAGGGGAA
Organism: Branchinecta lynchi; assembly: GCA_023053575.1. Lineage (NCBI taxonomy): Eukaryota > Metazoa > Arthropoda > Branchiopoda > Anostraca > Branchinectidae > Branchinecta > Branchinecta lynchi. The sequence goes on from JAKZAP010000005.1 coordinate 19,919,054, forward strand.
GCTTCTTGATTCTGCAGAATCAAGAAGTTGCTTCGCTAGTCAATTCTCAATCCTCCTTCCTGATTGGTCAATAAAAGGCAGATGTAAACCCCTCTAAGCAGGTTTTAAAGGGTGGTTAAATTAGTGTTTTCTAAAAAGCGAGAACAAAGAAGCAAGACGAGCTGTCTACAAGGACTGAAAATTGAGAAGCTATAACAGAGATCTGAGAATTCTATTGAACTACTGAACTATTCGGCTACAATTCTTGTTATTATTTTATGCCAGAGGCCACCGTAACAAGTAATTAGCCCCTCCCCCTTATTATTCTGCTATTTTGGTGCCATAACTGTTACAATTTACTTGTGCTGGTCCCAAGCATCATAAGTGATACTAATTACTGGTTCAGCAGGAACTCTGGTAAGACTGATAAACTGTCTGTGTTGTTTTTATTTTCATCCCAGAGAGCCTTGTAACTAATCCACTTCACAAGTGGAAAATGATTTTGGCCAGTGAGAAGTTGTAAAGGTGCAACAACTTTCTATTTTTTTCTTGTGCCTTTATGCTTGGCAGATTCTGGCTTTCTTATTACTGGTGGATATCTTGGATTCGCTTTCCGAAAAGCAAACTGAGAATCCACTGAGTGCAAGAAAATACGAGAAGTCGGTGCGCCTCAGTTGAACATTTACAACTTTTCACTGACTTGCCAAGATCACTTTCCACTCATGAAGTGGCTTAACTTTCCAAGTGCTGGCGAAAACTAGCGGAGTGTAAGAAGAGCTCTGGAAAGAGAAGTGAGTTTTAGCCAAAGTCGCTAAAACAGCCGGCGCAGAAGCTCGCAAAGCTTTCTAGACCGTCAGAACTGCCCTTAAAGAGACCAGACCCTCACTTTGATTGAATGCTGAAAATTTTGTAACAACTTTTCTTCAAAAGAAGTTATTGTTAGACTGGTTTAGATTTTGACCGGATTTTATGCTAGACTAGGATAGTTCAGGGTGATCTCTTCAGGTTGCACTATAACTCCTGTGGAGCTGTTGGAAGACTCACCATCTTATGATACCGAATAGTAGAAGCAGCCTACTATAATCAAGGTTATTCTAGAAATTTTCGTTAGGAAACTCTTCAGATCCAGGAATGCCTGGCAGCAACCACATCAAGAGTTTAGCTTCTTCTTCTTTGAGTTGTCTACCGCTGATTTTCTGTTTGATTAATCATTCTGTTTGATTCAGGTCATCACCCATTTTTCAAATTGTCAAACGGGTGACCTTCCATTTCGATACCATGTTGCCGGAGCATGGTTAATGTTAGTTATTGTAATTAGTCCAATCAGCCCGCTGCACAATATTTTGCCAAAAATGCAAACTGTGTTCCAACCTCGATGCCAAGAAGCTAGGATCCCGTGAGGTCATACATAGAAACTACGATAAGATGTTCCTTCAGCCCAAGCTGACTGCGAATCATATTTGACGGTGCAAAACGGATAAGAGTTCATTTTCCAGTTTAGCGGCTTGAGCCTGAAGAGGACCCTTGCCAAGAAGGGGCGAAAAATAGCTCGAACAAAATATAACTGACATATCCGTTTTGCACCGTCAAATAGAAACTACGGCAAATAGGGTGGGACGCGCTCTATGTATGCATGATGGGTCAATTAACGGAACTTTAGAAATACGTGGTAGGACAGTTTGTATTTGACAAAAAATTTACAAACCCACCAAAACAAGTACTGAAACGAACAATCATGCAGTGCTTCCACTTTCTTTTTTTGAAAATCAGGAACTGCTTCGAAAAAACCAGGAGATTTTCGGGAGATAATCATAAGAAATCAGGGGGAAAATCGGGAGTTTTAAAACAGTGATTATGTCTGACAAAGCAATTTTACCTTAATTAATTACCTTAATTCGCACTTCGGAGCGAATTAAGATCAGTCTTGATCTGTTGAATCGCTCCGTCATTGATGATGTGATGATTTGTTAGGCATCAGATGCATCCCAGTTGTATTTCCAAGGCACATCATTCCACTCTTCATCTAGCAACTTTTTGAAAGCTTCCTCGTTGGGTGCTGATACCGTGTCGTCGGTCAGGCTGTTCCATGTGTTGACAACTCGACACGAGAAGAACTGTTGTCGTTGTCGGGTTCTGACAGAAGGCTTAAACAGCTTTTTAGAGTGTCCCCTTCTATCTGCGCCAACGCTCTGGACAATGGGCATACAAATTGGGGGTTGTTCTTGAGAGGTCAGCTTATATGTCATAAGCATGTCAGCTCGCCGTCGTCGAAAAACAAGTGTTGTTAGTTTCAGCTCCTTCAGACGTTGTTCATAGGATTTATCTTTCATGTTTGTTATTGTCCTTGTGGCTCTCCTTTGCACTCCTTCTAGGAGCTTTACATCTCCCTTAAACCCTGGTGATGCTAAGCACATTCCAAAATCAACCACTGGTCTGACAAGGGCCTTATACAACTTCAGGAACACGTGAGGGGATCTACTGGATATGGTTCTTTTAAGGAGGCCAAGGACAGAGTTTGCATGAGAGACAGTCTTTTTGTTGTTAGCATGGAACTTAAGCTGATGATCAACAATAATCCCAAGATCTCGTTCTTCATCAACAGCCTGCAGTTCTTTGATGCTGTTTGTGGCTCTGTCTAGCATGGTATACTTGGTGCGCACGTTTGCCTTGCCAAAGTGTATAACACTGCATTTTTCAATGTTGAAGGACATATGCCATGTTGTTGCCCAGTCTTGGATGCGATTGAGATCTGCCTGAAGTGACTCGTTCTTAACTGCACCAAACAGCTTTGAATCATCAGCAAATAGAGTTAGACGATTGCTTGCCAGTCCAAATATATCGTTTATAAAGATATTGAACAGGGTAGGTCCCAGGACACTACCCTGTGGGACACCACTGATAACTTCACAGCTGTTTGAGTAGATTGTTTCTCCTTCTGTAGTGAACAGCCTCACTCTCTGTGTCCTCCCAGTCAAAAAAGCTGATATCCAGTCCACAAGGTCTTCGTTAATCCCACATGCAATTAGTTTTTGTTTCAGGTGCGGATGGGGAACTTTGTCGAAAGCTTTGGCTAAGTCAAGAAGAAGGACATCCACAGGTAACCCTTGATCAATCAGGTCTGTTATTGCATCGTATGTCTCCAGCAAGTTTGTTTCTACTGATTTTCCTGGTTGGAAACCATGCTGACTGGGTGATAGTATTCCGTTAATTTTGAGATGTTGAATAATAGAGTCATTTACCACCCTTTCCAAAACTTTGGCTATAGCTGAAGTGATGCTAATGGGACGGTAGTTCTCTGCTTTCATCTTACTTCCCTTTTTGAACAAGGGGGTGACAAATGCTGTTCTCCAATCTGATGGTACTTGCTTTGTATCCAGGGAAACTCTGAAGATTTGGGTCAGTGGTTCAGTAATTATATCAGCAGTTTCTTTGAGAAGACGGGGATGCAAGTTATCTGGTCCGGCTGACTTGTTGACATCCAGTGATTTGAGTCTCTTGAGTATATTGAGGCCATCAATCTCAATTTGGTGCATTGGGTGGTGAACTGGTCTGGGATTGGTTGTAGGTAGTTCCACATCTGACACGTTACTGAACACAGACAAAAATTGGCGATTGAGCTCGTCAGCTATTTCCTTGACATCCCTAAGTTCAGCTCCTGAAAGCTAACTGAGAGTTAGCTTTTTTACAAAAAAGGCATTGAGTTACTGCATTCAACTTGTTAGCATGTGAAAATACTCATATAATTCCTCGTACTTCTAGTTTCGATGCGTAAATGACACATTTTAGTATATGACTAGTTTCATAGCCATGCTGACAGAAAACTTCCGATTTACACCTCTAAAATTTAAAGGACACTTGATGTCTACTGAAAATTTCTCTTTCCGTTTCCGTGGAGGCTTCTACGGCTTCCCCAGACTTTGCAAATTTCAGAAACAACGCGGATTTCTGGATTGAAAATTACTCGATTTTTCTGTGCAGTTTTACGAAATGGGTGCATCCCGTGAGAACTGAAAATCCATGGGAAACCTGACCTTTTATCACCTTGGGGACAGTAGGAAGATCGAAAGTAGAGGATTTAAATCGTCACTTTACCATTTTTCCAACAATTTAGCCCTAGTTGTCAAAGCAACCATCAGGCGTCAGCAGAGCCGTCGCAAGTACATTTTCATTGGGGGGGGGGGGGGTGCAGAGTAAAAATTTTACCCAATCTCTCAAAAATTTTACCGAATGCTAGAATCCTCTTTAAATTATGGAACACAAAGGATTACGTAGGAAGATCATCATCATAAGGTTTGAATGGCGTTGAGTTCCACTTTGTGTAGATCTCTTTCTGCCTTCTCGGTTGATTGGTGGTGGTTGTTTTTAACATTAATGGGCAGCATGAAAAGACGATAAGCCAACTATTAGGCGGCATTTTGACGAAGCCCACTGGAAGAATATATTGCCGAGCATGATTCCAGCAACAACTCTATCTATTAAAGAAAATAGAAAATTAAATCGAGTGCCCCAGGCTAAATTTATTCGGAATCCAGTTTTTTTTTTCCTGTAAGCTAAAACTGAACTGCTTCTCTTACACATTCTATCATTGTTTTGTGGATTAAATGCAGAGACTCTAAGAAGTTCCAAGAACCGGATGAAGCGACTTTCTGGCAGCAACATCAAGGGTAGTCTAGTCTACACATAATCACATAAAGTGAGCGGCGCAGGCAAGATTTTATTTTGCTGGATTCTACCTTTTAATGTTTCGGAATCTCAATCCTAAAACCGGCTTAAAACCCTAGTCAAATGATGCGCCCTTCCAGAAAATAGAGAATATTACGAAAAGCGATGCAGGCGGAACTCTCGAAACATTTATGATTAGACTTTATTTTGGGGATCCAAATAAAAGTAAGGACTATCAATGAAATCATAGATCAGCCCTTTTGTCCGCGACCAGTGCTTCACTCGACCTCTTACAAGTTTCGAGGTTCGTGGTAACTCCCGAACCCTGGCAATTATAATGAACAAATTACCGAATCCCAGTTGTTATTCCGAATAGTTCTGAACCGATAGCTTATTTGGGAATCCATGTAACAACAAAATCTCCATAAGTATACCAAATAGTTCTGGCATCGAAAAATTACCAGATGGTTTCAGTAAATTCTCGCACCAAATTTGTGATAACTACAGAATACTGGCAACTATACCGAATCCCGATTACGGAAGTTTTTCTTACCGATGGCCTATTTAGTATTCTGTACAACTACCGAATCCCCGTAAATATATCAAATAGTTGTGCTATCGAAAAAATACAGAACCATTTTAGCAAAACTTTGGGCCTCTGGAGCGAAATTTTCGGACCGAAATATAACCTTATTATAATTTTGGCAAAATTACAAAAATTGGGAGATTATCGGGAGAAAATTTTGGTCGGGAGATTTCCAAAAAAGCCGGGAGATCTCCCGAGAAATTGGGAGGAGTGGAAGCACTGCTGTTCCAACCTAAAATCGAATTCGCAAGAATACATATTCACCTGCCACAATTTTGGCTTCTTGCGTCAAGGCTGGAACATGGGCTGGAATGATTGTTCTATTTTGCAGCAAAATCTAATTCCCCAGGAGAATCCAACCAATTAAGTTACAGAGATGTGCAGAGATGCATGGTAGACTCGTAGTTACCATGCTCACTATGCTCCCGAGCATGGTAAGCAAGTAGTTATTATTAGTTACTATTACAAGAAGGTTGGAACGGCCAGTGTAGCCTGAGTGTAGCTTAGTAACTTTTTGTGATGTAGCCGTAGGAACAAAAATGGTAACTATCAGTTACTATTGTTTAAAGGTTGGAACACTCTCATGGTTAGGCACAATCTGAAGACTAGACTAGGATAGTCCGGGGTGATCTCTTCGGGTTGCACTACAACTCCTGTGAAGCTGCTCGAAGACTCACCATCTTTTGAATACCCAATAGTAGAAGCAGCCCACTATAATCAAGGCTATAGAAGTCTGGCAGCAACCAAATCAAGAATCATCATCAGGAATCCAGATCATCCAGAATCAGGAATCCTTAGCATGAGTTCAGCTTTTTCTTCTTTGGGTTCTCTCCCGCTGATTTCCTTATTGATTTGCCGATCGTCACCGGGGTGACGTTCTTCAAATAGTCAAGGGGGTGACTCTCTTTTTTCGATAACATGTTGTGGATGGACAACATTTGGCGCAATAAGTTTATCATAAAATCAGAGGACGGAAAAGCCCACAAGATGGCAAACGTATAGCATTGTCAAGAATTTCTCAACAAAAGCAATCTTGCCCAAAGAAAGCACTTGATCAAATAAATACTCTATATGAAAAAACGCGCCAGCGATCCTCAGGAAGAAGGAATAGGCGTGTCCGTACGACTCAAACTCAACGACTCAAATCCTGTGTTAATCAATCCCGGCCATCTTTGGCAGTAGCTGTGACACCACTTCTGCCTTTCCTCCGCTAGATACCCGGAGAGGCTCTAGAACATGTTGGATATGAGGATCAAGTACTCCTTCAGCCCAAGATGAGTTTAAATTCGTTTGAGTGATCTGCAAAAGGTAGGCGATGGTAATGCACCAAGCTGATACCTCGGGCTTGGCACGCAGCCTCAACTTCAGAAGTACTGCTGTCGCTGCAAGACATCTCTCCATACGACATCTCGCCACAGCGACAGCTGGTAACTTCCACACCGGTAGCTTGCCACACTAGCTGCGTTCGGTTGCACTACGGGCTGTCTGGTTTTTCCTCACCGGTGTTGAGTTCTTGACCTATTGCGCGATGTGGTCTCACCGGTGATGTCAGTGGAACCTGCCTGCCGAATAGGTTCTGGTTAGTCCGCATCAGTATTCAGTGAGCACTAAGCAGACACTGGCTAGTCCGAAAACTAGCGATATGATCGGGGAGCAGTCACCTGCGAATAGTGCGAATGCGAAAACGCGTTATAAGAAGCACCAGTGAGCAGTCACCAGGCAACGAACGTAGCTGCTGGTAGCTCTGTGTGACGACATTACAACTTATCTGTTCCCAGTTGTCGAGTTGACTGCGATTCATATGGTGGCGCTAACCGGTGAGTCAGCTGATGCTAGTTCTAGAAATATGACGGCTCTTCTTGGGAAGCTACTCGTCAGGCTGTATCTAGAAGAAGTGAATCTGCAGCTACCCTTTTAGTATTGGGATCGATATATTGGGATCGATCGAGGGGTTGCCCATTCTCGATTTTAGTGCACAGCAAGTATCCGGTGCCGGCACCGGTTGCCACGTGTTAGAATATTAGAATCAGGATGTTAAGAAGCGGAAATCACCTAGTTCATGGCTGGCAACGGTGCCGGCACCACTGGTTTAAGCCGGTACCAGGAAAGGGGTACAGCAGGTGCCTGGGAGTGGTTAACCCCACGGGATTGATTTGGACAAAATTGGGCTTTAAGCTAATCTCACTAGCAAAGTATAGAGAATTTGTTTGAAAGACCACGCGGAAGTCTAAAAATATTTTTCATTCATTTTAGTATGAAGATGATATGGTGGAAAGCGGTTTCCATGGTCCCAATCTAGTTGCCGATGCGTTCCTGGATCTGGAACTCGCGAAAGATGTGAGAATCCTGGACCTTCTCGCTGGAACAGGGAAAGTTGCTAAGCTGGTAAGTTAGAAAGAATCCGATCCAAACATTCATACAAAAAATACAGCACTGAGCAGAGATATGAACTCAGATGCAAATGTAGGAAGAATAGGAAGAGTGATTGATAGTTGTGACTAAGTAGAATAATTTATTTGAATTTAAAGGGGACGTCTAGGGAATGTAGTAGAGGACCAAAATTAGTGTGGTGGTAGCGGTAGGATATGCGGTAGCTCCGATATTTGGAAGTCTGAAAGGTGAAGCCTGGCTTTGATCAAGGATCCCACAATTGGCTGTGCTTGGTCTGGTTGCTATTCGGAAGATCCAGGCACGCCATAGTGCAATTCATTACGGCTGGTGAATTCTCTTGTATGTCATCACCCGTCAAGAAATGTAGCAACCCCGTCATTTGAGTGGTATTACTCGTCATTTGCAGTCGTCATTTATGTTCGTCATATGTAGTTGTCATCCTAAACAATGTGGTTGTGAATACCAACAGGAAAGTGAAATGAAAATCCCCCGGTAAATATATTTTTTGTGGGTAGATTGGCCCACAAGGATACACTAACATTGATGCCATCGATGGATCCGACCAGATGCTTGCCAAGTCGAAAGCTGAAGGATTGTACCGCAACTATATCCAGAGTTTGCTTGGGAAAGATCACCGGGCACCGATAGAAGATGGTATGACTTATTACAGTTACGGTTAGTCAACAATCGAGGGGTTGCCCACTCTCGATTTTAGTGTATATTAAGTTTCCGGTACCTGGTCGGTGCGGGGACCAGCTGGCAGAAGACCGGTATTGGTTGCCACGTGTTCAAAATCGAAATAAGCATTTTTAGAAACGTTTGAAAAATGAATTGCCTAATTTATGGCTGGCACCGGTGCCGGCACTGCCGATTTCGGTCGGTGGCGGGAAAGGGTGTTCAGCAGGTGCCGGGGAGTGGATAGCCCCTTTGCAACAATAGGATATATATTTCTGCTCGAAACTATATTAGAGATGAACAAAATAATAACTACATACAGTGAACGGAGAATAATCCGTCAAAAGGGGAGACTGGGGCGAAACCGGACGGGGGCGAATCTGGACATCGAGCCCTTGCGCCAAATGGCTGTGATTATTTACACCATAGAATTGTCACAAGATGGTACGGCAGTAGCGTACATTTGGCGGGAAGTTGTAAGGTTGTAATCCGAACATCTCAACCAAGGCCGTATCCAGGGGGGGGGGGGGGGGGGTAGGGGGTTGACCCCCCCCCCCCCTCGAAACATACAAAAATACAACATACAAAAATACTCGTTTTTATAGGCTTTTTCCTCTGATTTATGTCTTTTTGTACTTTTTTGTCCGACCGGCAGGCAACCCCCCCCCCCTCGAAAGGCCCCCCCCCCCCCTCCCCGAAATAAATTCTTGGATACGGGCCTGATCTCAACCAAGAAAATAAAAATAAAATGTTCGATGATTTCTGGAAATAAGGCTGGGAGCAGAAGTGGGCCGATATCTTCGTAGAGAAAATTTGAGAAGTTCGATCTTTTCACTGGTGCTTATGAGGGTCTCTCTAAAAGAGCTGGTGCAAGTCGCAAGTTATTTCGTTAACCCATTTATTTTTTCCGCCATTTTGTCGGAATTGGCCCGCGTGGGGTAACACCGGAGTTTTTAATGGGGCGAGTTCCGACAGCAATAAAAGCTGTCCTTCCTCACAATGACGATGATTCTTTGTATATAAGCAGTGAATATGATGTCGAGATGATCACGGATTATGAAGTCTTTCTGCTCAAGTTTTTGTGTGAACAACTCGTCAGTGCTGGTGAAACACTGAGCACTCGTCGGTATAAGACGAATAACCTCCACCACGACACTTTAACAAACACAAAAAAAATCGTGTTCCCAGAGACGATTGGATGCACGTAGGAAGGTTTGGATGACGTGCTTTTGTGCCTTTTTGTCACTAAACTAAACCAAAAAGAGTTAAACTAAAAATTAAAAATAAAATGTGCGGACTGCGGATATTAGTCGTGGGAATTCCTTTTAAACCATCCCTAATAGGTTCTTTTCACAACAAGTATCGATATCAGAATCCCCCCCCCCCCCAGTCTTCCCCCCACCGAATCGGATTTGAAGTTCCATTTTGGAACGGTGATGAGCCTAAGTCAGAAGTAACCCAGAATATTCAGCAAAAGAGATTATGCTAAAGTATCTGCCGTGAGGATAATTTCATATTTGTTTTGGGCTACCAGATCTTGAACTTGCTTTTTTTCAAGTTTTTTTATGGCACTTGCCCTTCGGCCAAGTGCCATATAGCGATCGCAATTTCTGTCCGTCCGTCGGTCTGTCGGTCTGTCGGTCTGTCGGTCTGTCGGTCTGTCGGTCTGTCCAGGTTTTGCTAGTTCGGGCACTTCCACATAAGCTAGGATGATAAAACTTGGCAGGCATATCAGGGACCCCAAATGATTAAGTTGGAAATAGTCACTTCCCCGATCCGAGCACCGTGGGGGGAGTGGAGGGAGGGGGAATCCGGAATCTTGAGGTATTTTTAACTTTTGAACGGGTGATCGGATCTCGATGAAACTTGATATTTGGAACGACCTCATGTCTCAGACGACCCACTTAAAATCCGGACCGGATCCGGTGACTTTTGGGGGGAGCTGGAGGGGGCAACCGGAAATCTTGGGAAACGCTATGAGTGGAGGGATCGAGATGAAACTTGGTGGGAAGACACCTAGCAAACACTAGATACATCGTTGACATAACCGAGCCGATTCGGGCACTGTGGGGGGGAGTGGAGGGAGGGGGAATCCGGAATCTTGAGGTATTTATAACTTTTGAACGGGTGATCGGATCTCGATGGAACTTGATATTTGGAAAGACCTCATGCCTCAGACGACCTACTTAAAATCCGGACCGGATCCGGTGACTTTTGGGGGGAGCTGGAGGGGGCAACCGGAAATCTTGGGAAACGCTATGAGTGGAGGGATCGAGATGAAACTTGGTGGGAAGACACCTAGCAAACAGTAGATACATCATTGACATAACCGAGCCGATTCGGGTACTGTGGTGGGAGTAGAGGGAGGGGGAATCCGGAATCTTGAGGTATTTATAACTTTTGAACGGGTGATCGGATCTCGATGGAACTTGATATTTGGAAAGACCTCATCCCTCAGACGACCCACTTAAAATCTGGACCGTATCCGTTGACTTTTGGGGGGAGCTGGAGGGGGCAACCGGAAATCTTGGGAAACGCTATGAGTGGAGGGATCGAGATGAAACTTTGTGGGAAGACACCTAGCAAACACTAGATACATCGTTGACATAACCGAGCCGATTCGGGCACTGTGGGGGGAGTAGAGGGAGGGGGAATCCGGAATCTTGAGGTATTTATAACTTTTGAACGGGGGATCGGATCTCGATGGAACTTGATATTTGGAAAGACCTCATCCCTCAGACGACCCACTTAAAATCTGGACCGGATCCGGTGACTTTTGGGGGGAGCTGGAGGGGGCAACCGGAAATCTTGGGAAACGCTATGAATGGAGGGATCGAGATGAAACTTGGTGGGAAGACACCTAGCAAACACTAGATACATCATTGACATAACCGAGCCGATTCGGGTACTGTGGGGGGAGTAGAGGGAGGGGGAATCCGGAATCTTGAGGTATTTATAACTTTTGAACGGGTTATCGGATCTCGATGGAACTTGATATTTGGAAAGACCTCATCCCTCAGACGACCCACTTAAAATCTGGACCGGATCCGGTGACTTTTGGGGGGAGCTGGAGGGGGCAACCGCAAATCTTTGGAAACGCTATGAGTGGAGGGATCGAGATGAAACTTGGTGGGAAGACACCTAGCAAACACTAGATACATCATTGACATAACCGAGCCGATTCGGGCACTGTCGGGGGAGTGGAGGGAGGGGGAATCCGGAATCTTGAGGTATTTATAACTTTTGAACGGGTGACCGGATCTCGATGAAACTTGATATTTGGAAAGACCTCATGCCTCAGACGACCCACTTAAAATCCGAACCGGATCCGGTGACTTTTGGGGGGAGCTGGAGGGGAGAACCGGAAATATTGGAAAACGCTATGAGTGGAGGGATCGAGATGAAACTTGGTGGGAAGACACCTAGCAAACACTAGATATATCATTGACATAACCGAGCCGTGCCTACTCGTAACAAGTGCCATATGAGCTCGTAGCTCTTGTTTTTTAACTCAGGACAGAATGAAAGACAAGACGTATAAGAAGGACCGTAGGAAGTCGCCCAAGTATGTTTCCAAAGTCTATGGGGAGACTTCTGACACTTCGCCAGGATCTGCTTGAAGTACCCTTTTCAGAAAACTAAAGAAAGAAGGAGTCTGAAAATAATGAGTGTTATAACTGACTATTTGCCTTTCCATTGAGATAAAAACGAAAGCCGAGACTGCAAAACTGTGACTTGCAGATACCCTGGAGTAAAAAAAAACGTCCGGACTCACCCCACCCCAGTCTCCCCATAGACCAGAGCGACGATAGGTAGTAACATCAGGACCTATGCTTTACTTGCTTCGCAAACTGGGCAGAGTCATAGCGCCGCCCATTGCGCTTGCGGCATTTAAAGCAAAACAAACTTGCGGGTTTAGAAATTTCCAGTAAAGCTAAGATACGGTCTGCACGCATCGAGGAAACAGGGGTGGTTGTGTCTTATTTCTGCTGTATTCAGAATATGAAGTTACTGGAGCGTTCTCTATTGCTAGTGGTGCTAGTGTCGCTGCTGGTCGCGAGTGTGTCACGTCTTTCAAGTCCTGGCATTACGCCGCTACTGCCTAGTGTTATTTTGCTCTGCCGTAGACGGTGGTAAGCGGTGAGGATGCATCTTTCTCGCTTTGTATCTCCAATCCCGATACTTGCTGTGAATAGGTTATGACCTGCGCTGGCGCCGCCTTGTGTGCAGGAACTGCAGGCGTAATGTGGCGTTTGCTGCTCGCTCAGTTTCGAGATAATTTCGTAAACGATCGTCCTGGGATCCGAGGTGGTCGTTGTCGACGTTGTATCTGTGAAGAAAGGACGAGAGCAAACAGATGTTGAAGATAATAGCCTGATAATTTATACTTTCTCTACTTACGTTTTAAATTCCGTCAGAATGTCAGTGTGTTCCACTTCGGTAAGCGTTACTGAGACGTGAGCAGGGACTCGCTATGCTTGTCTGATATTTTGAATCGGATATAACAATGTTCATTTATTAAACTGAATCAGCTTCTTATTTAGTAATCTTTAAGTTTAGTCATGAAGTGTAACGTCCGCGCAGAGTTACTCTGACGGAGTTCAATCGCCCCCCCCCCCCTTCGCTTATAAAGCGGACTAGCAGGCACAACGAAAAATGTTGACACACAAATTTGGATAAAGGAGGTTCAGCTTGCACGTGTTCAGTTCAGCTACTCTTCAGTTAATCCCGACTCTTTTTATAAGTATTTTTATAAAGCTTTAACGTCATCATCGCTCTTTTTATTAGTAATTTTTCCTAGAAACGTATGACGTGATCATCTCTTCTGGAAGCTTCGCACCTGGACATCTGTATTCTGACGTGTTTCCTGAGCTTCTACGCCTGGTAAAGAAAGGTGAGTTGATCTTCCACCTGGCTGAAAACCTGGAAACCAAAAGTAACGCGGAATTAGTAAGTGCGTTCGTTGCACTCCGGGCTCGCTCTGGTGTTTTGTCACCAGTGTCAGGTTTTTCTCTTATAACGCGTTTTTGGTTCACCGGTGAGTTGATGAAAAACTGGCTAACTTCTCGCTCAAGCCGGGCTCCCGAGCAGGTTCTGGTTAGTCCGCACCGGTGAGATAAAACCGGACACCGGTTAGTTCAAAAACGGGTTATAAGACTGGTGAGTAGTCACCGGTGAATGCAAAAACGGATTATAAGAAAAACCGGAGACCACCGGTGAGAACTCCCGTGACAAAGAACGCATCTAGTACTAGATAAACTAACTACCACCTGTGAGTCCCAACAACGCTGTATAGTATAGTAGTATAGTTTATACTTTATAGTAGTAATAGTTTTTCTCCTTTTTTTCTTTTTGGATTTCTTGAGTGTAGCTTTCTGTTTCTGGGATCCCAAAACGTAAGTGGAGGGATACCTATGACATCGCAAAAGTTGTCCGTCCGTCCGTCTGTCCGTCTGCCCGTCCGTCCGTCCGTCCGTCTGTAAGCACGTTAACTCTCGAAAGGAATGAGATATTTTGATGAAACTTGGTATGAGGATTGTTTGGGTCAAGGGTAAGGTCGAGTTCGTAGATGGGCTCTGTAGCCCTATATTTGGGGGTGGGGGAGGGGGTTCAAGTTAAGGGACAAACAAAATATTTTTAAACAGCTAATGTGATAGTCGATTATGGGATAAGAAGACATGCTGAGCACGATGGTGGCAATCATTTTCTCGCCGGACAAGTAGTTCGTCCGGAATCCGGCAAAAGCCGGAAAGTTTGTTAAAAATAAAAGTTTCATTTGAAGTTGATTAAATGTTTGATTTAGGGGTAAGAAGACATGCTGAGCACGATGGTGAAAAACATTTTCTCGCTGGACGAGTAGTTCGTCCGGAATCCGGCGAAAACCGGAAAGTTGGTTAAAAGTAAAAGTTTCATTTGAAGTTGATTAAATGTTTGATTTAGGGGAAGAAGACATGCTGAGCATGATGGTGAAAATCATTTTGTCGCCGGACAAGCAGTTCGTCCGGAATCCGGCCAAAACCGGAAAGTTGGTTAAAAGTAACAGTTTCATTTGAAGTTGATTGAATGTTTGATTTATGGGTAAGAAGACATGCTGAACCCGATGGTGAAAACCATTTTCTCGCCGGCACCGGTTGCCACGTATTGAAGCATCACATAATCATTTCTAGAAGTGTTTGAAAGACGAATCGCCAAATTTATGTCCGGCACATACGATTTCGGTCGGTGCGAGGAAAGGGTGTACAGCAAGCACCGGGGAGTGGGTAAACCTTTGGGAACACCACGACTGAGTCAAACCAGCACTTAGATCATTATGTCATATCTACTCTTAGTTGAGCTCATTGACAGTCGAAGGATTGATATCGATAATATTATACCTGCGCACAGAGAAATAAATTAAATTGACCCAAACGTGACCCTGAATACCTTTCTTATAGGTGGTCTCATTTGCTGGAGCATGCGCCAAGGATATGAGCTGAAGTCACCACCGTTTGTGCACTTCGAAGATGACGTCAATAAACTTGTCGAGGAGGGAAATTGGGATTATGTGAAGCCTAGAATTTACGTTAAAGAATACTTGCTAGGATCTGACGGTTGGGTTTATATAATGAAGAAGCTTTAAAGGAAACTTTGATGACAGTTCTTTTTGTAACACATAATTTGAAAATTCAAATTTTACACTTTTTAATGCTTCACACCTTAAACTGCCAATTTCAGCAAGAAACATTGTTGTTTTTCGATATTTTAATAAACTTATTCTGAGATTCCTGAATAGATGTGATGTGAGAGTCAGCCTCGAACAATACTGTAAAAACATGCGTTCCAAACCCCTATCGTAACTTATATTCAGCGGTACCACCTCGCTACCACCGTCATTCCAATCTGATTGGAACGGCGGTGGTATAGTAACTTGTGGTAAGTGGTAGCTATTGGTGTATGCGGTTAGGACACGCTCTTTCTAGCGTCTCAGCAACCCAAGCACGTCCATAAGTTATGATGCCTTTGCATTGTGCCTAAAATCCGATTTTGTTTTCAGATCCGAGCGTACTTTTTTTTATGGCACTTGTGCCATCCGGCCAAGTGCCATCTGCCGATCACTTTTCCGTCGGTCTGTCGGTCAGTTAGGGGATCGCGAGTTAGGGTACTTCCAGATGTGCTAGGACGATGAAATTTGGCAGGCATATTAGGGACCCGACCAAACTAGCTTGGACATCACTTGCCCGACCCGACCATCGTGGGAGAAGGGGGAGGTGGCGGAATCCGGAAAATAGGGGCATGCATAACTTTCGAACGGGTGATCGGATCTTAATGAAACTTGTTACCTGGAAAGACCTCGTGTCTCAGATGTCACATTTCAAGTCCGGGCCGGGTCCGATAGATCTTGGGGGGGGGGGGGTCGGAGGGGGAAACCGGAGATCGTGTAAAACTCTCAGAGTGGAGCGATCGGGATGAAACTTGGTGGGAAGAACAAGCACAAGCTCTAGATACATCACTGACAGAACCTGACTGGATTCGGACACTGTGGGCGGAGTTGGAGGGTAGGGGGGGGGGGGTCCGGATTTTCTGCGATCCGTAGTTAATGTACTTCCAGGTGGGTTAGGACGATACAACTTGTCAGGCATATCAGGGACCCGACCAGATTAACTTGTAAACAGTCAATTGCCCGATCCGACCATCGTGGGGGGAGGGGGAGACGAAAGCCGGCAATTAGTGGCATACACAACTTTCAAACGGGGTGGGGGGGGGGGGTAAATGACGTCCTTGTCGTGCCCCTGGAGGTTGGGAGTTATGCTTGGTACTTTTGGCTTTTGCTTTCGTTGTGCCTGCATTTGTGGCACGGTCTGCACTAATCTTTAGCCCCCTGGACATGAGCGTTTAGTCTCCAGTGACCCAGGGCAGCCTTGCATAATGGTGCACCATTATGCAAGTTTTTGCATAATGGTGCACCATTATGCAAGTTTTTAACTGTGAACAACTGTTCACAGCTTAATACAGTTGATTCCAGTTTTTTTTTTAGAATTGTATTTTTACAGTTGGATGTAAACAATTGGTTCCAATTGTATTATTCACCCGACTTGAAAAAAACAACTGTAATTTTACAACCATCTTTATGTAGTTGTTTTTTTACAATTGTCTTTTTACAGTTGGATATAAACAACTGGTTCCAACTGTTTTTAACTGTAATCAACTGTTCACAGCTTAATACAGTTGATTCCAGTTGTTTTTTTTTTCAATCTTTTTGTTATATTTCTCTGTAAATAAAAAATAATATTTTTATTATTATTTTTTAATATGTCTCTGTGCTTTTTCGCTGCGAACGAGCAGAGGTTAGTAGCGTCGCGACACATCAGGTTTCGTTACCTATATGATTAGCCATGTCGCTGTGACGCCACCTTGAAGAAAAATAGAAGGTAAAGCTGATCGGTTCTCTAGACGGTAACAAGGGTAACAAGACCAAAGGTTTCGATGGGATCTCAAAAAGTCAATATTTGATCCAGACAATTGGGTCTTGTCTTGGCCAGACTCCTTGAACATTTTTACTATTAAAATTCAGAAACAGATTAAGGCCAAATTGCTAATCATCTGAGAAAACCAAGTTCAGATATGGATTCAGCATGTGTGTTTGTGTACCCCTATAAGTCATATCTGTTTTGACGAAAACTTCCTGCCACTTCTGCCAATTTCCCGGTTTCAGCCGCATTCCGGAACTACATGTCCGGTGAAAAAAGAAAGCTCAAAAACGAACTCAGCGTATCGTCTTTCCCCAATATTGAACATCTAATCAACTTCAAATAAAAATTTAACTTATAACAAATGTTCCGCGGCTCCAGCCGGATTCCGATCGAACTATATGTCCGGATAAAGATTTTCATACACGGATTCAGCATCTTTTCTTACCCCTAAATTGAATATCTAGTCAACTACAAATAAAACTTTAACTTTTCCGGTTTTGGCTGGATTCCGGGCAAAGCACCTGACCGGGTAGAAAATTGTTTTCACAGAAGTGTACAGCATGTCTTCTTACCCCTAAATCAAACATGTAATCAACTCCAAATAAAACTTTTACTTTTAACAAACTTTCCGGTCGGGCCAGATTCCGGGCGAACTACGTGTCCGGAGAAAAATTGGTTTTAATCATCGTATTCAGCATGTCCTCTTACCCCTAATCCGAACATCTAATCAACTTCAAATAAAACTTTTACTTTGAACAGACTTTCCGGTTTTGGCTGGATTCCGGGCTAACTAATTATCCGGCACAAAAATGGTTTTCACCTTCGTGTTCAGCATGTCTCCTTGCCCCTATATCGAACATCTAATCAACTTCAAATAAAACTTTTACTTTTAACAAACCTTCCGATTTTGGCCGGATTCCGGGCGAACTACTTGTCCGATGACAAAATAGTTTTCACCATCGTGTTCAGCATGACTTCTTACCCAATAATCGACTATCACAGTATCTGTTTAAAAATATCTCATTTGCCCCTTAATTTAAACGCCCTCCCCCACCCCTAAATGTAGGGCTACAGAGCCCATCTACGAACTTGACCTTACTCTTGACCCAAAGAATCCTCACACCAAGTTTGATCAATATTTCTGATTCCCTTCGAGAGTTATAGTAATAATAATAAATAATTTTATTTAAACCCTCCATACAAATACAATGTAAATGGTCGGAGGAGTTGGTAGAAAAACAAAAGAAAAAGAAAAAGAAAAGAGAATTACACAACAATACGATACAAAATTAAGCTGCGATAACTAAAAATAAGTGCGCACAGACGGACGGACGGACAGACGGACAACTTTTGCGATGTCATAGGTATCCCGCCATTTACGTTTTGGGATCCCAAAAGGCTACGGCATAAATACCTCTATAGAGGTATAAGCTGTTTACAGTTGTTAACGATTGTTTACAACTGGTAACTACTGTTTACAGTTGAAATCGATTGTAAACAGCTGTTAACAGCCTAATATAGTTGATTTCAGTTGTGTTTTACAATTGTTTTTTTTTACAGTTGGATATAAACAACTGATTCCAACTGTTTTTAACTGTAAACAACTGTTTACAGCTTCATACAGTTGATTCCAGTTGTTTTTTTTACAATCTTCTTTTTATAGTTAGATAGTTCTAACTGTTTTTTTTTTGTTTGTTTTTTCCTAAACCACTTCATTATTCGCCCGACCTTAAAAGATAAATAAAACAATTTTAAATATTATTCGACCCCAGGCTGACTTTGAAAAATTGTTTGAATATACAAATTTTGTTTACAACCGTCGCGATTATATCGTCATTTTTGAAAGGACCAATTTTACAACTCTATTTAATTGTTTTTCGTCGGAAATTAATTATGCGATTCCTCGATTACAAATTCGGAGCTATAGTTAGTGTCGGGTACTGATACACTAGCAGATACACTAGCCTATTAATTACAATTGAACGATGTGCAAATTGTGCAATTCCTTGTGATGTAATGTCGATGTAATATAATAATTTTTCAGTCACCGCATCGAAAACTTGCTCAGAGGCCAGAGCACAGTCCAATCAAACTCGACTGCTACGACGCTACGAGTTACTACCTCAGTTTCCAATGACTCATCGCGCTGTCGCACACAGGCGTCTCTTTTCGTGCGAGGGGCTGAATACTCGTGAAAGTTTCGTAAGGTTACAGTGTGTTAGCTTCGGCTAGCACTCGACCCAGGTCTATGCACAGCACAGTTGGTTCCTGGGCACACTGAGAATCCAGATTTGATCCAGAAGCGAGTTGTTTACAGTCATAATATATCGCGAGTATACTACCAACTCTCCGATTTGAATCTCCTAAAGACTAGACACCAAATTCAAGAATTGGTCTTGGAAGGAAAATTATTTAGTTTTGGGAATCCTAGAACGTTGGTGACGGGATACTTACGGCTTCGTAAAGGTATATAAGGTGTAAAGGTGTATGTTCGTCCGTCCGTCCGTCTGTATGTTAATACGATAACTCTCGAATGGGTTGACATATTGTTTTGTTCAAGCTTGATCTATTCATTGGGTCAAAGTACAGGTCAAGTTTGTAGATGGGCTACGTGATAAAATCCCATATGAATCCATATCTGATATGTTTTCGGACAAGTGGTTTGGCCGCCGGAAACCTTAAATTTGTACAAGTGAATACATTTTTTCGAAATCGTTTATGTTGTCAAAATGGCTATGAAAAATACAATAATAATATCTATAATTTGTATTATTTATATATATATAAATTATATATATATAAATAAAATTAATTTTGTGCTGTAGATATAGATAAAGAACATGCTGGACCGGACAATTCTATGGGTTTTTTTCAGGGGTGGCCCACTCCCGATTTTAGTGTACAACACGTGCCTGGTGCCCAGCCGATGCCGGCACCGTGTGACACCAGCCGGCACCGGTTGGCACTTCTTAGAAAATTAATAATCAGCATCTTTAGAAGCGGAAATTGCCTAATTTATGGCGCTGGACAAATAGTTCGGCTGGAATCGGAACTTTTGTTAAAAGTAAAAGTTTTATTTAAAGTTGATTAGATGTTCGATTTAAGCGTAAGAAGGCATACTGAGCACTTATATGAAACTCGTTTCCCACGCGGACAAGTAGTTCGCCCAGAATTCCCAAACCGGAAAATTTGCTAAAAGCAGAAGTTGTATTTGTAGTTGATTATATGTCCGATTTAGGGGTAAGAAGAGATGCTGAATCCTATTTTTTTTTAGCCGGACATATAGTTCTTCCGGAAACTGGCTAAAACCGGAAAATTTGTTATTAATTAAATCTTCATTTGAAGTGGATTAGATGTTGGATGTAAGGATAAGGAGATACACTGAATTCGTTCTAGCTTTAGTTTTTCGCCGGAAAAGTGTCCGTCTGTCTGTGAGCACGATAACTCTCTAAGGGAACAAGGTATTTGGATGAAACTTGCTGTGAGGATTCTTTAGGTCGAAGGACAGGTCGAGTTCGTAGATGAGTTCTGTAGCTCCCGAACGGCGGATATCCAAGCTGAATTTAAACTCAGTTTATCGGTTCCCTTAACTGGCCTTACTGATTTTATCGGACGTACTGCCAGACCTCATTTGGTTTCCTGGTTCCACTATGTCTTGATCTGTTTCTAGATTTTTAAAGTAATAACATCTAATTGTCTGGATCAAATATTAAATTTTTGGGATCCCATCGAAACCTTTGGTCTTGTCGCATTACATTACGTAGCTCAACTATTGGGCGATATTTTGATTTCGCGATATATCGATCTTTTCTATTTCGATGTTCGGCGTATTTTCCGGAAACAAATGCAATACTGGAAAAAAAAAACTCGCGATCTACAATAGCTTGATATATCAAATAATTAGAACACAGTATTTAGAAAAACAAGTGAAGATTTCCAGATATTTTTTTCAATATCGATATCTAGTTTGCGATATTTCCGGTATATCGATGTCACAGATTTCGCGATATATCGATCTTTTCTATTTCGATGTTCGGCGTATTTTCCGGAAACAAATGCAATACTGGAAAAAAAAAACTCGCGATCTACAATAGCTTGATATATCAAATAATTAGAACACAAGTCGCGTTTTTTGCAGATCGACTGGCGATTGGGACTTGTTCCCGGGCTCATGCAGACGCAGTTGACCGTTTTTTGTCGCTTAATAGGGGAGCGAGAACAACCCTTCGAAAAACGGTCTAAATCGGTCAATAATCAGTCCATCCCCACAACTCTTCCCTCGGCAGTCTCTGAAACTACTGCAGTACTGGCGCTTCCTGAGGTGTAAATTTTACGTTTTTGGGTCCACATGTTTCAGTTTTCAAAATTTGGCACCAAGTTTGACTGGACCTCCAAGAGAAAGGTGCATCGGATCGACTGTTGACTTTGTTCCCAGTCGATGTCCAGTCAAGCGACAAAAAACGGATCGACTGGACCTCCAGTCGACAGTCGATCGCAAAAAACGGCAACTTTCGTTCCAAGCGATTGCAAAAAACGCGACTACAGTATTTAGAAAAACAAGTGAAGATTTCCAGATATTCTTTTCAATATCGATATCTAGTTTGCGATATTTCCGGTATATCGATGTCACAGTCACCCAGCAGTGCACCATTTTGGCCTCTCTGGATAAGAAACAAGACCAAAGGTTTCGATGGGATCCCAAAAATTCAATATCTGATCCAGACAACTGGGTCTTCTCTTAGCCAGATCCAGTCTTCGCCAGACTCCTTGAACATTTTTACAACTAAAATTCAGAAACAGATTAAGGCAAAATAGCTAATCACCTGAGAAAACCAAGTTCAGATTTGGATTCAGCATGTTGTTTTTACCCCTATAAGCCATATCTGTTTTGACGAAAACTTCCTGCCACTTCTGCCAATTTCCCGGTTCCGGCCGAACTCCAGAACTACTTGTCTGGCGAAAAAAGAAAGCTCAAACACGAAATCAGGGTATCTTCTTTCCCCAGTAATGAACATCTAATCAACTTCAAATAGAAATTTAGCTTATAACAAATTTTCCGATTCCAGTCGGATTCCGGTCGAACTATATGTCCGGGTAAAATATGATTGTCATACAGGGACTCAGCATCTCACCCTAAATCGCTTATCTAATCAACTAGAAATAAAACTTTGACTTCCACCAGATTTCCGGTTTTGGCCGGATTCCGGACGAACTACATGTCCGGGTAGAAAATTGTTTTCACGTAAGTGTTCAGCATGTCTTCTTGCCCTAAATCGAACATCTAATCAACTCCAAATAAAACTTTTAATTTTGACAAACTTTCCGGCTTGGGCCGGATTCCGGTCGAACTACTTGTCCGATGACAAAATAGTTTTCACCATCGTCTTCAGCATGTCTTCCTACCTCTAAATCGAACATCTAATCAACTTCAAATAAAACTTTTACTTTCAACAAACTTGCCGGTTTGGGCCGGATTCCGGGCGAAATACTTGTCCGTCGAGAAAATAGTTTTCACCATCGTCTTCAGCATGTTTTCCGACCCCTAAATCGAACATCTAATCAATTTCAAATAAAACTTTTACTTTCAACAAACTTTCCGGTTTGGGCCGGATTCCGGGCGAAATACTTCTCCGTCGAGAAAATAATTTTCACCATCGTCTTCAGCATGTCTTCCTACCACTAAATCGAACATCTAATCAACTTCAAATAAAACTTTTACTTTCAACAAACTTTCCGGTTTTGGCCGGATTCCGGGCGAACTACTTGTCCGATGACAAAATAGTTTTCACCATCGTGTTCAGCATGTCTTCTTACCCCATAATTGACTATCACATTAGCTGTTTAAAAATATTTTGTTTGTCCCTTAATTTGAATCCCCCTCCCCCACCCCTAAATGTAGAGCTACAAAGCCCATCTACGAACTTGACTGGTCCGACGACCCAACGAACCCTCACACCAAGTTTCATCAAAATATCTCGTTCCCTTCGAGAGTTATCGTGCTTACAGACGGACGGACAGACGGACGGACGGACGGACGGACGGACAGACGGACGGACGGACAGACGGACAACTTTTGCGATGTCATAGGTATCCCTCCGGCCTCCACTTACGTTTTGGGATCCCAAAAAATAGGATTTACAGCACAGGTAAGCTAATGCTTCTTTGCACACAAATAATTTTTCCACACTTTAAGAGAGTGTTTCAGACGCATTGTGAAATCAGGTTCTTTCTGCTTGTCTTACATTACTTAGGCTACTTTAGTTTAGGCCACAGGAGGGGTATCCAACCTCGTTTTTACAGAATGTTGTTTTTATTCAGTTTGAAAAAGTCTTCAAAGCACAGTAGGCAGACAGTAGGTGCTATATAGCTAAGATGTTACCAGTCTAGTACACTAGCCCCTTTTCAGGCACGGTGCTCAAACGTCTAGCACCATGCCTGGGTGCTAGACGTTCAAGCACTGTACCTTGGATTTCATGTATGGTGCATGGATTTCAGTATACAGTGCATACAGAAAAAACACAGTTTCTGTCATCATAACTGAGCACCGGCTCGGACAGGGCTGAAATTACTACTATAAATTAGAGAAATCAAAGACAATCCCTTATATATTTTTCACAACAAAAACAAACGGGCTCTAATGATGATGGAGATGAAAAACCTAACAGCACCCTATCGATTTTCCATGTATTTTCCCTATCTATTTCCCAAGAGCCAATATTCTGGTTGGCTGCCAGGTAGAAAAAGCTGAGGTACAGGACACTTTGCATGCAAAACCCTTGACTATGTAGAAAAGGAAATGAGGTTTTTCACATCTGTCATCAGCCGAGCCCTTTTGTTTTTGTTGTGAAAAATATATAAAGGATTGTCTTTGATTTCTCTAATTCATGGTAGTAATTTCAGCCCTGTCCGAGCTGGTGCTCAGTTGCTATGACAGAAAATGTGTTTTTGGTGTATGCACTGTATACTGAAATCCATGCACCATACATGAGATCCAAGGTACAGTGCTTGAACGTCTAGCACCCAGGCATGGTGCTAGACGTTTGAGCACCGTGCCTGAAAAGGGGCTAGTGTACTAGACTGGATGTTACAGTTCCCCTGCCTGTACCTGGCTGGAAAAGCTGAAACTCAGGAAGTGAACAGACACTACAGAACAGTTAGTACAGTACTAAATGAGTAGTTTCAGTTTGGTCTTTTCTATCTTCAGTTATTGTTTGCACCAGGTTTGCACTACATTGTCTCTGTAGCCTATTGTGTAGACTACGGACATTTGTTAGGATCGAGTTTTCAGTGATTTTCGTGTTCCTGATTAACATTCTTTGATTCTGCTCTGATTTCCCGACAGGATTAGACAAAATCAGAAATAAATACCTCTTTCAGGAAGGGTATCCGACCCAAAACCTAGTTTCAGCGTTTTAGAAATTTTTTCCCTTCAGAAAGATACAGTCAACCACAAATCCCTGATTTTTGGGTACCCTATGCCAAACGCTGGGTATATCTAACGTTTGGCATAGCCTATGCCTAACGCTGGATACCCTATGCCAAACGTTGGATAGGTGTTGGCACCCTAACCCCAGCCTAACCCTGACCTACCTCACTACAGATGAGTTCTGATTGGTTGATTTCTGAGCTTCACTCAAATCATCAATATTTTATTGGGTCACAGTATCCAGCATTTGGCATAGTGTATCCAGCGTTAGGCATAGGGTATACCAAACGCTGGACATACCCAGCGTTTGGCATAGGCTTTCCCAAAATCAGGGATTTGTGGTAGACTGGAAAGATACGAGGTAAAAAACAAATAGAAGTATCGTAGTCTATAAGTTAGTTAATCTGTGGCTTGAGATTGTAAGTGAAATTCCTGTTCAGCATTAATAATTGAAAATACCGTATTTTGAATTTCCCTGAGCTCAAATTACTTTTTGAGATTTACAGGAGGGATAGCCGATGTCAGTTAAACAAATAATGTCAGAAAGAAATGTCTCAGAAGTCCTAATTATATCATAGGCCATTAGGTTCTGTTTCTCTAGCAGTTGGGACTGCAGTACTGCACACACAAATACTGAGTCAACTTTTGAGGGTTTTGAAAGGGCAGTTGGTTTACTGTTGTTTTGGTACCTTAAAAGTTTTTAGTAGCCTAGCTCTTTATATGCGATCTAAAATGATGCTTGAGGTAGGTTTGTAAAATAACTGGTTTCCAGATGCAGATTGAATTCCAATGGAACAGTCAGATTGTTGGCTTCCGTTCAAACCTTTGTTTTACGCAATGGTTTACTTTTTAGAATGTCAACAAAGCAAGTACTTGTATTGAGCTAGCACACCTTAATCAGGCTAAATATAGCTTGTCCTAGTGTATAGCCATATAAATAAACATAGAAATTTGTGGTTTGGGTATACCAAGCTTTCAGAAAAGACCCAAATGCTGAGAAGCGCAAATGTGTTCTTTTGCCAAGCCAAATCGACTATCATGCTGTTGTGATTTAGAACTTGGTGTTCAAGAAATTCAGAGAAATAGGAAGTTGTCTTGCAATAGAGGAACCTGATGAATTAATTTTGAAAAAATTCAGTTGAGAATATTATAATCCATTTATAGTATAGCCTATTTGCCAAACTGTCAGAAGCTTGGATAACAGATAACGTATATGCATCCTTCTGTTCAATTTCGTCATAATGTAGTCTATCTCTTGTTACCCTTTTAATTTTGACCATTTTTGTGACATATAACATTCAAAAGGGCCATAAAGAAATTTGTCTCTAAACTTAAGAATTTAAAAGGTCGTAACAGAAATATCTGGCATAACTGTTGACACAATGTTTTGCAACCATGTGTTCTCTGTTAACAAACTTCTGACAGTATGGCAATAAGGGCCTGTATATCCAAATCAGCAGTATTTGACTTCATAGTTTCGGGTTGGAGGGTCCAGGCTGTTCAGTCCTCTCTCCCTGGCTTCTTCAAGCCTCTCACTGTTTTTTTTTTACAGACTAATAAAACAGACCACATATGTTCATGAGACATATTTGATGGTGCAAAACGGATACGTCAGCTGAATTTTATTTGAGCTATATTTCGGCCCTTCTTGACAAGGAGAGCCAAGAAGGGCCGAAATATAGCTCCAATAAAATTCAGCTTATGTATCCGTTTTGCACCATCAAATATGATTCGCAGTCAGCTTGGGCTGAAGGAATATTTATTTGTTTATGAGACTCTTCAGGGACCATCACATCCACTGATTTCTGTATATTTTTTCAGATGAAGCCTTCTAAATTGACGTCGAAAGTGGGATTCTTGTCTGAGGCAAGACAAAATAATGAATAACTTAGTTTAGTGCATGCAGCACACAGGCTATCTAGTTCAGTTTCAACATGCTGAAACAGCCAGTTGGTCCTGTAGCACCAGATCCAGAGACACTGTGACTGAATGGAGTAAAGAATAGTTATCTGGGAATAGACTTTCACTCAAGTAACAGTGCAATACATGTGCAGACCTAGTTCTGGATAGAAAGAGGCTAGAAAAGAACAAACGCAGACTATCCCAAGAAAACCCCTTGCTGCCTCTTGACCTACGCAAGAAAGATGTATACTGTACAATGGTCATGCCTTTCTGGGTAAGTAGCATATTTAACACACTAGTTAGGACCCTATGTGCAGGATGCCTTTGACCATAGAGAGACGAATCTCTCTCTCAAAGGATTTTAGGCTATCTCTGCTGACTTAGCGTGAGGGTACTTTAAGCGTGTTCCACCCCTCTAACAGTAATTACTATCAGCTACTATTTCCGTTCCAGCCTGACGAAAATTGACTACGCCGAGCAGGCCCGTATCCAGGAATTTATTTCGGGGGTGGGGGGGGGGTCGCCTTTCGGGGGGGGGGGGGTTCGCCTGCGGGTCGGACCAAAAAGTACAAAAAAGACATAAATAAGAGGGAAAAGCCTGTAAAATGATGATTTTCGTTTGTTTCGGGGGGGGGGGGGTCAACCCCCTAACCCACCCTGGATACGGCCTTGACGCCGAGCGTTCCAACCTTCTCGAAATAGTAACTTATTTGCTTACCACGCTTGGTTGCGTAGTAAACGTGGTGACTACGGATTTCTGTATCGTGGTTGGCTGGATAACCCCGTGGAGTGGTATTTTACCGAAAATAAAAAAATGCGTTCCACCCTTGAAGCTTGACGTCAAGAAGCCAAAATTTGTGACGTCGTGCGTAGTAACTACGGTAAGTAGGATGGAACACGCTCTTTTGGGTCAGAGAAGAATCCCCATTGGCAGAAGTAAATATAATTTTGAAGGTGTGTGTGTGGGGGGGGGGGGTGTAGGTAGCGCTAAGCTGTGCCTTCGTGTAGCAGATATTTGGAATTGCAGGATCATCAGTAGCTGTGAACCTCTTTGATTAACCAGAGTTTTTGGCGTGCGTAGTTGGGTTCCAGCTAGTTCGTTTATTTTTTTCAAGCAAAAAAAAAGCCTGAACAAACGCTTTGACCTTTAGACCATTTATTTCTGTTGCTTATTTATTTATTTACTTACATAATATCAAACTTATTAGGATGCCAAGACTCTATTGTGATACTTTATTCAAGCTTGGTGTGATGATTCTTAGGGTCATATTGCAAGACACGATTCAGATGGGCACCGGAGCCGTATTTTTAGGGGAGGATAAGGGAGATTAAAATTCTAGTAATGCGAAGGTTTGCGCTTCTTTATTAGCCAAACGTGTGTTTTTGCGTGGAAGTTGTGAAACGAGAGGGTTCGAAACTTTATGACTCTGAACTAACTGTCTTCGATCAAGACATAACTCACGAAGTGAAACTTTGGTCCCAAAATATGCTGTTTCACGTTAAATATTCTATATTTCCTGACATCTGTAACTTTCCTTCGACCAAAGTAACAACCTATTGTGACAAAACTATGAGTACATTCCCTTCCTCCAGTCTCTAACCCCCTTGCTCAGCGCTTGTCACCCATTTTGAGCGACTAGTAGGGATTCCTAAATTCCCTCTGTGAGCAATACAAGTCATCTGTGAATAATCAGCAATTGCATATTTTGATTTTTAGAAACGAAATTATAAACAGTTAATGCTTGCTTAAATCTTGGAAGCCTTCTTTCGTTTTGGGATCCTAAAAGTCCTAAAACCTAAGTGGAGGGATACCTATGACTTTGCAGAAGTTGTCCGTCTGTCCGCGTGATAACTCTCGAAGGGAATGAGATGTTTTGATGAAACTTGGTGTGAGGACTCTTTAGGTCAAGGGAGAGGTCGAGTTTGTAGATGGGCTCTGTAGCTCAACGTTTAGGGGTTGGGGTTCAAATTAATGGGCGGACAAATTTCGGTTAAGACGGTGGGATATGGAAAATATGCTCGAATTTTGCGCAGAGTGTAAAATGCACCATATAAGCAACTCATCATGGTCCCTTGGCTGTAGGCAGCTTTTGTGGTTATTTGGGTACACTTCCATAGGTGAGCATATTAACATGAATGTCAAAACCATTTTCTCGCCGGACAAGTAGTTCGCCCGGAATCCGGCCAAACCAGAAGGTTTGTCAGTCAAAGTTGTATTCAAAGTTGATTAATGTTCGATTCAGGCGTAAGAAGACATGCTAAACATATAAATGAAAATCATTTTTTCGTCGTACAAATAGTTCGCTTGGAATCCGGCCGAAACCTGAAAATTTGTCAAAAGTAAAAGTTTTATCTGAAGTTGATTAGGTGTCCGGTATCGGGGTAAGAAGACAACTGAACCCGCTTTTGACAATCATTTTCTACTCGGACATAGACTTCGCCCTGAATCTGACTGAAACCGGAAAATTTGTTAAAAGTTAAAGTTTTATCTGAAGTTGATTAGATGTTCGATATAGCCGTAAGAAGATACTCTGAATTCGTTTTTGAGCTTTAGTTTTAGCAAGACAAGTAGTTCGCCCGGAATCCAGTAGAAACCGGAGATTTGGCAGAAGTCAGGCAGGAAGATTTGATCAATTTCGTTAAAGCAGACATGACGTATAGTCTAGGGGTAAATACACACATGCTGAATCCATATCTGAACTTGGTTTTCTGAAATCATTAGTCATTGGCCTTCTTCTGTTTTTAAACCTTACTAGTAAAAATGTTCAAGGAGTCTGGCGAAGACCGGATATCTACAAGACCCATTTGTCTGTAATCCGGCTGAAAACGGGAAATTTGTTAAAAGCTAAAGTTTCATCTGAAGTTGATTAGATGTTCGGCATAGGGGTACGGAGGTGCGCTGAATTCGTTTTTATGGCACTTGCCTTCCTGACCAGATCCGTCAACTGTGGGGGGGGGGGGGGTACCGGAAATATCATGAAACGCTTAGAGTGGAGGGAATGGGATGAAGCTAGGTGGGAAGAACAAGCACAGATCCTAGATACATCGTTGACTTAAATGGATCGGATCCGGGCACTGTGTATGTGGGGGGTGAGGTAGTCCCGGATTTCGGGGTATCGTTAATGTCCTTCCAGGCGTGCTAAACGATGAAACTTGGCAGGCGTG
This sequence comes from Branchinecta lynchi, assembly GCA_023053575.1. Classification (NCBI taxonomy): domain Eukaryota; kingdom Metazoa; phylum Arthropoda; class Branchiopoda; order Anostraca; family Branchinectidae; genus Branchinecta; species Branchinecta lynchi. Next base: position 19,948,290 of record JAKZAP010000005.1, read on the forward strand.
CCAGGAACCCGATCAGATTGACTTGACACGATTGAACCCGACCCGACCATTGGGGAGGGGGAGAGGGAGGAGGGAGGGGAAATCCGGGATCAGGAAGGCCAGGCAAGCATAATGTCCTGTGGATGGATGTCCCGTTTCGTTTCCGGACCGGATCCGAAAACTCTGGGGCGGGGGATTGGAAGGGGGACCGGAAATCTCAATACAGGCTTAGAGTGGGGGTTCGGGATGAAGCTTGGTGAGGAGAACAAGGACAAGTTGTAAATACATTTTTAACAGGAACGACCGGTTCGGCGCACTGTGTGTGGGGGGGGGTCCCGGTATTCCGGTGGTCGTGAGTTACAGTACTTACAGATGCACTTGGACGATGAAATTCGGCAGGTGTACTGGGACCCGATCAAATTGACTTGGAAGCAGTCATTTCCTCGATCAGTCGTCTGTTCCTCAAGACAGCGCAAATCTTAGCTGCTACCCTTACCTGCTACATATGTTTGCAAGTAAGGAGATACGCTGAAATCGTTTCGAGCTTTAGTTTTTCCAAGACAAGTAGTTCGTCCGGAATCCAGGCGAAACCGCAGATTTGGCAGAAGTAAGGCAGAAGATTTGACCAGTTTCGTCGAAGTAGATATTAGTTATAGCCTAGGGGTAAATACACACATGCTTAATCCATATTTGAACTTGGTTTTCTCCAATGATAAGCCATTGACCTTCTTCTATTTCTAAATCTTAATATTAAAAATGTTCAAGTAGTCTGCCGAAGACCAGATATCTACAGGACCCGTCTGTCTGGATCAAATATTACATTTTTGGGATCCCATCGAAACTGTTGGTCTTGTTCGCTTTGAGTTTTGAGCCATTGTTTAACATTTGTTTCCCAGTCATCTTGGGGTGAAGGAGTATTTAAACCCACAGTAGCCTGCTTGTAGCGAGTGTAACCGAAGGCACATAGGCGGACAAAATTGTTTATCTGGAACTCAGTAGGTAAGCTGTTAGCGGCTATTCGAATTAGCGATATGAGTATTTACGATATACTTTCTCACTCCACGTCTGAGCGCTCGCGTACTTGTTTCTTCCTTCCCTACTTGCTTCTGTGGATATCACCAACGGAGTCAACAGAAACCAGCGCCAGTCATACATTATTCATTTCTTTGATTCCAATATTTTCTTCCAGCTGCAAGAACGCCATTGGAAGATTCAGGGACAGCGGGAGCTTCCAAACCACCAGCAGAGGGAGCTGATAAGTTTGATTGAGTCAGTTAACTTTTATATGTATTTTTCTTTTCAACAGAAGAGACGCGAATTTTCTGGAACTTATTGGGTATGTTTACATGGATTTACTGACAAGACCCCCATAAATGAACGCGTAGAGGTTGGTTTTGCAACTTTAACATGCTAGAAGTGCTAGTTTCCCTCCCTTTATCAGGACCAGCCGAGGTCTTACCTTGTTACGATTACATTTCAGCTGAAAATACCAAACCTTCGGGTCGGATAGGTTATCGGATGTTATTTTCCTAAGCAAACCTTCAAAATTTGTATTATTAACCTGTGCTTTAACTGAAAGTTACATCAAATTACTAATCATATAATTATTTTCATTTTTAGAATACCAACTTATATGCAGTGTGACAATCCACTTGGTATTTTCTAACTTGTAGTTTCTGGTCCCTTCTATCTTCTTGTTTCTGGTTCCACTTGTTTCATTTTTTCCAATACGATTATGGAACCACCAAAAATACATTTTTAGAAATTTCTACCGTTTACGGCGGCATAGTTGTAAATCTTACACCTTTAAAAAAAAACAGATCTTTCTCCTATTGTATTAATTAACGAAAATATAATTGTAAAATAAAAACAAATTTTCCACTTATATTATTCGACTGAAAATACTATTGTAAAAGACAAATATGTTTTCAATTGTAATGTGGGACCGAAAATACAGTTGTGAAAAAACAACTGTGAAAACTGATTGTATTTTTCCAGTTGTATTATGGGACCGAAATACAGTTGTAAAAATATAACTGTGAAAAAACAATTGTTTTTTTCCAATTGTAGTATGGGACCGAAATACAATTGTAAAAATACAACTGCGAAAAAACAGTTGTGTTTCTCCAGTTGTATTATGGGACCGAAATACAATTGTAAACATACAACTTTGAAAAAAACAGTTGTTTTTTCCAATTGTATTATGGGACCGAAATACAATTGTAAAAATGCAACTGTGAAAAAACAATTGTTTTTTTCCAATTGTATTATGGGACCGAAATACAATTGTAAACGTACAACTGTGAAAAAAACAGTTGTTATTTCCAATTGTATTATGGGACCGAAATACAATTGTAAAAATGCAACTGTGAAAAAACAATTGTTTTTTTCCAATTTTATTATGGGACCGAAATACAATTGTAAACGTACAACTGTGAAAAAAACAGTTGTTTTTTCCAATTGTATTATGGGACCGAAATACAATTGTAAAAATACAACTGTGAATAAACAATTGTTTTTTTCCAATTGTATTATGGGACCGAAATACAATTGTAAAAATACAACTGTGAAAAAACAGTTGTTTTTTTCCAATTGTATTATGGGACCGAAATACAACTGTAAAAAATACAATTGTAGGAATTACAACTGTTTACAAGTGTATTTGATTGTAAATGATACAATTGTAAAAAAACAGCTGCTTTTTTCCAATTGTATTACGGTCCCATAGTACAATTGTAAAAAAACAATTGTTTTCAATTGTTTACAGTCACAATTATTTCCATACGGGTGTTCATGCCCATGAATGCCACTCTCAGCCGGCGAACCTAAACTTACCCCCCTCCAGCAGGGAGGACAGGCTGGCAGCTAGGGCAGCTGTTGGCGGCTGGATGTGGTCCACGATATGGATGTCTTGAGTGATATCCAGTGATGGAAACAGTTGCCTTCAAGGTTGTTTCAATCCAAGGAAACGAGGCTCTGTCGGCTGGAAATTAGTTAAAAGCCTGTAAGGTCTCTTAGATCCAAGGCAATTTGAGTCTAGCTGGAGAGTCAATTTATTGACAAGATTGAGCTGGACCCCAGCAGAATGGCCAAGAAAATTGTCAAAAGATGCGGGAATATCCTGCAAATCAAGCAATAAAGAGTTTTGAAGGATAATCCTCAATAAAAGAGTGGTGTTTTCATCAACTGTGAGTGATGGTTCACCATCAGTTGTTTTTAGAGTGAAAACTTTTGAAGGGGTTATCGGATCTTATCGAAACGTGATACCGTGAATACCTCACGTCTCAGTTGTCAATTTTAAGTCCGGGCCGGATCCCGATGAACTGGGGGGGGGGGGGAGGGTCGGAGTCGAGAACCGGAAATCTTGTGACATGCATAGACAGGAGCTATCGGGATGAAACTTGGCACAAGTCCTAGGTGCGTCAGTGACAGAATCGGACCCGGTTTCGGGTTCTGGGGGGGGAAGCTGTAGGGGGTTTCCGGAATCCCGGTGATCGTGAGTTAAGGTACTTTCAGATGTGCTAGGACGATAGAAATTTTACTGGGGCATTAGAAACTTGACATGACTCTTTAAGGGATGGTCGGATCGAGAAGTGACGATGTGTCATCCAATGATGTTAACCGCACAATACAAAAAAAAAATTTTTAAGCAAAAAATTCTTTTAAGCAAGACTCATCTTAACCGCGCAATACAAAAAATTCTTTTAAATTTACTTTTTCACGATCGCCATGAGTACATGATTCTTTTTGCCTCAAGAGTTTGCTTAGAAATTAATTTTTAGTACCCTTAAAGTGCGCATCTTAAACAAAAAGTGATAAAACAACTTCTGACGATCACTTCCATCTGACCCAGCCTTGCAAGTGCCATATACCGATCACTTCTCTGTCGGTCGTTCTGTCCACTCTTCTCGAGTTCGGGTACTTCCAGATGTGCTCGGACGATGAAACTTGGCAGGCGTATTAGGGACCCGACCAAACTAACTTGGAAATAGTCACTTCTCCGATCTGACAACCATGGGGGGAGTGGAGGAAGGGGTAATCCAGAATGTTGACGTGTTGATAGCTTTTGAACGGGGAATCGGATCTTAATGAAACTTGATATTTGGAAAGACCTTGTGTCTCAGTGAAGAGGGGGGGGGGGAGGGGCGGAAATCGTGTGACATGTTCAGAGTGGACGGATCGGGATGAGACTTGGATACGTAATTGACAAGACCGGACTGGATCCGCGCACTCTGGGGGGAGATGGAGGTAGGGTTCCACATATTCTGGGGCGATGGAACTTGGCAGGCATATCAGCGACTCGACCATTTTAACTTTAGAACAGTCATTTCTTCGATTTGACCATTGTGGGGGGAGTGGAGGCAGGGGAATCCGAAATCTTGAAGTAGGGTATGACCGACTTTTGAACGGGTGATAGGATCTTAATGAAACTTATTATTCGGAAAGAACTCATGCCTCACATTTCCCATTTCAAGTGCGGACAGGATCAGATCAATGTGGGGGGGGGGGTCGGGCATGGGCCTAATTTGCGATGGGGCAGGGGGGGGGCAACTGCCCCGAGGACCCAGTTTGCCCCCCCCCCCAGCTTGAACCGGAAAAAGCCCTACCCAACCTGAAAAAGCGAAGAAGCTTTACGTCAATCGCGCAGTGGACAGTTTCGCGAATTTGAAGAAGTGTCGTTTCGCCTTTGTCGATTAGTAAAATATCTCTTTGTTTCTTTGTTTTCATTACGTTTTTCTTCTTGAACTAAACAGTTCATTTTCACTTTACTTAGTAAAGTCGGCTCCAACTTTGCCCCCCTCCCGTGGAGTCGGGGGGGGGGGATTTTATGACACGCTTAGAGTGTAACGATTGGGATGACACTTGTTGCGAAGAACAAGCATAAGCCCTAGATACACCAGTGACATAACCTGACTGGATTCTGGCACTTTTGGAGGAGTTGGAGATGAGGGGGGAGGGGGGATTGCGGTGATCGCAATTTAAGGTACTTCCAGATGTGCTAGGACGATGAAACTTTGCTTGAGCATAAGAGACTTTACTAGATTGGCTTAGTAATTTTCACTTCACAGATCCGACCTGGCGACCATCCTTTAAAGCAGTGGTTCCCAACCGGTGGTACGCGTACCCCAACGGGTACGCGAGGCCCTTCCAAGGGGTAAGCGAAGGAACCAAAACTGATTTAGTCTGTAGCTTCCAAGTGGTAGGGGGTTCCAAGGGGTTCAAAATCACCTCACTAATTTTTGATTGCCAAAAGCCTCATATTACCAGCCCAGGGTTGGTCACCAAGAACCAGGGTTTACGAGTTACTTCATTACTTCAGGATACTTTGGGTTACTCAGGGTTACTTTGGGTTACATTGGGTTACCTTGGGTTACATTGCATTGGGTTAGATTTGGTTACATTATGTTACATTGGGTTACTTTGAGATACTTTCGGGTTACTTTCCAGGGTTTCGAAGTTACTTTTGGTGACCAATCCTGGTTACCAGCAGAGGCACCACCGGCCAAAATGTACCTTCAGGGGCAAGGTATTTTTACTGGCCGACAGGTAATTTTTACCGACTGTTTTTGTTTTGTTTTAAGGAACTGCTTTTACGAAAAATCGCGGCACTTCGCACCGACTCTTTCCTTTTTACTCGTCTGGTCGACCTTTTTCGGCTGATGGGTGTTGTCAACCCGTGCGTGACGCCTCTGATTACCAGCCCTTGTGAAAGTCAGTGAAATAAAACAGCTACCCTACTGACGTAAAATCTGTTTCTGTGTCAAATAATTTTGTTTCAAGAAGAATCGAAGACTTTGCAGGTGATATTGTCATTCAGGTTCCGAATAAGCTAAAGAAAAAGTTTGCGGTGCAGCTTGATGAAAGCAAGGAGAACATCAAAACCAAACACAGAAACAGGCTGAGTGTAAAAAATATGCCGCTAACGACGTCGAGCCGAGATTTATATTTAACACATGTATGCCTTATCATTTATGAAAATAACTATCGTCGTTTTCACGTTCTGAAAAACGGGGTACGCAATCTTTTCGAACCTTGAATAGGGGTACGCGGTACGGAAAAGGTTGGGAACCACTGCCTTAAAGTACTCATTTAACTGAAAAGTACAAAAAATACTTTTAAGCAAATTATACAATTTCGTGATCCCCATGAGCCAATGCTCATTTTTGCCTCAGGGTTTTTGCTTAGAAATGAATTTCTAGCCCACTTAAAGTGCGCATCTTCACCGAAAGTCAAACAAATACTTTTGACCAAACCATATATAGCAATGATCCAAAAGGGCCCAGGATATTTTTTGCCTGAAAAAGTGTACATCATCACAGCCAAGTACGGAAATAAAATACTTTTTACGAAACGATACATTCTCGTGATTTCCAAGGGTCCATGATCAATATTATCATTCTTATCTCAAAGGTTTTACTTACAATGATCACAACAAACCCACGAACTGGGAAATTCCTACTGTCACCCATATCCCAGGGGCGGATCCAGCCTTCCGTTCTAGGGGGGGCGATTCTTACCGAAAAGAGTGGGGGTAGTGTCCTTTTTGTCGGCCACAAGGCTGATTTTTTTCGCGTTTTAAGTGTCCCTGTCGGTCTCTTATTTAACGAAAATGTGGTTTTCATATATTACAATAATGGTAAAAACTGTACTTGATCAACTGACAACTGTTTACAAGAAAAATTCAAGCTCCTGGCTCCACTTGTAAAAAGATTTTAGAGTCTAGTTACAGTAGTTAGAACATGCGTTAATGCAGACTTCCGTAAGTGCAGTAAAACAAAAAATTACAGCCCGTCTAGGGGGGCGATCGCCCCCCTCGCCCCCCCTCTGGATCCGCCCCTGCCATATCCATATGAGCTTCTTAAATTAAACTCTCTTGTTAAATTTCCGCTAGCGACATCAGCCGTCCGTCCGTGGATCTTAAGCCTCCGCTCACCCCTTCTCTAACGTAGTTCCTCTTGTTGCCTCAAGCAAAGCAAGATTACTTAATGTCAAAGAATTGCTTTGAATTTGATGTTTCTTGTATTTTGATTTCTTCTTTTCTTTCACCAATACTGCTGATTCTGGAAAAATAGTCTTGGCAAGTAAAAGTTTCTGCGCTCTTCGGGTTTGGTGCGCGGGAATTCCGCAACCGAGACCAGAGCGAGAAGCAGTTTAGTGTCAGTGTTTTCACGTTACTGATCAGTGTATTGTGAGGATAGGAATTGTTTTGTAGAGTCGGCGATTTTGGATTTTGCAGTTCTTCCTAATGCAGCGTTTACAAGTCCAGGAAAACTTGAACAGAATCCGATCTTGGTGACAGGATTATGTTCACACGCAGAGGGAAAAAATAAATTCTTCAAACCAGAAAATCTGACAAAAACAAATTCACTTGTCAACAAAAAAATGTTTTGATATCATTTATGACATTAGTACTGATAATTGTTGCTCTTAAATGCTAGCTAGACTTTTTTAGTACTTTTTCCAGCGCCGCCAACAAGATTCCTTTCAAGTAGACCGGAATTCCTTTCATCATGAAAGGATTCCCGTCCCGCTAGACTTTTTTCCTACTCGTCTTCACGAACGGAATCCTTTCGAGTCGACCGGAATTCCTTTCTACTCGACGGGATTTCTTGTCCGTGTAAACGCTACATAAGTCAAAAGGATAATGTTGTTGGGATTGTTGCTGTGCGTCTTAGCAGGTAAGTCTATCAGTAACTTTGTAAGAGCTTATTTGAGGGCTAGGCTTTTGCGTAGCTGTTTAGACGGTTCCCAGTCGTATTCGAAAGAACTTGCGTAGATGCTGCAGTCTACCATTGTAGCAAGAATAAATAAGGGAAGAATTGAGAAGACTTGAATCATCCGACGTATCTTTCTGCCCGATTCTCAAGTATCGCGGGTGGAGCCTACTCGGCGCCTGTCCCGACCACAGAGTAATTATTGGCGCTGGTTCTTCTGATCGCCGTTCTCCGTGTCAAGAAAGTGCGCCGAATTCAAATTATACAGAAAAAGGCCGACATTTTGCCGTATGCTCTACAATTAAATCGCAGCTACCACTAGTTTAAAAGACGAGATAAGGGGCTGAAGTACAGTGGGATGATAGAAGTGATGTTCAGTCAGGCAGAAAAGGACCGATTTGGACTGAATACTACAAGCTTAAAGAAGGAAGGGACAAGCTTCCAAATGGTTTTACTCTAGGCTTAGAAAGTCAGGTAGAATATCCGTCTCTGGAAAAGTGGGAAGTAAGATTTACTTCTTCTTTTTTTCACACAAAAATATTCATGTAATCTCCATGGCTGGCAGGTTCGTGGTGATGAAAGAAAAGAGTTTTAATAGGATAGATAATGAAACATTTAGCCAACTACCCAAGATAATGATATACATTTGGACCAACAATAATAAGTTGTATCTCAAACGTAGACGTTTTGAATGATATCGTATAGTTGTCATTTCCTTAATCAGTCATTAATTTAAAATTAGGAAATACTTCAACCCAATTGTTTTACCAACTGTTACCTATCCGAGGAATGCTATGAACTAAATTTTGTGCACAGTGTACAACTTAAAACAAAACATAACAACTCTTTGGGTATAGTTAGTCAGCTATGCCCAAAATTCGAATTTGAATCATGCAAAAACATGATAATGTAAAAAAAAACGATGATGAAAAAGCGGTCTGTTATTAGCATAAACAACGACAAATTTAGCCTGATGTAAAGTGCAACTATCCGAGATAATGATACACATTTTTGACCAAGAATAATGAGTCCTTTCCACAAATTGAGACGTCTTAAAAGATATCTTAAAATCAGCAATCGTTAATTTAAAATTAGGAAATAGTTTACAATCTACTGTGTTTCGCAACTACACGAGAAAGTGATATGAACTAAATTTTGTGCAGATAGTACAACTTAAAAACAAAACATAATAACTCATTGAGTACATATCGACAACCAAATACCTTAAATTGTCCAAGTTTAATACCTGTTCGAGATGCGATTCTTTACAGTCCTGAGAAGACCAAAATAAAATTACAATGATCACACCGATCCTATTGAATCTGAACTAAATGCATGCCTGTTAGGTCTATGCTTCAGCGTTCAAGTTGCTTAATTGCTCCCCTGAGTCATCAAACGCCGCATACCCTTGGGCTTCACCGTCTTTGTGAAGGGTCGTGATAACATAAGCTTCATATTGCAAATCTGACCCGAGATTGAAAAGTCGTTTCCATTTGTATTATCCTCAGAATCAGCACTGTTTGAATTTCCCGCCTTTTCTGAATGCTTCATCACTCTTCCTTGGAGGTAACACTTAATACTGCAAGAGGCAACACGCGGAGCTCCACCCAGGCTCCACCTCCGGTAAATAATATCGGACCAAAAGATATCCAGGATGCTGACATCAAGGTTATGTGAGTTCTCAATTCTTCCCTTATTTATTCTTGATTGTAGCTCCGTCTACGGTAGACCTAGAGGACTGATGTCCTTTACCAAGGAGGATATGTTTGGTTTAGCCAGGGGGCAGCAGAGACTCAAATTTCTGACATGTAGCCTCGGAAATGGCACTTTTCGGGGAGGGGGGTACCCACCACCCAATTTAAATTTGGACATTTAAATTTTGGAAAAAGACCACCCAATTTTAATTTGGACATTTAGTTTTCTGAATTTAACCACCCAATTAAAATTTGGCAATACTCGTAAGGAAACGGAGACCACCCCAAAATAAATAGAAAAACGATGTTTACGTTTTTTATTGCAGAATTTTTCGCTTATAAAGGATAAATAAAGAAAGAAAAAGTCATTTACATGTTTTTCAACATTGTTTTTTGAAGATTCTGCTGGTCTTAGTTTTGTTTCTTTAGGGATTTCAGGAAAGAATCGCGCCAGAATTCGAAATCCTCAAAAGGTGTGCGAACTCCGAATCATTCAAAGATGATATTTACATACAGATACAGATATGAAAGCAAAGTCAAGGTACTGTATCACTTATGATTTCTGTTTGTAATGTGTTATGAGAAACTTGATTAGGCTAAGGGTCCCCTAGGTTCAGCTAGGACTAGCCTACAGGAGTGGTGCCATACCTCAAATTTGTATAACCTTGAACTTAACCTGAAAATACTACAAGCAGACTTCTGCATAGTCCTAAATTTGTCCTAGGTCATTCAGGGTGTCTTTCTTGACAGTTAAGACTGCACTGATCTTTCCTCTTAACCTTTTTAGGCAGAAGTTCGAGGTTGTAAAAATTCGAGGTTAGGTACCCCTTCTGTAGATTTACAATAAGATAATTTGGGAAAGCATCAAGCATGCACAGTTTGTAATAGTGCAGGAATGATGCCAGGAAGTATGAGAGCGGTAATAGTTATCCAAAGATGCAATAATGTATCATAGTAGTCACAGGTCCAACTTCCATTTTCCCCTCCCCTAACTGATAGGCTGATTAGCTGTGATCTGGCTGTGAGTTAAGAGTTTCTAGATCCAGAAACATTTAAATGGCTCGAAACCAAAAGTTAAGTAATTAACGGTGGAGAAATTTGAATATCAGTATGCCTTAATTCTTATAATTTCATGCAGCTGACAGGCCCTGGCCCACTCATACAGAAATCTTGAATTCTTGGGCATAGTGCCCCAGTGTCTAAGCATGTCCTAATGTATGGGTATGGTGGTGGTATGTTGCGGCACCATGTCCTGCAGCAATGCCATGGTAGTCCCTTAAAATCTGCTTGAATAGCTAATTTCCATTTTAGATTTTCAATTCAACAAATTTTCATGGCGTATCATGCTCGTCCTGCAGGGCATGGTACCCCCATTGTATGAGCACCATGCCCATACGTTGGGGCATGCCTGGACATTGGGACACCATGCCAAAAAAATGAGGATGTGTGTGTGACTGCCTTAGCCCTGGCACTTGAAGTTCACTTGCTTCGTTCCAGCTTGGCAAATCAAAGGAATTAAAGCTTAATGTGTGTCCATTTGGCATTGTAAGCCTGTCTACTAGGCTAGAGGAAATTAGCTGTAATCGTAGCATAAAAAAAAATAAAAAAAAAATGTATTACTAAGGAAAGTGAACATTCAGTCAGCATAAAATTAGTTGCACTTGGAAGCTGTTGAAGTCAGTTGTTTGTCCAATCCACAGTTGTGTGAGAATTTTTATTTTAGTTAGAAATGTGTGGAACTGTTATGGCATCCAGTGGTTTTTTTTTTGTACTTGTCTGCCAAGTACCTGCAGCCCAAACCTAGGCTATCTGGCACCATCTTATGAGAGTCTCTTCAAATCTGTCAAACTACTCCTCCGGAATTACAAAACATTGTCGTACACACTTAGGCTTTCATAAAAATCCTGAAAGAATTGCACTTTGTCCAAACCAAATATTGAAGCCACCACCTCCAAGGCAAAATATAAGCATCATGAGAACAGGCAATGGAGATCAACAATGTCAAACAAACAGACTAGAGTTTGCGAACTTGGGGATTCTTACTTCTGAGTTTAAGGAGAGTATGATGCTAGTATACCTACTTCCTAGTCAAGCATGTATTTATTTTCATGTCAGCATAACAGTAGTTGTACCTTGAAGGTATTAAGATGAAAGAGTCCATAAATAGCTTGATAGGTCAGAAGTAGGTTGTCATCATAAAAATACTTCTAAAACCATACAGCAGCATATGTGTATTATCTTCTGGCGGTGGCTATTTGGGTCTAACTTGACATTCTTTCCAGGGCATAGTCAGTGATCAAGAAACATTACCCCATGGACTAGCATCAACCGTACTGTAACTCAGCGATGGATGCAGAAGTAAGGTATCAGATAGTGTGACTAAGAATGAAAGTCCAAGTTGAAAATAATGAAAATCATTTGGACTATATAGAAACTCTAAATTGTCTGCAAGACGCCCATTGAATCATCAGCCAATGCAGATTGAAGTCCAAATGGAAGATCTTCCTCTGAAGGATCTACATATGGAAGCTCTACCTTGTCAGCAAGAAGGAGTAGGTGAACCCCTACCAGTAATCATTATTCATTGGATCTTTAGGCCCAGAGCCAATAAGAGCACCTGACCAGGAGTCAAGTTCCAATGCTTAAGAATATTTAGCACTTCCGAAAATGTCAAGTGTAATTGTTGTGTAAAAAAGGCAGAGGTGGTGTGTTGATTGCAATCAGTCGATGAAGCATGTGTGCAAATGATTTATACTCAGCTTCCAGATACCATCACCACTTTCCCATTGTATCTTCTGGGAAGCCAGGAGTTCGAGGCTGGTCATGGAAGGCTGCGTCACAAGAAAGTGTGGTGGAGATATTTTGTGTTCACCTCTTTCCAGCATACAGACTGCATAGGGCTACAATATGATAATGCTTTTCATGAAAGAGAGTCAGGTGTGCGACGTACATATGGTCACACAATCTTTCAAGCTTCTAATTAACAGAGTGGACAGACTGTTGACAAAACATATAGGGCTGAGACCCTGTGCACTCCTACAGTCTTCAGATAAATCACAGACCATACAACTGTATTTAAAGCCAGTCTTGTAAAGCATGATGTCCAAGAATAGAGAGGTTGTTTTGGCAATGTCTGAAGCAGAGTAGAAGCATCTCCTTCATCTTTCGACGGAGGGTCGACCTTCGTCATGGACCATGCTACAGATTCCAGCACCAGTGACCGTAACCTTGGGTACCCGATTGCACTCATCAGTGGCTCGCGAATGTTTAGTTGCCTAAGTAAGGAATCTTCTTGATGCATACCAGTGTGGTCCTCACGTAAAGTGGTCGGTGGACATATATGCTTTAATATTTGGACCAACTTCATATGAACTTTCATGTTGTATGCATCATAAGTGCTTTTATTCTGCCAAAGTTGCCTTTAGATGCTCCATTGCTTTTACTTTTCACGGTCTTCGTGACGGAAGATTCCTTGGTGTAAATAAAAGCATCCTTTAAACCAAGCCATATCAGATTTCACTCCCTACAAACGGACAGATGTTTGACTTTATGTTTCAGTTTGTATATTGGTGGATAGTAATATGACATCTAGAATTCTGATTGACACGCCTTCGTTTTGGTCGACCCACTTAAGATCAGTTGCTTTCATTTGGAAGGATTTTAAAGTTATCGATGCTTCTGACTGGCCCGTTGGTTGGTCTTACCGTGATTCTTGCTTGATGTTACTTAACGTGCACGTCAGTATTCAATTTGGTGTTACCTAATTTGTTGAAACACAATTAAATTACCAATTTTTAAATCGTATGTTGTCTTCCATACCCAGGTGCGAACTAGTATGACGTCGCAAGCTGTACAGCTCTCCCTAGAGAAAGCAGCTGACGAACAAAGAATTGCCACGAATTTTGCTCTTTCGTAATGGGCATCAGGAGTTGAAGCCAGGAGGGATTTCACCTGCTTCCGTGCCGGTGGAAACCTTCGATGGGCTCGATTTTTTTTTGGCGTGCTCAGGGGTGCTACGTTGGCCTGCAGGAGCACTGTGTTTGTCCGTAGTTTCTTCCAGCCGGGCAGCGGGGTTGCGAGCGAAGCCCTCTTAACTTCGTCTCTTCTGTGCTGATTGTCCAGACGAGTTCAGTCGGCGTTTCTTACTACATTGTAAAAAGTTTCTCCGCATAAAGATTAAAGTTAACTGCATTATTTGCTACTCAGATTCATCTTATTCTCTATTTGGTATTAATCTTATCTGCGTAGAGATAAGAATAATCCGAGTAGCAAATACTGCAGTTAACTTTTACAGTGTAATGAGGCTATACCTCACGTTTTTGGGAGGTTTATAAAGTTTGAAGCTAAGCTGACCATTTAACTTCTTTCATTTTCGGGAGGACCGTGGCCTTCTTTCGTTAAGCTGTCTCGGGGGGGGGGGGGGGGGTCACGACGTCCAATGAAATAGATACTGAACCCCGAGTTCTTCGTAACTGACCCAAAATGCAACGCCGGTCTTCTCTCAGACTCAGCATTCCAACCTCAGTGGATGGATGCCGGATGGTGTATATTCAAAGAGGCAGAATTATTAGGGAAAAAACGAAGAATATATTCGACGGTGTACCGTACATTGGTATCTAGCTGACCCAGTTTCCCATTGAGAAGGCAGACTATTCTTCTGTTTATTTGGTGAAGGTGTTGGTATATCTTGGCTAAAATACCACTATATTTAAGCTACTTTGGTTGAAATATCACTGAGATTAGGCCATATTGGCTAAAATGTTGCTTAATTCAAGCTTATACCCTTTAATTCTCGCAAAAGACCACCCAATTTAAATTTGGATCTTTTTATTCTGACAAAATACCACCCAATTTAAATTTGGACCTTTTGGTTCTGGCAAAAAGACCACCCAATTTAAATTTGGACCTTTTGATTCTGGCAAAAGACCACCCAATTTAAATTTGGACATTTGCTGAAAAAGGGACCACCCCACGGGGGTTAATGTCAGAAATTTTAGTCTCTGCTGCCCCCTGGGTTTAGCGTGAAATTTTGCTCCGTTTGTAAGTTACGCACGTCCATGCCAGATGCTGGCTGGGTTCTGGGTATGCTTACCTCCTAAAATATTTCATCGTTGTGAGGTTCGGAAACAAACAGTCAGAATTCCTTTTTATAGTAGGGTAGGACCATAGGTCAAGGTTTTTGATTGGCGAATCTTTATTGGTATACCTAGCTGTGATGGGATTCTCTACGGTTACAATAACTAAGATTAGGCTACAGTAACTTACACAAACAAAAGAACTGCAAGAACAGACTTGATGCCAATTCATGATTTGTCTGATTTGCAATTGTTGTGACATGATATACAAGTTGGAGTAACCTCGATTTAAATAGGATAGGCTACCCCCCTGCTTCCCGTTTGAAAGCCCGAGGGATATGCCAGGAAAATTGTATAAATATACAGATTTGACACGAACGGAAATACCCTAGTCTAAAATATTGTTCTACTTATTTATTATTACATTTAACGTTTTTAGCTTGTCGCCATCCTAAGCCCGAAACAGCTCCCAAGTTTTCAAACTAAAAAAAACGTTCATCCTTCACATTTTGAATGAATGAATGAATGAAGGGTTTATTAAAAAAAAAAATGGAATCTTCAATGCCCAGAGGCGAACCTGTAAGGGACTAATTACCCTCGAAACAAAACATTAATAAAAACAAAACTTCGACAAAATAAAGGAAAAAAAGGGAAAGAAAGAAAGAAAGGAGCTTGACTTACGCGGTCTGGGACGCCCAACCAGAAAAACAACCAAAAAACAACAACTCATTTTCAACCAGAATCCCTACTAACTATCCAAAACAAAACTTCTTACTGATTCTTACCATCCATTCTTCGTTATATTCCCTCTGACCAAATACCTTCATTCATGCAGTCCCACACACTGACACCAACTAGAGCTACACTTTCATCATCATCACCGTTAAAAGGACACAAGTAAGGACCGATCCTCCCATTTGCTTTACCATTATATTTTGGCCTTGCCATTAGTGGTAAACTATCAGCCCTCATTTCAGTAATATACTTAACTTATTCCTTAGCCTACTTATTCCCGCTTTAATATATACGACCGTTCATGAACAGAGTAACGCTGGAAATCGCTTGAACACCCCTTCCTGTAATACTTGCTATAGAATGGAATATATCTACACAGAAGCCCGAAGGCCATGGCCGAAATAACTTTAACAAAGATTTAAATTGACATAGTAACAATTAAAAAGATAAAAACAGAAGCACAGTTAGTGTCAGTAAGAATTATTTACAAATAAAATATTTACACAAAAGCCCGAAGGCCGTGAAAAAAAATCTTTAACAAAAATATTTATATTAACATAATAACAACTTAAAAAGAAAAAAACAAAATAACAGTAAGAATTACTCGATTGAAGAAACTGTTCGAGTTGACGCAAATCAATCTGGAGGAATTTCCGAAACATTTTCACGTTAGCAAATTGTCTACTTTTCCGTATCCTATAACATCCACTACAGTGTGTGTTCCAGTCGGCGAATACAATACATCTTAAAAGACGACACTTTGCGCTAATTCTTTAGAAATACTGTACTTTACAATCTCCCTTGGCGACCCCTGTAAAGGCAGCCATCACTCTGGGTATTTTCCACGGTTTCACAATTAATTGAGCGAAATTAAAAGGCATATATGATACCGACTGGTAGCAGATGGCTGGCATTTCAGAGGCTTCATCAGCTTGATGTCCGGGTTCATGCTGTTTACTTCCTGGTAGAAAAGCGCTTTGTTTGTAGCAGGCTTAGTCAGGCGTTCCCAGTCAGCTGCCAGCTAACCTGGTACCCTAGCCTATAGAAATGTCAGGCAAGAACCTAAATTCTTTATCGTATCTCGTGCATAGGATTTGGCTATCATCCTGCCCGGATACCTGAGTCATAATATAATTTGGCGGTTTCACAAGGCCTATCGTAGTTGGGCCGAGGCTGCTCGTTTTGATGTTATTTCTTTTATACCACGATGACCTAGTAGATCAGGGAAAAAAGCCTATTGTACAATTTTTGGAAATTTTCTCTCAGTCTTTACCCTTTATGAAGGAGTATAGGAATATCCTATAATCGGTTAAAGAAACATCTCCTTGAGGGTAGTTGGTGAGTGGAGGGTTTGGAAGACGAGAGAGGACAAATTGACAAATTTATTAATTAATTTTTAGTTTATTTTAGTGAAGGTTTGATTAGAATATGGTAGTAAATGTGTACTGGTTGCGTTTTTCAAGCACGTATGTGCTTTGTTTGTAACCGGTCGTCAAGCCGGAATGAACTTTTTTAGTGAGTCAAGGTTCGTTTTCGTGACAGTAAAGTTAGTTCACACAACCATGTCTCACGAAGTCTGAACATATTATGTTGTATTTCCATGCCATAATTGTATGAGCTATGTCATTTCTTCATATACTAGTAGTTCCGGCTATTCCAGTTTGTATGAAACAAAAATACGTTACTCCGCTTTTAAAAAAAGGCGGATTACAAATAAATTACCGTACTTACTCACTTATAATAAATAAAATGGCCATTTCGTCGTCGCAAAGCTAGGGTTGTCCGAGTTAACCTACTACCCTAGTTGGCCCGGTTATAGAGCTTGGATAGGGCTACCGTACCCACCCCAGTAAGAGACTGACACTGTAAACCGTGGGTAAACTCGGACCATTTCAGTACCTGCACTTTTTTTTCGCAAGGGTAGGCGACAAAGAGTCAAGCCCGACGAATCGCAAAAGTCTATCCTGGGTAACAGATACATTTTAATGCCATTTAACGTCATTTCCTCAAAATATGTTGGGAACTTGGGCCTACCCTGTGAGCCAATTATCATGCTACACGGTTGCCGGGCATTAATTTGTAAAATTAATGATAGGGCGCTTTCGGTAATATTTTAATTGGTTCTTCGTGGGTGCTGGCTCCACTGGGGTGATCTACGGGGTTTTATCCTGGGATTCCGTAAGCGTAATAAAAAATACCGAAAGTTTCGGTTGGGTCCCAAAGCGAGCTATTTGTGGATGTTTTTTACTACAGATATATGGGTCATTTTGATTACGTATTGCGTGCAGAGAAATCTAATTTAAGTTAATTCGTAACTTACACACTTACGCCTGGGCGGTTGCTCACTGTTGACCAACTTTTGATGGGTGTCGTACAGGCCCGTATCCAGGAATTTATTTCGGGGGGGGGGGGGGGGGTTGCCTTTCGGGAGGGGGGATTTGCCTGCGGGTCGGACAAAGAAAATACAAAAAGACCCCCCCCCCCCCGGATACGGCCTTGGTGTCGTAAGACGCATAAGATCAACTTTAGAATGTTGCCCAAGTAGCACTGATCGCTCTTTTCCAGTCACAGTTTCAGTTCCAACTTGACTTGACCCATGTGTTGCGACTATGTATTGCAACTGTCTGTGTCTGCGTGGCGCAGGCACACCTGGCGCAAATGTGAAAAGTGCAGTTTGGGCTGAATGGGAATTCGAAGATCCAGGTGTTTTCAGAGGACCTTCTTACCTACTTTGGCTAACTGGTAGTTAACTTTAGTGACAACAAGTGCATGAAAATGGCAAAGTTCAGTTTCAACAAACGTTCAAATAAGCATACCTCTACTGTTCCCGCTTCCGCTTCTTTCCTGTCGCCCCTCAAACTACGACCTTTTGTTCCCATATCCCGGCAAAGTAGTATTTTTGACCTTTTGTTCTTGGATTTGTGACGTCCGCTTTGCAAATAGGAACTATTGCATTTTTGGCAAAGGATTTTGGCAAGCTCTAGTTGACTTGCTAAAAAGCGCCGACAGGTGGTGAAGTTTATTGAAAGTACGGACTAGCTGGCGTTTTACTGACTTGGAGTTTCGCAGAAAGTCATTAACTTGTTGAACAGGTATATCTGGCTTGGTTGCTTGTCTGGAACTGGGACGCTGGATAAATTCGGAACGTTTCAACATTATACAAAACTGTGTAACAGCGAGACTGTGCATCAGGTTCGTTTTGTAGTCAACGGATACGTCTAGTGCATATTTTTCCGACACCATTCGCAACCTTGCTATAGTACAGTAGACTGCATTACTGTCTTTGCCTGGAGTAGAAGACTAGGCTAGCAGAAACACCTCCAAGTAGCCCAGGTGTTGCGACTGTCGGCTGCCGAAAATTAACTGTCTGTGCCTGCATGGCGAGCAAGGTGAACTTTGGAATTTTTGGGTTTTTATATAAACAAAGGTGGTTGAACGTTTGTTGGCTTCTGTCATTTTCTTTTATATTCTTGAATTTTTTGCAACAATAGCCTATGGACCCCCCTTCATGAGCAAATTTGTGTTACCATAGTTGGACTATACCTTGTTTGCTTTAAACAGAAAATTGTTGCCGAATCGTGCAGCCAGAACAGAAAACAGCCCTTCGTCTGTGTACCAGGGTTATAAACTTCGCCTCCTCGGCTGTTTGTCTCTCTTGCTATTGACCAGGGGCAATGTTTGCCAAAGGGATTACGGCGTTATAGGTTTCTAAGTTTCAAAATACTATCCCCCGCCATTGCTCTCCAGAGTTCGCAAGTATGGTGATTCTTGACAGCAAAACCATCAGATTGGCTTTCCCACTCATTCTTTAAAGAGCTGTAGAAAGATACAGGACAGGGGTCGTAAAATGTTCCCGAAATCTGCAAAGGTCTGTCACAGAGTGAGATGTGTCCGAAATGAAATCTTATCACTGACTCCAACAAAGACAGAAGATGAACTCCGTAAACTTGTAGATTTAAAGTCAGTATAAACTTCATTTCCTTTGTCGCTATTTTTTATTGTAGCATGTTTGCCAAGAAGCGTCGCAGCATCCCCGATTACTAGTGTGTGGAGATTACTTGTGTGGAGATTTTAATGCAGATCTGATAATCCATCTGACGTGTGAGTGTTGCGAGTTGTATGAGTTGAGGCAATTTTTGGTTTGAGAGTGTATGAAGAGGAACGGATGTGAGAGAAGAGCGATTGTTTTGCAGTGATCCAGAGTTTGGGAATATTCCTCAAGCTGGCAAAAAGGTATCTTCAGAATTTCAGTTAGGGATTGTCGGGTTGATTTGCTTATGTAATGAGGTTCAGCATTTGATTTGTTGTTTTTTGTTCTTTTCGTTGCGTAATTTTGTTGCCATGGCCCTCGGGCTTTTTTGCAATAAATATCGAATATCATATTTATGGCATGCCTGCAGTCACCCTGGACAGAAGAAAATTAATTTTATCTTTAAGTGAAATTGTTTCCCTTAGAGCCGAGGAGTGGAGTACGCAGTAAAAAAACAAACAAACGTAAAGCTATAAAATCTCGCCAAAGAAAACGAACGAAATGCGTAAACCAACAAAATTTAAATGCTCCGTTGCGTTCAGGTGCGAAACGTAGGCCTAAGTTAGATATGCACTCCCCGGTGTTTTTTTGCAGCTTTCCGTCGCCCCTTGCAAAGCCCCTGTCGGAACACGACAGACATACGATTTGAATATGAAAACCGTGAAGATCGGCGTTTGAGTTTTGTTTGTCCCTTTTCTTTCCCATCCCGTGGAGAATTGCTTCTTTGTGGTCCGGAGTTTAGGACCAATTTGTTTTGGACCAT
Source organism: Branchinecta lynchi (assembly GCA_023053575.1). Lineage (NCBI taxonomy): Eukaryota > Metazoa > Arthropoda > Branchiopoda > Anostraca > Branchinectidae > Branchinecta > Branchinecta lynchi. Next base: position 19,968,281 of record JAKZAP010000005.1, read on the forward strand.
CCCTCCCCACCTGCCGCTTAGTTATGGGAGGAATTGGTGGATCAAATTTCACTAGTTTGGAGATACATTGACGTATTTGGATCGGGGTGTTATGTTAGATGAGACTCAGCTTGGTTCCGGATTAATGGCTTAATTTACATCGATTAGGTAAATTGGTATGGGTGAAGTGGAATGACGTGAGAAAAGTGTTTGACATTCCTGGTCCTGGTATGCCGCTTTCTGTACCACTGATTAGAAAGTTCTCGATTTTGCGTGCTAGTCCTGTGGTGAAATGTTCTGACTCGAAGAAACTCCCATTACTTACAGCATTGATCCACTCTCCATCCTTAATTGCCCATCCTTTCTTACTCACACAACTCTGCATTTCGTTACTAGTCCGTCTGAGCAGTATTTAACTGACTTTTGCTTTTGCCGAAATGCAGTTAGCAATCACAAATAACGATATGTTATTTTTTGAAACTTGATACTTATTTGAATGGAGGTTAAATATTATAGAAAATTAAATAAGTGAAAAAAAGCCCACCACTTGAATATGGAGACTTCTTTTTTTTTAGAAACAATCGCTGATAACTAATTCTCAGTCACATTGGTTTGAACATCACTCATCCCAAAATGGTTTTCAATCAAGTATTTAACTACTCAATCTACTTCTTAATCTACTTACCTTACGGTACAAATGGAATGCTGATGAGCCAAATTCGTTGAGGTTTTGCAGAGGAGCTAAAGATACCGGGGGGGGGGGGTATTTCAAAGGAGGGTAGGATTGGGAGAAGTTAGCATGGTATGAGGGCTGGTTGTTTACCATTAGGGTATAGAGGAATTCGTAGCTACCTCCGTACAGGCTCATATTAAGTCACATCGACCGCTAACTTTGTGTGTGATGATTATGAAAATACCTGTTAACTGTATTAACTGTCGGAATGACGGCGTTTTAAAAAAATCAGCCGCTGTACGTGTGAAGATGTGTATGAGAAAAAAATAGAGTGTAATATATTACCAAAAAGGCCCGAGGGCCATGGCAACAAAATTTTACAATTAAACTACCTTATAAAAATCCCCCCTCCACCTATTCTAAAAATCTCGTTCTATGCTCCGTCGCAAGCCCCGTCGCATATTGTACAGCTGACGTGTGAATGTAAAGAATCGTGTGGGTTGAGGGAAAAACTGTTCGGCCGAGGATTGGATGGTTAGGGTGATGAGGGATGAATGCATTACGGGAGTTTACGGGTTGGGAAGGAAGCTTTCGATGAAGCATCGAAATGTATTTATTTTATTTTATTTTGAGTTTGGAAGGTGATAAAGGTTTTCTCATTGATTCCTTTTTGTCTTGGGATCCCAAAACGTAAGTGACGTGACCGGATACGTAGGATTTCGTAAAAGTTGTCCATTCGGCCGTCCTTATCAGACAAGTAGATGGTCTGGAATCCGGTCACAACCGGAAATTTAGCATGAAGTTTTAAAACCCAATGATATAGTCGACAGAGGGTGAGGAGACATGCTGTTGCTGCTTTTGAAGATACTAGAGATTTATTGGAGATTCGGTATCGGGGTAAGGAGACATGCTGAATCCAATTTTGAACTATATTTCCTTGACGGGTTAGCTAGCTAAATTCGGGAAAACCCGGAAATTTGGATCGAAAGGTCCGCCTCTCAATGTCACCAGCTCTTTTGCTCTACATATAGTGCGCTCGATTAGAGATCAGATGTTGGAGTAAACATGCATGCTGAATCCATATCTGAACTTGGTTATGGTCATAGCAAAATGTTAAAGGGGTTTGGCGAACACCAGAAATCTACAAGATTCGCTTGTCTGTTCAAGTGATCATATGAATATTCAATATTTGGGATCCTATTGAAACCGTTGGTCTTGTTTTGTATTGCCATGCCCCTCTGGATTTTTCTGTAATTACATATCGTACCATATCATATCAAACACTCATTCTCATCCGTGTGGCACGAAAATTCCCGTTGTCTTTTGACGAGGTTTCCATTTCAGTTAAAGCTGAATTAAGGCCGTGTTTGCCATCTGTGGAAATTATGAACAGGCTTATAAAACATCGAAAAAAGGTCTGCTTTGGTGGTTTCGTCGCCCTTGGGATCGACGATTCATCGGAGCACTGCGAAAGCAGCCCCTCGGTTTCAACCCCCCTCTGCCACATGGTTCCGAATCGGAGAAATTTCCATTTTGTCATTTCCGTGATTCTGGCCTTGATTATAGAAATTTCCGACGGTCGGTAGCAGATAAGAATGTCAAACATATGCCGTAATTTTGCCTGAGCAGGAGCGGGGGTGCGCGTCTGCCTATCGCGTGTCATGTCCGCCAAATTGAGGGTTCATGTGGAAATTTGAAGTGTCATGTTGTATAGTTCGAGTCCTGAGTCCTGATTTCCCCTGAGGACCTCCAAGCATTGTTAAATATTCTTTCAGATTATCTACAAAAGAAAAAGTTGACTTTGAATGTTAAAAAGACAGAAATTGTGATTTTCTCAGGAAGGAAAAAAAATGAGGGGTGGAAATTCCTTTATAGAGATAAAGAAATCAAACAAACATCTAAGTTTAAATACCTCGGAGTGATTTTTTCTGAAAAGGGAAGTTGGAAGGAGCATATAACTGAAATGAAAAAAAGAGGGAGGATGGTATCCTCAGCAATACTAAGGAACTCGGTCCTGAGAGGTCTTAAAGATATGAAAATTCACACGAATATTTTTAAAAATAAAATCCTTCCAGCAGTACATTACGGTGCAGAACTTTGGGGGTTTGACGCTGCCACACAGCTTGAGTCGATTCAGCTGCTCCACTTCAAGAGATTGATTGGACTTCACCCAACGACTCATACCCAGGCAGTCAGAGGAGAGCTTGGCCTATTCACAATGAAAAAATCTAGGCTGTTGCAGATACTACGGTTTTGGCTGAAAATTATTAGAATACCAGAGGATAGGCTGCTAAGAGTAGCATATAAAGAAATGCTAGAGATAGGAGGACCAAAATCCTGGCCGTTCCAGGTTAAAGCCATGCTAGATCGTGCTGGCTTGTCATTTGCTTGGAACGGGGGATCAGGCCCAGAGGACCACTCCCAATTACTGAAACAATTCGAACTTGCTATAAGCGACCAGGAGATACAAAGCTGGCATGGGACAATTCAAACTTCTGAGACTCTAAATTACTACAAATTGTTGAAGCGAACTTTTCATATGGAATTTTATTTTAAGTTAGGTCTACCAGCACAGACTCTGAAACTTTGGTTCCAGCTCCGAACAAACTCGTTACCACTTGGTTTTAGGAAAAAGGTGTTTGAGAGGAGGAAAAATAGGGTTGGGCTAATCATTGATAATTACAGGTGTCCGATTTGTCTTGTTGGAGAGGACACTGTTGCTCACCTCCTAGGGCAGTGTCAGGAGTCTCCTCTACCGGTTCAGTTTGGGGGAGGGTTGCTCTTCCCTGGTATACTGACATCAACTAAAGACAACGTTATCAAAACGGTTGTAGAATATGTGAGTGGGAACTTAAATAGGAGATAGTTTATGTAAGTATCGAAGGATCATTTTGTTTTAAATGCATTAATACATTTGTATGCCGTGTATATAAAAATCTGTGTATGGCCCATTGAGGCTAAATAAACACTATTCTATTCTATAAGAGGATACAAACTGTCAGTTTCAGGATAGGTCTCGTTCTAATTCGAGATGGGGAGGATGTTTAGTTTCCTTTCCCCGTGTTCTTCTTGGTGCTAATGTAAAATAATGGCAGGTGACAGGTGGTCGATAATGTACTGAAAAGTTTTCTTTCTTTCAACTGAGTTTGTGTCAATCATAATAACATTTAATTAAAGGATCCGTCTTACCTATAATGACATTGCAACCTACTTCCCTAACTGCATTAATTAATTCTTAAACCAGAAGACACAAATCTCATAGCTGGATGAATTCTGATTTGTACAAGCAGCATACATTCTATTTAAACACAGCCCGAACAAAAAAAATACCTTAAAAGAGTCAAATTAATTCAGTGTATTCGAATTCAGGACACAGAAATAAGTCGGCTTTTCAGTTAAACCTTAAGTTGTATTTGTAATTGTTATCTTCTGGCGATCGAGCCTGCTCTCTGTCCTGAGAAGTGAACTTGTACTCCTTTCCGGCTCCAATAATAGACAAGTTACATTTTGAACACACTAACGGCACCGAACTAATCTTTGCACTTGTCAGGATTCGCTATTTTCCATGTGCATTGTGCTCCTGACGAGTGTTCATGTATCATGATGCGTAAAACCGGTTTTGTTAAAACAAGAGCTTAGTTTACAGTCTTCAGATAGTTTTGACTATTGGGACATAAAGAGTAAAAAGTGCGAGGTGTGCTTTAAATTTAGTTGAGAAGAACCCTCGGACCCAGTAAGAACGAAGATAAAAGACAAAAAAGGTCGTCGCAGTGAAAGCGACAGACAGACATACCTATGCTAGAATTCCGGGTTCTTTCTGTTTGAAGTGTAGCTTGTAGTGTGGGCTTTCGGGCCTACTTGAGAAATTAGAGCTTGCTGCGTTCAAGTGGCATGTCTTCATGGTGGTTTCATTGTACATCTAATAAGATGGAGGCTGATGAATGTGTGGCAGACAATTGTATGATCTCTGTCATTATCATATTCATGAATTGGTTGATGATCCGGAACCTTGATGATTATGTTCATGTGTATAACTTGCAGATTTCCTAGCTCCAGGCTGCATATCACTCCTCGGATGAGTCTCAGTTTTGTATTGGTAAAACAATCAGAGAAGTATGATGCCTATTGGGTTCGTTGTACTGTTGAAAGCATAAGTTCGTGAAACGAGAAAGTACACTAGGTATTGAAGGTTTTCTTGCTGGCGCCGCTCTGGGATACTTAACGCGACTTAACGTTGTTGTGAGGGATGAGATTGATTTTGTCATCGTAAGTAGTCATTGAAGCAAAAGTGAAGGCCTGCTCTTTTCTCTAATTATTTACCGGATTAGGCTACTATAGAAATCGACAAGCCTCGCATGATTTTGTGTCACACTCGTCGTCCCAAGGTTCCGGCTGTACTAACTTGTTACAGTTACTGTACGGAATTAGTGAGCTGGAAACTTCATTTGGTAATTTTCGGCCCTTTCGAACATAGGACCTCGTCATTTTTGTTTCCACAGAGCTAAAGATATTGGCGTGGAGAGACGACCAGCGGATTTTCTCCATATCATCAGTTTCAACCGGGAAAGTTGAAAATGTTGTCTGTTAAAACGTAATCTGTACGGAAGTGGTGATGTTGTGATGTTAGTCGAAACCGTGGCAGAAATTAAATTCCGCGAGTCGTACCCTAATAGTTTGGCCGCAGCCTTGGAGGCTTTCTTATAGTGCGAACACACGATCAGTTTCCCAGCCGGCTGCACTTTTATCATCAAGTTGAACAAATCTCAACTTTTCATTTTGAACTGGTGAGTGGTGACGGCACTGAAAATTGCGGGCAGAGACGCCCACGAGCTTCAGACCCTGATCATTTGTCCAAGGCATTAGTCCGGTCGACTACCCGTTCTTTTCAAGTAAGGTGTTCCGCAAGTGATGTCGTCTTGCCGAATTGATTGACAACGACCTCTGTACTTCAGTTCCTGTGAAATCAAATTGGTAGATAGATCGGCACGACCTGTGGGTACTTTTAAAGGACCCCTCGCACTATTTACTCTTCAACTTACAATATTTTAAAATATTGAATACCTTTGAAACTATGGTGTGCTTTCAACAAATAACACACGGTTTTGGCTGTTTTAAGTCTTTTCCGAGACCCGTTGACTTGTTGCGAAAACAGGAAAACAATTTACATAACCGGTTTTTCTGATGAAAAAACTTCAGAGGGGCACAGTACAAAATCAGGTCTCCGGGTTTAAAAATATATGGAGTGATATGGAAGTAAGTTGCATTAGTATTATAGGTAAGACAGGTCCTTTAAAAAACTATACCGCTACTCGGTCAGCGAAACTGATCGTGAGGTAACGAATTGACACCTTGCCAATATCAATTCCCGTCCATGCAACTAAAAGAACAATTTGCTTGTTTTCCAGTCGTCACCGGAGAAAGTTTAAAGGACATTTGCTTCCTTCGGAGAACCAATTTGTTTTATAAGTAGTGAACTGATAGACAAAAATGCTCCTCAGCCGGGATTTGAACCCAGGACCCTCTGCTTAGAAGGCAGTCGCTCTACCAACTGAGCTACCGAGGAGCTTGTGAACAGAGTTCGCAAACCACTACAATAGTCTGGTAGAAGCTGGCCATAGGAACAGTGATCCCGCCCGAAGGCAAATTCATCCAACCAGTTCACATCCACATTGTGGGTCCTGGTTCGTCTACATGGCTTCGACAATGGAGTCTTAGACTTCTAAATTATATTCGAACAATTGTTTATGGTTTATTGGTCACGGTACAAGTCCCTTATGTAAAGTGCCATCTATATAACCAATTTGTTGCTGTTTGTTTGTATATCCTCGAGAACTGATACTGATAAAATACTAAATGTCTTACCTACACGATAGCAGGGTAGCTTACAACACTCCTACAGCTTGCTACAAAAAGTCCTAAAATAAAAAGCTTGCCCCATTTGAACGTTTGCCTTCACACTTCGTAAGTGGGCTTGTATCGGTTGAATGAGGGGTTTGTTCTTGGGTAATATACTGATCACGTGGCTCAGGTAGGCTACTTCAGAAAAGTTGATCAGTGCCGCTACTTTAAGCTCCTTGCCCTGAGGCTAAATCTCCGCCTGAAGATATACCAAAAGATGCATCTTCGTCACTTTCTTTTTTCCCCTCTCGCTCATTTTTATCCCTTCTCGCTCATTTCTTGCCTTAAACCAAACTTTTCTTTATTCCGGAGAATCGCTCTTCCACTAAACAAACAGAACTGCAAAATAGCCACGTCTTCGTTTCACAATCAGGGTGGGGAATGTGGTCCACCAGTCTCACGGCCGTTTTGAAAATCGAACACACCAGTCTCACTGTTTCGAACCACCAGTCTCATAAAAATGGCGCCGGGAACCAGCAGTCTCGGAATCGAGACCAACAGTCTCAAATTCAGACCAACAGTCTCATCTAATTTCCAATTTTTTTAAAGTAAAAAAGTGTTTTCTTTGTTTTTCTCTGTCAGTCCCTTGAATTACGCGCTTGTGTCAGCACTACAGGTAGAGTGAAGCTTGGGCTTTCAATACATGTATTCATCTCTGCTATTGGCTTGGTACTTCTCATAGTGAATAGGGCTCTGAAAAAGCAAACAAATTTATTTTTTTTGTTTTCTGTGTTGTTTAATAGAATTCTGCTACTCTGCCAACTACAACAGGTAAAGTGAAGCCTGGGCTTTCAAACGATATATGATTCACTGTTACTGGATTACCAAGTGTCACATTGGGTGGGTTTGAAAAAACTGTTTTGGTAAACAAATGTAATTTCTAGGCTGTCTATGCGATTTCTTGGAATTTTCTAACTTTGCGACCAGTTTTGGTAGATTTAAGCATGAGTTTTCCACAAATCCATGTATCTCTGATACTGGCTTAGTCAGTTTGTTGCTGGGTTCCTATGGTAAACTCATTAGCTGTTTTTTTTAACTGCCCTGCTTGATACTGTTGAATGTTTTGTCGCCTCACTGTTCAGTTCACCTGACTGACGGTATTAGTTTGTTCCATTCTTTTTCCATGCATTTTCCATGCTTAAAATACTATTCTGAGGCTGTCTATACACAACTACAGTAAGAGGTTAAGTATCGCTCAATGGAACCTATTATCGCTCACCAGAGCTGCGTTTGATTTGCATTGACTGATAGCGTTCAATTTATCCAGTCGACTGAGATTTTGGACTAAAATTTGACTTTTCAGAACCGAGAATAAATGGTCATTCGTTCCATGGTTAAGCGGTTAAGCTACAGTAAGCGGTCAAGTAACGCTCAATGTACCTATCATCGCTCACCAGAGCTGGGTTCGATCCGCATTTCCAGACGACTGAAATCATCATTTCGCTGTTTCATTTGCTATTCTCAGTTGACTGATAGCGTTCAATTTATCCAGTCGACTGACATTGTCGACTAAAGGTGACTTTTGACAACAGAGAACAAACGGTCATTTGTTCCATGGATAACCGATTAAAGTAAGCGGTCAAGTATCGCTCAATGGAACATTTTATCTCTCACTAGAGCTGCATTTGATTTGCATTTCCAGTTAACTTAAATCGTCATTTTGCAGTTTTATTTCCTATTCTCAGCTGACTGATAGGTTCTATTTATCCAGTCGACTGACATTGTCCACTAAAAGTTGACTTTGGACGACCGACAACAAATGGTCATCGTTCCATGGATAACCGGTTAAGCAACAGTAAGTGGTCAAGTATCGCTCAATGGAACATTTTATCGCTCACCAGAGCTGTGTTTGATTTGCATTTCCAGTTGACTGAAATAATCTTTTTGCTGTTTTATTTGCTATTCTCAGTTAGCATTCAATTTATCCAGTCGACTCAGGTTCTCTTTCTTGGGATTTTCTAACTTTACAACCAGTTTTGGTAGATTTAAGCATGGCCTTTCCACAGATATGTGTATCTCTGATATTGGCTTAGTCAGTTTCTTGCTCATGGTGTCCTTTGATAAACTCGTTAGCTGTGTTTTTTTAACTGACCTGCTAGACCCTGTTGAATCTTTTGTTGTCTCACTATTCAGTTCACCTGACTGCCTGGTCCGGTACTAGTTCGTTCCATGCTTAAAATACTATTTTGGGGCTGTCTCTACACAACTACAGTAAGCGGTCAAGTAACACTCAATGGAACCTATTATTGCTCACCAGAGCTGCGTTTGATTCACATTTCCAGTTGACCTTAAGTTATTAATTTGCCGTTTTATTCGCTATTCTCAGTTGACTGATAGCGTTCAATTTATCCAATCTATTGAGATTGTCCACTAAAAGTTGACTTTGGACGACCGACAACAAATGGTCTTCGTTCCATGGATCACCGGTTAACCAACTGTAAGCGGTCAAGTATTGCTCAATGGAACATTTTATCGCTCACTAGAGCTGCATTTGATTTGCATTTCCAGTTAACTTAAATCGTCATTTTGCAGTTTTATTTCCTATTCTCAGTTGACTGATAGGTTCTATTTATCCAGTCGACTGACATTGTCCACTAAAAGTTGACTTTGGACGACCGACAACAAATGGTCATTCGTTCCATGGATAACCGGTGGATTACCCTCCCCATGTTGTCGGTCAGTCGGTAAAAAATAACCGAGTCGTCAAAATTTTCGATGTACGTCAAAACAGATGATTTTTTTTATGAAAACAATCAGTTTTTCTGAAAATTAGTCGATTTTTCTTCAAAACAGTCGGTCTATATCAGTCAATTTTTTCTGCAAAACAGTCGGTAAAAATTACCAACCAGTCGGTAAATGCCTCGTCCACCCCCCCCCCCCAAACATTTTGGCTAGTAACGCCTCTGCGAGGCTGAAGTGTGAGAACGGGAAATGATAGGTCTGGTGGGTCGCTGTCACTACCCTCACCCGTCAGTTCGCCCACTTCCAAAATCCGACAGTTCGCCCACCCTTCAGTTCGCCCAACGTCAGTACGCCCACCCGTCACTACGCCCACCCGTCACTACTCCGACCCGTCACTACGCCCACCCGTCACTACGCCCACCCGTCACTACGCCCACCCGTCACTACGCCAACCCGTCACTAGACCCACCCGTCACTACGTCCACCCGTCAGTTCACCCACCCGTCACTACTCTCACCCGTCAGTTCGCCCACCGTCAGTTGACCCACCCGTCAGTTGACCCACCGTCAGTTCGCCCACCCGTCATTTGGCCCAAAAATCCGTCAGTTGACCCACCCGTCATTTCGCCTAAGAATCCGTCAGTTCGCCCAATTTTCCGACAGTTTGCCCACCCATCAGTTGTCCCAAAAATCCGTCAGTTGACCTATCCGTCATTTCGCCTAAAAATCCGTCAGTTCGCCCAATTTTTATGACAGTCACCCACCCGTCATTTCGCCTAAGAATCCGTCAGTTCGCCCAGTTTTCCGACATTTCGCCTACCCGTCATTTGGCCCAAAAATCCGACAGTTGGCCCAACTTTGCTAGATCAGTAACATCTATGAAGAAGGGGCGCGAACCCAGGGGAATAATCAGAAGGACCGAACCTTTTTTCGTTTAATTAGGGTTGGTACAAAATTTCTTTGGGTGCGACTGTTCTGTTTACTTAAAAAAAAGATCCCGGTCACGTGAAGATGGGTGAAAAGAAAAGCTGTTCAAATAGTTTGTAACAAATTTTGTTGCTTGATAAAGAGGTTGCTGCTAACGCCTGCCGACCTAACGAGCTCGTATCCCTGCCGGCCCCCAGTGATCAAAATATATTGTCACAAAGTATTTTTGAAATAAAAGAACCTGAACCTGAACCTGCTAATTTTTACGGAAATTGAAAGGTTTTTGCAACGATACGCGCAAACAGACCTATCCAAAGTTCAACATCCTAGGTAGGTTTCGGAACTGTATTTCGTCGTTTTTTATGTTACTTTTTCACTATAATAATTACGTAAACATTTAGTCAGAAATATCAGAAGCTTGTTTTTAGATTCTGCATAAAATACGAAAGGAAAATATAGAGGATGAGCACAAAAGTAAAAGGTAAAAATAGAGTAACGTGCAGCGAAAGTTTTCGACTGGCAACACGGTTGGGAGTAGTTCACAAGGAAATAAAAAGTAAAAGCATAGTAGGAATAAGGGGTGGCCCGAAAGAGCGGAGATTCACCCCTTTCCTGCCTTTTGCTAAGTCCTATCACTCTTTTATTTTGGCCTCATCGAGATCCCGGACGCTCGTTTTATTTTAAGACAATCCGTTTTTTTCTTTTTTTATTGTTAATTTTCTGGTCGTAAATCCGTCCCTGTCAAAGGCAAGACGAGTCGTTTAAACCAGGTTTCATAACCCCGTTAGGTCGGTGGTATGATATGATTTTTCGTGCTACAATGGTAGTGCTAAAGAACATCTGCAAAGCCTTCGTGAATTCCAGTCCCTCAGATGGAAATCAGGAAACACCTACAACTCGAAAACAATCCTTTTATTGTACGTTATTCGGACTGTAAGCGAACTTTTCGTTCTTCAATTGCCGTGTAGAGCATCGCCCGTCGTGTATCGAGACTCGGACCTAAGTTGAGGGTTAGGTCGTAGATTTTAATGCCAAGCTTTCTCGTGTCGCCTCCTAGTATTTCTTGGAGAGAATATTAGCCCTACTATCAAAAGTAATTGCAATGTACGAGACTCAACTCTTTACGGAAATTTTCCTCTTGTTAGTGGGAAGATGGTTTTTCTAATTCTACTTAGCCTACCAACTGAATATAAATAGGACATCAAAGATATGTGTTTATATGTGTAAGAACCGAAGGCTTTCAAACCAGGGACCCGAATGTCCAAAAGCTACTTAACTTTTCCGAGAAATTTTGCTGATTAACCACGACAGACCAGGGTTACAGATTGCAATATCCATTGCAAGTTTTGGGATTCCATGTAACAAGAGGATATCTCTTGAGAAACAAGACCTAAGGTTTCGATGGGATCCCAAAAATCTAATGTTTGATCCCGGGAATTGGGTCTTGTCTTCGCTAGATCTAGTCTTCGCCACGCTAACCATCTGAGAAAACCAAGTTCAGATATACCTTTATAAGCCATTTCTGTTTTGACGATACTGACCGAAACTTCGTGCTTTACATCTGGCAAATTTCCAGTTTCGGCCAAATTCCGAGTGAACTACTTGTCCAGCAAAAAAAGAACAATCCAGAAACGAAGTCAGCGTATCTCCCTATCCCTATAAATAACATCTAATAAATTCAAATAAAACTTTAACTTATACAATTTCCGGTTTCAACCGGATTCCAGACTAATTATATGTCCGGGTAAAAATGAGTGTCATATACAGACTCAGCGTCTTTTCTTAGCCCTAAATCTGTCACCTAATCAACTTCAAACGAAACTTACGCTTTTAACAAATTTTCCGGTTTGGCCGGATTCCGGGCGAACTAGTTGTTCGACGAGAAAATGGTTTTCATCATCGCGTTCAGTATATATATATATATATATAGTATGTCTTCTTATTCCATAATAGAACATCTAATCAACTTCAAAGAAAACTTTTAATTCTAACCAACCAACCTTGCATTATCCGGCAAGAAAATGGTTTTCACCATCGTGTTCAGCATGTCTTTTTACCCCATAATCGACTATCACATTAGCTGTTACAAAATGTTTGTGTTGCCCCTTAATTTGACCCCCCCCCCCCCCCCCTCCCTAAATGTAGGACTACAGAGCCCATGTACGAACTTGATCTTACCGTTGACAGAAAGAATCCTCACACCAAGTTTCATCAAAATAGCCCATTCCTTTCGAGATTTATCGTGCTGACAGATGGACAGACGGACGGAAGATTACTCCATTGGAGACACCCTTTCTCGTTTAATTAGGATCAACACGAGTTGATTATTAGTGCAGCTTTTATGTTTTCGTAAAGAAGAGTATGAAGATGGGTGCACAAAAATAGTTGTAAGCACAAATGGCACTTGCAGTTGTATCTAGTAGGTAAGGGGTCTGTCAGATGTTCGGGTCCCGATATGCCTGCCAACTTTCGTCTTGAAAAAACGCCATCACAGGAATTCTGGAAGGCCCCCCTCCACCTCCTACCCCCAATTGTCCTGCTCCAGTCCAATTGTGCAAACGATTTGTCTAGAATAAATGCTTGTTCTTCCCAGCAAGTTTAACTCCGATCCCTCCAATCTATCCGTTTCTTGAAATTTTCGACCACCCCTCCATCAAGTCCCCCATAGCTGTTGAATCCGCTATCATAAGTTGAGATGAACCATTTGATAAAAAGTGCTTTCCGACTTTACAGTTAACATGCGCACTTTAAGGGAGCTGGAACTTCATTTGTAAGCAAAACCCATGAAAATGTATATTTCGCTTAAAAGTATTTTTCTTACTTTACAATCAAGATTGGTACTTTAAGGAATAGTCGGATTTGAAAAGTGGCGATTTCTAAGCCAATCTTCTCGAATGTCTAATATTCCAGCCAAGATCGTCCTAGCACATCTAAGTGCCTTAAATCGTGATCACCGGAATTCCGAAACTCCCACCCTCCCCTCAAACTCCCCCCACAATCGCCGAAGTCAATCCAGCTGTGAAAAAGATTTATCCAGAGCATCTTTTTCTTACTCCCAGAAAGTTCCATCCCAATCTCTCCAGTATCAGCCTTTCACGTATCCCCCCCCCATCTTCCTGACATGAAAAAGATCCCCAGAGACATGTCCTTTGTTCAATTATGAAATGTCACTCAAATCCATCACCCGTTCCAAAGTTACGCATAACTCGATATTCCAGATTCCCCCTCCCTGCAGTCCCTCACGTCCTAGCACATCTGGAAGTACCCTAACTCGGAAACGTGTGAAAAACTGCCTAATTTTCCAGATTCCTCCGCCCCCTACTCCCCCGCAGATGGTCGGATCGTACCCTAGCTCGAAAAGTGTGAAACAAAAACCCGGACAGACCGACAGACGGAATTACGATAGGTGTATTGGATTTGAGACAGAGGCTACAAGTGCCATAAAAAGAAATTTAGACAGGTCGTATTAAAATTTCAGTACCTCCATTTAATCTTGCAAAAATTGTGAATATTCCTTGAAAATCTGTGAAAAATTACAAAAAATTAGAGATAAAGTTGAAAAATAAGACGTTGAGCTAAAATGTGTTGTTTTTTACAAGTTGTTATGTGTCAGACAACAACTGAGGAACTCACTCAATTCCCTCACTCACCGTGTATCACTGACCAGAATCATGTCCAACAAGTAGTCCAGTCTTGTTACATTTAAAGCTCGATTTTTTTTACATGTAATTTGACGTTGCCATATGTACTAAACGAGTGAGTTTCGAGTCCCGGTGTCTCCCACTTTAGCGTATGAATGCTTCCTTTTTGGGACCCCAAAACGTAAGTGGAGGGATACCTATGACATCGTAAAGTTGTCTGTCTGTCCGTCCGTCCGTCCGTCTGTTAGCACGATAACTCTCGAAGAGGTTGAGATATTTTGATCAAACTTGGCATGAAGAGTCTTTAGGTCAAAATACAGGTCAAGTTCGAAGATGGGCCATGTAGCTCTATATTTAGGGGTGGGGGAGGGGTTTGAAATTAAGGGGAACACAAAATACTATATAGCTAATGAAAAGCTAATAAGCCTATAGCTAATAAAGCTAATGAAATAGTCGAATTAAGGGTAAGGAGACATGCTGAATCCGAATATGAAATTTTTTTTCTCGCCGGACAAATAGTTCACGCGGAATCCGGCGAAAACCGGAATATTTGTGAAAAGTAATATGAAGTTTATTGGAGGTTTGATTTAGGGGCAAGGAAACGTGCTGAGTCCGAATATGATAATTATTTTCTCGCCGGACAATTAGTTCGGCAGGAATCCGGCCAAACCGGAGAATTTGCTTAAAGTAAAAGTTTTATTCAAATTTGATAAGATGTTCGATTTGCGGGTAAGTAGACAAGCTGAATTCGCATATGACAACTATTTTCTCACTGGACGTATAGATCGCTCGGAATCCGGCTGAAACCAGAAAATTTGTAATTTTAATTGCAAGTTGATTAGAGGTTGGATTTAAGGAGACATGCTGAATTCGTTTTTTGAGCTTTATTTTTTCACAGGACAAGTAGTTCCAAAATTCCGCCGAAACCGGAAAATTGGCAGAAGTAAGGCAGGAAGTTTCGATCTGCTTCGCCCAAATAGATATGACTTAAAGGGGTAAACACACATGCTGAATCCATATCTGAACTTGGTTTTCTCATATGATTAGCTATTTTGCCTTAATCTTTTTCTAAACTTTAATAGTAAAAGTGTTCAAGGAGTCTGGCGAAGACCGGATCTGGCGAAGACAAGACCCAATTGTCTGGATCAAATTTGAACTTTTGGGATCCCATCGAAACCTTTGGTCTTGTTTAATATCGTTCCACTTCTTACCTTATTGACGACAACAGTAGGCTTTCAATTAAAAAAAGAGGTAAATACGTAAAATAAAGTAACATGGATCACGTGCATATCCTCAACAAAGCTCCAGCACCCGGTGATGTTGCAAACCGATATAGCCTCCTGTTCTACAAAGTTACTATGCATACCTGACTGACACCTGGTGTACGAGGGTTTCATAGGTAAGAAACCCCTATGTGCAGGCCAAGCACTATCATTTCTGCTAAGCTTATTGTAAATGTGGTTAACTGTGTACTCTTACTGTGACAAATAAACCAGAAGTAGAATTTGTATTAAATTGATTGATCATTGATAAACCAAGGCAGGGCCTTTATACAATCCAGCATTAACTTCTGGTTTACTTGTCGCAGTAATACTCTCTTGTATCAAATCTGACTGTTGCGTAAAGTTTATAAACAACTATAAACAACAGTTTATAAACTCCGAATTATGCTTATGGTCATATACCTATGACAAATATTATATATAGTATATTACAGACCTGTAATATAGATTACAGGTTTGTTTCCTTCCCCGAAGTTGAACCAGAGGATTGACAGCCTGACGAGGACCCTTGACAAGAAGGGCCGAAATATCGCTGATGAAGAATCGTAGCTGACGTATCCGTTGTAAACATTGTTTGAATAAATATGCCTACGACTTCGCAAAAGTTATCCTTCTGTCCGTCCGTCTGTTAGCACGATAAATCTCGAAAGGGTAGAGATATTTTCTTGAAAATTGGTATGAGGATCTATTGGGTCAACGTACAGGTCATGTTCGTGGATGAGCTCTGTAGCCCTATACCTAGGGGTGAGGGAGGGGTTCAAATTAAGAGACAAATTTTTTTTTTTAAAAAGCAAATAAGATAGTCGATATAGGGGAAAGGAGACATGCTGAATCCATATCTGAAACTGATTTTCTCGCCGAACAATTAGTTCGTCCGGAACCCGGCCGAAGCCAGAAAATTTATTAAAGGTAAAAGTTTTATTTGAAGTTGATTAAACGCTCGGTATAGGGGCAACAAAACATGCTGAATCCGTATATGATAATTCTTTTCTACCCGGCCGAGTATTTCGCCCGGAATCCGGCCAAAACCGGAAAAAAATTGGTAAAAGTGTAAGTTTTATTTGAAGTTGATTAGATAGATACAAATCATATACGACTAGAACAGGTTTTAAAACAAGGGTGCAATGGTACCCGTCGTTCGAGAGATAATCATGTCACCGCCCTGACGGGGTATTGAAACCTGATTTAAACGACTCGGCTTGCCTTTGACTGGGACGGGTTTACGATGATATTAAAAAAAAAAATTCAAACGACTCGGAGATTGTGTTTGACAGATGTCACCCCCACTCACCCCCCCCCCCCCCCCCCCCCCTTTCGGGCCACCCCTGGCCCCAAACTGGCAGTAGATATTGCAGTAAGCAACCCTGGGTGTGTCCTTGGTTAACAGCACAGGGGACTCAAGGTTGGAAAAGCTGTTCTGTACGAATCTACGATCATATTTTGGAAAAGCTTTTGAATATTCGGGTTTGCTGGGTTGAAAGCCGTCGGCGAAGAAATTTATAATTCTCACATATCTTGAATCACATAACGTTGATGAGCAGTTTAAATTTAGTTTGTGGGCTACGTAAATTTAGGAAAAAAAAAATTCCCACTGACAAGAGGACACTTTCGTACAGAGTAAAGACTCAGACATTGCAGATAGCTTGCGAATATACTCGGAGATAGTACACGGAAGCTCGGTAGTAAAGTCCTGCATTATATTATTTCTATTTTGCTTTTACTTTCCATTTCCGTGTGAACGACTCTAAATCGTATTGCCAATCAGAACCGTTTACTGCTCGTTACTCTATTTTTCCTTTTTTTTTTTCATCTTTTAGATTTTCCAACTGAATTTGCCGCAGAATCTCGCAAAGCTCCCCACGTTTCTGACTAAATGTCTACGTCATTGTCGGCTCCTTCTGATTATTCCCCTGGGGTCTCGGTGCTTTTTCGTATAATACCTGTTTTAAACCCATCTTCATATCCTTCTTTACGTAAACATAAAAGTTGCACCCATAGGCATCTCGTGTTGACCTAATTAAACGAGGAAGGTCGCCTCTGTTTGAGTAATCTTCTGGGAGTGCGTCCCTTTTTTTACTGACAGGGCCGAGTTGAGCTGATTATTCCCCTGGGGTCGCGGCACTTTTTCCTGGATTTAATGATCCTGCAAAATTGGGTCAACTGTCGGATTTTTAAATTGGGCGAAGTGACGGATGTCGGGAGTGGGTCAACTGACGGATTTCAAAGAGTGGGCCAACTGACGGATTTTTGGGCCAAATGACGGGTGGGCGAACTGTCGGAAAAATTGGGCGAACTGACGGGGAGTGGGCCAAATGACGGATTTCAAGAGTGGGTCAACTGACGGATTTCAAGAGTGGGCGAACTGACGGATTTCAGGAGTGGGCCAACTGACGGATTTTTGGGCCAAATGACGGGTGGGCGAACTGTCGGAAAAGTTGGCCGAACTGACGGATTTTTGGGCGAAATGACGGGTGGGCGAACTGACGGTAGACGAACTGACGGTGGGCGTAGTGACGGGTGGGCGTAGTGACGGGTAGGCGTAGTGACGGGTGGGCGTAGTGACGGGTGGGCGTTGTGACGGGTGGACGTTGTGACGGGTGGGCGTAGTGACGGGTGGGCGAAGTGACGCTTGGGTGTAGTGACGGGTGGGTGAACTGTCGGAAAAAGTGGGCGAACTAACGTTTAGGCGAACTGTCGGAAAAAGTGGGCGAACTGACGGATTTCTTAGGCGAAGTGACGGGTGGACGAAATGACGGGTGGGCGTAGTGACGGGTTCCCGGTCTGGTA